>CM059194.1:27088240-27543599 GCA_030323885.1 Branchipolynoe longqiensis
AGTCGGTATCCACAGGAAATGAGCTTGCTGATCGGTCTTTTTTTTTCAAAATGCCTTGAAACTGACGTTACACCATGCCTGATACCCCACTTTGATCTGAGACCACTCGTTTTCACTTATCAGATCCATGACAGCGTGAGTGGGACAAAAACACAAATAACTGATATGAAAGCATCCCATCTGTGGGGTTGGTTGTTGGAGTTTTACATCCTGACAACATCTAAGAACATGTCAGGATGGGTACCGACATGTGACTGTGCACTCATGGTGACTTTATAGTGCTGCCACACTGGGAGACCAGGCTGCCAGCACCATGACCTGATATCCCACTCAGTCACATTATCCTGACACTGAGCCAACCAGTCCTTGCCCTATCCTAATAATGTTGTATGCCTGGTTAGGAAGTGACAAGTATCAATTTTTTTTTAGTCGACCAGGATTCGAATCCCGCGATCTACCAAAACGGGAGATGGACGCTCAACTCATTCGGCCATCCTGTCTGCTCGTCCCATCTGTAAGGAGGGCACTACAGACCCATGTGGGAGGGGTGGTCAGCGGAACCAAGTGGATATTGGCTTCTGCCGCATTGGTCATGCGTGGCTCAAAGGGGGACCCTCCTTCGGAATGTATTGGGTGTCAGTTTACACAGACAGTCAAGCATATCTATTAACTGTGTTGATTTTTAGAATCTTCCACCAACGATTTTGCGATGCAGACAACTATTTGCCACAGATCTCCTCCCCCCCTCGTGAGGCGCGCTACTGACCTGCCACCTGGTGGGTTGACCTCACAACACCATTGTCAAGCCTGGCATACACCAATCGACAGTATGGTACAATCCATAAATATGCAATCTCTGCTGCACCCTTACACCTGTAGAGTACAACCCCGTTAAACCAAGCTCGGTTAAACCAAACGATCGGTTAATCCAAACTTTTTTCGGCAGCCCGGCAAAATACTACCATTTATCATATAAAAAAGTTGGTTAATCCAACCAAAATTGTCGGGCCAACCACTTCCGGTGCAGTTAAACCAAACTTTCATGTGGTTTTAAGGTCATCTGAGACTTTTTTATATGATAAATGGTAGTATTTTGCCAGGTCGCCGAAAAAAGTTTGGATTAACCGATCGTTTGATTTAACCGAGGTTGGTTTAATGGGGTTAAACTGTATATACATAAAAAAAACAATAATTATAGTCTCCACATACATTGTGCATTCATAATGCACCCCCGTGTTTGCCAAAGCCAAGTCAAAGTCAAAGCTCGGTTAAACCAATGATCGGTTAACCAAACAGATTTCTAGGGTCCCTTCAAGTTTGGTTTAACAGGGTTATACTGTATATTGCAACATATGTACCAACAACCGACACCATAGACTTCTCAGTAACAGGTTCTATTAAATTGACTCAGTATTGCCTTCTATGCAGAAACAAATGTTTGATAAATGCACCAGTATTTAAATTAGATATGTAGAATCAGATGTAGATGATTGTTTTGGTTTTGAAAATGTGATACTTCATCGGACTATGCAACTTTAACTCCGTAATGATTCATCATTACCAAAAAAAAACGGACAACTGAATTGCAAGTTCACAAACATTGCATTCGGATTCATTAAAAGATGAACAAATGTTTATTAAATGACACATTTTAAACTTTTCTAATTTGTTCTGGATTAAGTCTGAAATATAATTGTATTTTGAGGGGGGGGGGGAAATACTCAGTCATAGAAAAATAATACCAGTGTGTGATATTGGTCCAGCCTAATTCAAGAGCAGTTTTATGAGATTGGGCATAACCCGAGTGGTAACATGAGGATTAGCTGGGTAAAGATCAGGCGAGATGACCGAATCGAGCATATCCCCAGTGGTGATATGAGAATTGGCTGGGTAAAGATCGGGCAGGATGGCGGAATCTGATCATGTCCCCAGTGGTGATATGAGGATTAGCTGGGTATGGATCAGACAGGATGGCCAAATCTGATCATGTCCCCAGTGGTAATATGAGGATTAGCTGGGTATGGATCAGACAGGATGGCCGAATCTGATCATGTCCCCAGTGGTAATATGAGGATTAGCTGAATAAAGATCGGGCAGGATGACCGAATCTGATCATATCCCCAGTGGTAATATGAGGATTAGCTGGGTAAGGATCGGGCAGGATGGCCGAATCTGATTATATCCCCAGTGGTAATATGAGGATTAGCTGGGTAAAGATCGGGCAGGATGGCCGAATCTGATCATATCCCCAGTCGTAATATGAGGATTAGCTGGGTAAGGATCGGGCAGGATGGCCAAATCTGATTATATCCCCAGTGGTGATATGAGGATTGGCTGAGTAAAGATCAGGCGGGATGGCAAATTCTATCAAAGCGCTGACTGTGGGAAGCCATGGATTCGACAAAGTTAAACCAATGACTTGCAAAATATATATATATGCCACTACCTATCCCGGTGCTCATCTTTAATATTGTCGTGAGGGGTGATGAAAATTGGAAATACTGCTCCTAGACCGGGAATTGAACCCACATCTCTTGCACTCTGAGCCAGTGTGCTATAACCATTACACCACCTATGCTCCCTGATGTCACCACACTACGCATGCCTACCTGTCTATGCGGCTCCTTGCCTTAGAGCTCAGTGCAGACTACTACAATATGACCGGTGTTGCAGTTTCCGTGGCACACCAGTTTGCGAGGGACACATCGCTTCTGCGCATGCATCAAAATCGAATAACATCGTCACTAACCTTATAAATTTAAGATAATGTTTTTGGTAAAGATGTTTTCTATATGTGCACCAAACGATTTGTTTCTAGGTGGTGTAGTTTTAGAGATATTTCACATTTTCTGTATGAAGATTGCTCACGACCATTGACAATGCCTGAGTTTGACGGTATGCGCAGTGCAAAACATTAGTTTTATTCAAAATTAATAGAAGTGCAGAAGCCTAGCCTTATAAATTTAATATAATCTATTCATTGAATATGTTTTCTATATGTGTTCCAAGTGGGTTGCTTCTAGGTGGTGTAATTTGAGAGATATTTGACCTTTTTTGTATGAAGATTTGCTCATGGCCATTGACAATGCATTTGAATGTATGTGTCCCTCGCAAACTGGTGTGCCACGGAAACTGCAACACCGGACAAGGACTGCTTTTTCTCAGTATCAGCAGAGAGCGTGTATACAGATGAGAGGGACAACTCCCATACTACACCATGTAACAGATGCCGACTGTGGCGCTCCAAGTGGTGGTTGTTGAACAGTATATGACACAGCTGTCAAACTCAAGGCATTGTCAATGGTCGTGTGCAATCTTCCTACAGAAAACGTTAAATATCTCTAAAACTACAACACCTAGAAACAAACTGATTGGAATACACATAGAAAACATGTTTACCAACAAGATTATATTAAATTGATATGGTTAGGGTTCTGGATTTCTATTAATTTGGAATAAAACTGACGTTTTTCACTACGCGTACGGCAAACTCAAGGCATTGTCAATGGTCGTGTGCAATCTTCCTACAGAAAAAGTGAAATATCTCTAAAACTACACCAAATAGAAACAAGCCGCTTAGTACACATATAGAAAACATGTTTACCAAAAGGATTATATTAAATCGATAAGGTTAGGCTTCTGCATTTCTATTAATTTTGAATAAAAACAAATGTTTTGCACTACACGTATGGCAAACTCAAAGCTTGTTCAACACTAACCGCCAGGAACGCCACTGTAGCCTGTGTTACCGATTTTCGCGGGAGTTGTCTCTCTCATCTGCATACACGCTCTCTGGTATCAGGGAAAAGTGACAGTAGGATATCAAGTCATGTCACGAGTGGCCCAGTCTCTCAATTGGGTAGCATTATAAAGTGGCCATGAGTGATGAGCCTGGTTACAAATTAGCACCGTCCTGATATGACTTGGAGTGTTAGTATGACGTAAAGCTACAACAAACAAATAAACTATGTAAATGTAGGTACAATATTATATATACAGATGAACCTCGATCCAACGGACTAATATGGGGGAGCAGTTGTCCGTTAAAGCCGTTTGTCCATTGCAGCGAGGAAATCTGAAGCACTGGTGGTGGCTACTGAAGTATTGCTGGTGGAAGGGTAGAGTTCAGAAGACTGGGGTTCAGGAGGCTGGGGTTCAGAATGCTGGGGTTCAGGATCCTTGCGTTTAACAGATGTGTCAAGTTTCAACTGCTTGCCTCGCTGATACTGTTCCCTAATAACTAGTTCTATTTTTTGTGTGTGTCCGTTGGATCCGGAATCCGTTGCATTGGTGTCCGTTGGATCGAGGTTCATCTGTATATGGATAGTGATAATCCCTTGATCGCGTGTAATAATGCCTGTAGTGTCTTGCACCCCCTCCTTCCATCATGCACCGCTCCGCCTCCTAACCTCCACTCGTATTTTGTGTCATCTATGATATGATGAATTATAGGAATATAAACAACGGATATCTGACCCTCAATTATTACCTCTCTTTATGTGTTTGGTATATAACACATTATGCGAGTATAAATGCGCGATGGGGAATAAATGCTTGTTATAATATGTATTATCTATCCTCTTGGGTCAGCGGCCATATGAATGTGTCGGGGTTAGCGCTGCAAAGCTGGTTTTCGGCGGGTTTACCGGGTTAGTGGCGATAACTCCATATGTATGTATCGGCGTTAGACAAACACTGTGAGGTTAAAGTTGCCTGCACTGACCCCAAGCCATAGGATGGTTAACGTCGATGTTAGGGATCGATTATGGCCAAATCTATTCAATGCGATCATATTTAACAGAATTACATCCGCAATAAGTGAAATTTAATCAAATTAACCCTAAAATCGAACCGTTATTAATGCTGCCGCCGCATTGGCGGTGTAATTCATATTGTCGAATCGACGAATGTAAACTAAACAAATCGCCGCCGCAGCGACATCGATATCCATACTACCAGAACGCCGCCGCATCGGCGGCAATATATTAGGCCCAAATCTATTCAATGCGATCATATTTACCAGAATTACATACGCAATAAGTGAAATTTCATTAAAGTAACCCTAAATTTGAAGCGATATTAACGTAGCTGCTACATCGGCGGCATTATTCATATTGTCGAATCAACGAATGTAAACTAAACAAATAGCAGTGCTCGCCGGCTACAGGCTCACCACTTAGGCTGATACCTTAACTAACCCCGCCACGCTTTGGACACATACATACCCCGTGACACATCTGGAACACCGGCGTTAGATAACCCGGGACCCGCCTTTAACACCAGAGCTGATAAAATGTTGCTCCTACAAATGGCCCCAGTTCTATAAATTTCCGAACTTCGCAGGTATAACAGAAGTGTTACTAATACTATACAAACCTCAGTTGGATTTATTTCCGATTGGCTGTATTGTGCAGAGTAGTTATTCCGTTAGTGGATACAAACATTTATATTGTTGTCATCTTTACTTATCGAACGTGGTGGCCAATCGGTCAGTGTGCAGGCCTCCTGTGTGGAAGATTGGGAGTTTGATTCCTGCGGTCGAGTCAAACCAGTGACATGCCAAATTCATTTTTGTCACTTCCTAGCTTGGCGCTCAGCATTAATAGGATAGGACAAGGACTGGTCAGCTCAGTGTCAGGATAATGTGAGGATATCGGGTCATGGTGCTGGCAGTCTGATTTCCCAGTGGGGTAGCACTAAAACGTCACCATGAGTGTGCATTGTCACAAGTCGGTACGCATCTTGATATGACCTTTGATGTTGCCAGGACATAAAATTCCAATGTTTTCTTTTCATTTTAGATCATTTGTATGCAGCCTATCCGTAAGTGTCTTTCATTTTTCTTCAACTCTCAAAATTATTTTAAACTAAAAGTGTTTTTAGCAAATGTCATTTTTCCTCATAATGTACTAGATTCACGAAAGATGTTCATTTTATTAGTTCGCTATATGTGGAACCCATCTATTTGAATATGTTGTGCTGCTATAACAAAAGACATTCAAAATGTTTGTTTTTTTGCATCACTTTATTCAGTGAACTGTATCAAAAATAGCTATATACAGAGTACGCAGATTGTCATCTTCAAATTACCAACCATCACAAATATGTTGGCATTCATGAAGCAACACACGAATCCATAGAATAATGACAAACCCAAATTTATAAAGCCATTTCAAAATTATTGTAATCATCGTGCTAGAATTCTAATAACCGTGCTAGAATTCTATTTTCAAGAAAAAGTGATTCATGGATGCCATCCCACAAGTTCAGCATTATTATGCTTCCGGAGATATTACTAAGTATTACCAACCGACATCTTCACACAGTTTATGTACCCTTTTACACCAAGGCCTCCATTTAAATATTTAATAGGGGGGGGGGGGGTACTCGGTGAACATGGTATGGTAAAGAGACAGTTATGATGGCTTACATCTACAGTATTTATTTACCAGGGATGATATTTTTCGGTTTTAATACAGGTTTCCAAGGGTTTTCCCACAGCCTGGGGGTTTTCCACAGCCTGGAGGCAGTTTTGATATAGGTGTAAATTTGAAGAGAAATGAAAATGATGGGGGGTACGGTAGCTAGCCTCTAGGATGGAAATTTGCCGTCAGGATAATAATCTCGGCTTGATTTCCGCTTTTTGTTGTTGTGCCTGAAACCACTATCATCCCTGTTTACCCTGTTTAGCAGCTGAACAAATGTACACTATTTACACGTTTGTCCTCTTTGTCTTTTTGGACTAACAATAAATAAAGCGAACTGTTTTGGTTGAGAAACAACAACATCAACAAAACACACACACACGCATTAAATGTCATAGCGTAATTTACAGCAACTTGAATAGGCCTACATCTTGACTAACTAGAACGCGCATAGCTGCCCTTGAATCGTCATTAATAATAATGATAGTCTTCCCCCCCCCCCCCCCCCCCCCGCCCCCTCTGGTTTTTTAATTGAATAATTCTGATCAATTGCTTACTACATTTTAAATCGAGACTTGAGATTCCGACATAGGCATTTTCGAACCATGTATGGTTTTTTTTCCCCACTCCCACTCACCCGTAAATGAATATCGGTATTCACAATAAAGTCCAGATTGGCTCATTTCCTTAATACAATATATCATAATTGGTAAAATCATGACATAAGCTAGTCCCCTCGTGTGCCTACATGTCCGATGTACTTTTATGAGTAAAACCCGTAACTACAGATAATAACTTAAAGGTACATTGACGAGCTCATAACTGTGGCAACGCCTGAATGCAAACACATCTAGAGTGGTAGCATATAATGCTACACTTCCTCCTCCATCCATACTACGTGGCATTTATTGTTTATGGAAGAGATCCGATGTAAATAAATTAAATTAAGACTTCTTTCTGTTCTAGTAAGAACTCAGCTTGTAGTCTAGTCTTCATGCTATAAGACAAACACCGCATCTATATATATATATATGACCTCCACAAACGAAGCCTGCTACATTACCGTGAACATAGTCTGGTGACGGAACCACAACAAACAGAAGACAGGGGCGTAGCCAGAATATTTTCTTTTTTAAGGGTAGGCTCAAAATTGTTTGCATGCGCTTACAGGAAATAAAGAAAAAGTTGCAAGCACACTTTTCTAAGCGCATATTATAAAAACATGTAGTATGGGGAGAACACAACACTGTTTGGTATGGGCTTGCAGGAAATTAAAAAAATTTGCAAGCACAATTGTTTTTAAGCGCACGTTATAAAAGATTTGGTATGGGGGTCGGGGGGGGGGAACACAATTGTTTAGGGGTAAAAAAAAATTAAGCACAATTCTTTTTTAACGACAAAAAAAAGTGCATATTATAACAGATTTAGTCATGGGGGGCTATGACACTGAGAAAAAACTGTTTGCACGTGCTTGCAGTGTGACAATGTAGTTACGTCCCGGTGAGTGCACATTATGAGCAGGCTGTGTGATGAGGTTGAACGTGTGTACACGGCCCGACGTGAGGTCTGAGTCATGGAAGCCGAGTGAAGTGAGTTTGGCATCTCTTCAACAGGTTCCGCTTTCATAGTGGCGCCCTCTGGTTTCTGAACGCCGCATCCCCGGTCCTGTTCCCAATCCAGGTGGCGGCACCGTAGGCTATTCACGTCACTAGAAAAGAGCAAATCGGTGGGAAATGTCGGTCAGTAAGACAAACACTTGTTCGCACTAAAGGGAGATTTTGTTTGTTTTGTTTTTCTAATTAATTGATTGTTTGTTGGAGTTTTACGTACTGGCAACATCTAAGGTCGTATCAGGACAGGTACCGACTCGTGATAGTACGCACTCATTGCGACTTTATAGTGCTGCCCCACTAGGAGATCAGGCCATGGGTACCATGACCGGATATCCTACGCAATCATATTATCCTGACACTGAGCTAGCCAGTACTTGCCCTATCTTAATAATGCCGAGCGCCTAAAACCATATGCTTCTCCAATAATAGGTTCTATTAAAGTTGCCAAAACTCTGACACCATATACTTCTGCAGTAACAGGTTCTGTTAAATTGACTCAGTATTGCCCTCTACGCAGAAACAAATGCTTAATAAGTGCATCACTATCTAAGTTAGATATGTAAAATCAAATCTAGATAATTGGTTTGGTTTTGGAAATTATATATTTCATCGGACTATGCAGCGATAAATAGACCTATTTCATATGATGTCAGCATAGGTATTTAGGTCAGTGCGAGCGCTGCTTGGCTGCAGGATAACACACTGTCACACTGCAAACTCAATCAGTCAATGGCTATGAGTATGAGCAATCTTCATACAGAAAAAGTTAAATATCTCTAAAACCACACCGCCTAGAAACAAACCACTTGGAACATCTATAGAAAACATATTCAACAAACAGATTATATTAAATTTATACAGTTAGGGTTCTGCCTTTCTATTAATTGTGAATAAAATTAACGTTTTGCACTGTGCATACCGGCAAACTCAATGCATTGTCAATGGCCGTGAGCAATCTTCATACAGAAAAAGTGGAATATCTCTAAAACCACACCACCTAGAAACAACCCACTTGGAACATATATAGAAAACATTCAACAAACAGATTGTATTAAATTCATAAGGTTATGGTTCTGCATTTCTATTAATTTTGAATAAAATAGACGTTCTGCACTGCGCGTATCGGCAAACTCAATGGCCGTGTGCCTTCGCTCTGCAGCCAAGGTGTGCACGCATACACAATGTTTATAAACATTGAAAGGGGTCTATGGACTCAGTATTTTTTTTATTCCCTTCTATGTGGCAACAAATATTAATTTTAATAAATGCACTAGTATCAAAGCTAGATATGTCGAATTAAATCTAGATATTTGTTTTCGTTTTGAAAACTTGATCTTTCCATGGAACTATGCCACTTTAATAAGTGCACCAGTATATAAGTTTGACATGTACAAACAAATCTAAATCATAAGTCTTTTGGTTTTGAAAACCTGGACCATGCAACTTTAACAAGTGCACTGGTATCTAACTAAGCTCAAGATATGGAAACAAATCTAAATGAGTGTTTTGGTTGTGAAAATTTGATGTTTTCATCGAACTATGCAAAGAAGGAAGCTTCATGGTGGGTGGACCAAACCTCTTCAATAGCATGCCACAAGACATAAGAAACAAGACAGACTGCAGCACAGACAGCTTCAAACACAAACTGGACAAATATCTCCGAACCATCCCAGATCTACCAAGAATCCCAGGTTATACCAACCTGACAATAATGGACACTAACTCATTGCTGGGAATGACAAAGCTGCCCGCAATGACCACTGCATCCACACTAGATGACCAAGGCGGTGTCAATGACCTGGCACGACCTGAGCACCACATACTCGAACTGAACTAAACTAAACTAAATGCAACTCTACATGGACTAGGCACCTTTAGATAATCGATAAACGGTGCTGATTAATATTAGTTATAATAATATCAATGATAACGTTGATAATAATAATAACGATAATAATAAAGATAATAAAAAAGATGTTTAAAATAACTAAGAAAAGAATAATAATAATAATTGTTAAAAAAGCCACTTACAGAATGAGTTATTGTGAGGTGTGTCGGCGACCGGAAGTGCCTCTGTTAGTTGGCGTCCAGACAGGCGGGGCAGCTGATGCAGGGCCGGTCTCGGAGGTAGCCCTCGAGAGTGCCGGGATGCTGGCAGCGTTCGTCAGGGGGCGCCACTGGACACGTGACCCGACTGCACAGCTCAGTCTGAAATGGAGGAAGGCGAGAGCCTTGTCAGAATATCGTGGTCCCGCATGTCGGTTGGTTGGTTGTTGGAGTTTTACGTCCTGGCAACATCTATGGTCATATCAGGACGGGTACAGAATTGTGACAGTGCGCACTCATGGTGACTTTATAGTGCTGCCCCACTGGGAGAGCAGGCTGCTGGCACCATGACCATATGTCACATTCAGTCACATTATCCTGACACTGAGAGCCAATCAGCCCTTGCCCTATCCTAATAATGCCGATCGCCTGGCTAGGAAGTGACAAGTATCAATTGTTAAGTCATTGGTTTGACTCGATCAGGGTTCGAACCCTATGAGCTACCAAAATGACAGACGGACGCTCAACTCTTCTGGCAATCCTGTCTGGTCCCTGCGTATCGGTGGTGTGATGTATACAGTAAAACCTCTCTAAATCCACCGACCATGGGACCGACTTTAAGTGGTCCATTTAGGGAGGTGGTCTGTTTAGAGAGTTAGAATATCCTTACAATGGTATTGTTGGGACCCAAATAAAGCGATCGATATAGAATTGGACAGTAGCACAATCATCTTAATTATCATTAATGTCCAAATGTAATGAATAAGAAGCTAACACAAGTAGCATAAATATTATTAAGTTGTCCTTAACCCAATGTAATTAGAGACTAAGTCCACCATCAAATCACTAATTAATACCCCCAGAGGCATAGCTACATTGCCGCACTGTAAGCACATGAAAACAGTATTATTTCTATCATCATCATATTTTGTTCATACTAAATCTTTTATAATATACACTTTTTAAATTTTCTGATTCCACCACCCCCCCATGTGTAAGCACACGCGAACAATTTTATGTATACAATTTAGAATGTCTGGCTATGTAGACATTAATTCAAATACTTCACGACAAAATGTCGACAGCTCCGCAGAAAATGTCATCAGAATATTGCCCGCTCTGCAGAACACTTCTCGTTTATTTAATCAAAATATTCAAACCATGTCACTTAAACAAACAATAAAATACAAACCACGCACCTGACCCGTGGCTGACTTGATGTGCGCGCGACGCGCCGCACGCCGGAACCGGAAGTTGTCGGGCAGGGGCCCCGTGCGCACGCTCGTGGCGCTGTCGACCGCTTCCGGTTGGCTGGGTGCGGGCGCGGCGCGCTTGGCGCGGTCCAGGTAGTCTTCGGGCACGTCGATGCAGTAGGGGCAGCCGAGGCAGTCGACCCACATGTCCTTACTGGGCCCGATCTCGAAGCGGAAGGCAATCACCTCCATGAACTGACACTTGGGGTCGACGCCTACGCAGCGCATCGTCGGGCACACCGACAGAGTGCCGGGCGGGACCTGCAAGGCACAGGTGCATGGCGGGAGGTGAGAATGCGATTGATTCGCTGGTTGATTGATTGGTTGATTAATGGAGTAATTGATTGGCTGGTTGATTAATTGGTCAACTGGTTAATTGATTCAAATTGCATAGTCCTATGGTTTTGAGTTTCTGTCATTGGCTAATTGATTAATTGGTTAATTGATTAAAATTGCATAGTCCTATGGTTTTGAGTTTCTGCCATTGGCTAATTGATTAATTGGTCAATTGATTAAAATTGCATAGTCCTATGGGTTTGAGTTTCTGTCATTGGCTAATTGATTAATTGGTCAATTGATTAATTGATTAACATGACATAGTCCTATGGCTTTGAGTTTCTGTCATTGGCTAATTGATTAATTGATTAAGGTTGCATAGTCCGATGGTTTTGAGTTTCTGTAAATTTTATGAGATACATATATCAAATTGATTGTTATAATCCACCATGCTTTAGTTTGAAGTAACTTTTATTTTAAATTTTAAACGTCTAATTTCTTTTTAGATATTTGAAGTGCAAACATGTCAAATTAGTTTTGGCAAGCACACTAAAACTGTGACACCATAGGCTTCTGCTGTAACAGGTTCTATTTAAATTGGCTCGGTATCTTCTATGTGGCAACAAATGCTTAATAAGTGCATCAATATCTAAGTTAGATGTGTAGAATCAAATCTAGATAATTGTTTTGGTTTTGAAAATTTGATGCTTCATCAGACTATTCAGCTTTAATTGATTAATTGATTATATATATTTGCAACCAATCTCACGCCACACAATGATTTAAAATCACTAAGAAAGTTGCTTAGTTCCAGTCTCTGATGTACCCAAACACATCAATACAAAACCAGTGCAGATTTACATAGACATGATCCCACATTCAAATTAAGATGATCTAGCCTTGCCACATACTATATATACCTCGTGTTGTTTTTTTTTGTTTTTTTTTTTTAAATTGAGGCTGTATTTATACTGTCCATAGCATATAAGCCTGGGTACCCAGGCTTGTTTTCAATGCTGGCCAGTTGTAGTGTTGGTGTTATCTTACCACACAGTGGCTGCTGATAAGGTATTTGATTGCCTGCAATTCAGTAGCAGATAGATGGTATGGTTAATAGCCTATGTTAGTTTTTTTGGATTTTATTGGCATATATGTATTTAGTTTTTCTACTCTTATTACTAGACTAGCCTACTCCTATTTACATATCATAGGCTTGTACATAGCTGTGTGGTGTGTTATCTGGCTACTTTTGGCATGGTTACCTTCCATTGGGCGTCCCGCTGGTGGGCCGTGACATATCACATGCCCCTTTGCAGTGCAGCTTAGTGGGGGTTTCCTAGCCTTATTTTGCACAGATATTTTTTGTAAGTTTTTAGGTCAGGAATTTGTCGTTCCTTTACTGTTTGGGCATTCCACACCTTGGCAGCCATTTCCAGCGTGCTTCTCTCAAGAACTTTTTTTAGTATGTTAGTTTAAAGCCTTGTTTCCTATTTGCTCTAACCTATCACATGTTTACTCGAGCGTAATAAAGCAGCACCCAGAATCCTCACTTAGGCTTTTACGTCCTAGCAACATATAAGGTCATATCAGGATGTGTATGCCGAAGTGTGACAGTGCACCACATCCAGGGCGGCTTTGATCAATTATAGTGCTTCCCAACTGGGAAACCACAGCACCAGCACCGTGACTCGATATCCCACTCAGTCACATTATCCTGATACAGAGCAGACCAGTCCTTGCACTATCCTAGTCATGCTGAGTGCCAGGCCAGGTGACCATAAGAATAAATTATATATAGCATTGGTTTGACTCAGACGGTGTTCGAACCTCACGATCTTCCCGGATGCTCAACACATTCGTCCTGATATGACCCTAGATGTTGCTAGCACGTAAAACAACAACCGACACACATTCGGCCATTGCTTCCGGGCGTTCTGCGCAGTAGCCGCGCGTGAGTAAATTACGTTTCCGGCATGCGTAACAAGACTGTCCGTCTGCGAATGTTGCGTATGTGTAAGCGCCATGTTCAATATCCGTCTGTGCACATTTAACACCTATCTGACATGAAAGCGGTATCTTTTGGTGACACGCGGATGACATCAAATATACTAGCGGTATCTTTTGATGACACATGCATGACATCAAAGATACTAGCAGTATCTTGAAGGACACGCGGATGACATCGAAGATACTAGCACAATAGCAGTATCTTTTGATGACACGTGGATGGCATCAAAGATAGTAGCAGTATCTCTTTGGTGACACGTAGAAGCCACCAAAGATACTAGCAGTATGGTTGATGAAACATAGATGCATTGGTGTCACCCACTATCAGTGATGTGCGTTTGTATCACTATCACTTATCAGTGCAGACCAGAAAGGATAGCTGAATGAGTTGAGCGTCCGTCTCCCGTTTTTGTAGATCGTGGGATCCGAACCCACGGGTTCGAACCCTGGTCGAGTGAAACCAATAAACATTAAAAATTTACACTTGTCGCTTCCTAGCCAAGCTCTTGGCATTATTAGGATAGGGCAAGGACTGGTGGGCTCAGTGTCATGATAATGTGACTTGAGTGGGATATCAGGTCATGGTGCTGGCAGCCTGGTTTCCCATTGGGGCAGCACTATAAATTCGGCAGGAGTGTGCACTGTCGCAAGTCGGTACCCATCCTGATGTGACCTTAGATGTTGCCAGAACATAAAACTCCAACAACCAACCAACTTATCAGTGCATTTCTGCCATCCAGCCTCCACAACCAAGCCTCTCGCACAGCCAAGGCCGTCAGCACCACCCACACCCCACCCCACTCCACCCCACCCCCACCCACACATCGCGCCTGCTGCATCAGCATCACCAGCCACATGTGTACATTGCATCACCCACTTCATGTGATAGCCGTGAGTGGCCGGGTGTGGTGCTGGGAGGTGTGTGAGTGAGTCAATAACTGAGTAAGTGAGTGAATGAGTGAGTGTGTGAGTGAGCGAGTGATTGAGCGATCTACTGAGTGAGCGAGTGTGGGCGAGCAAGTGAGCGAGCGAGCGAGCGAGGGTGAGTGAGCGGTTGATTGGTTTTTGGACTTTTTACATCCTGTCAACATCAAAGGTTATATCCGGATGCGTAGCGACTTGTGACTGCACACTAATGACGATTTTATAGTGCTGCCCCACTGGGAGACCAGACTACCAGCACCATGACCTGATATCCCACTCAGTCACATTTTCCTGACGCTGGTGACAGTGACACTGAGCCAACCAGTCCTTGTCCTATCCTAAGAATGCCGAGCGCCCGTCTAGAAATTGTATAAGTCAGTGGTTTGACTCAACTAGGATTCGAACCAGTGGGTTCGAATCCCAAGATCTACCAAAATGGAAGACAGACGCTCAACTCATTCGGCCATCCCTTCTGGTCAAGTGAGTGAGCGAGGGTGAGTGAGTGTGGGCGAGTGAGAATGACTGTGGGTGAGTGAGAGAGTGAGTGCGCGTGTGAGTGTGAGCGCGATAGTGTGTGAGTGCGCGCGAGTGTGTGTGACTGTGAGGGAGGTAGTGCTTGTGGGTGTGTACGTGTGTGTGGTAGGTGTACGCTTTGGGGCTAGGGGCAAAGATTATGTTATACTGTACAGTCGAATCTTTGCCGGGAGAGATATGGTCAACCTTTGTTACTGTGTCGCGATCATTTGTGAACTGCGTGAATTTGTTTCCATACTAATACGGATATCCTGGTAACTAAATGCCGTTCGCATTATCAATGGATTGTCGTCTGTTATAAAGGATTAAAGTAGTTTCTGACAAAAAAACACACACAAAAACAACGACAATAACTGAATAGGAAAAGTGGAAATCTGACTTCTGGTAGATTTTCCGTGATCCTCTCTCAGACTATCGCAATCAGGCGCTGTCTACTTTTATTTTGTTATCGTGTGTGTGTGTTGTTGTTTTACATCCTAGCAATATCTAAGATCATATCAGGACAGGTAACGACTTGTGACAGTGTGTACTCATGGCGACTTTATAGTGCTGCCCCACTGGAAGACCAGGCCGCAAGCACCATCACCTGATATCCCACTCAATCACATTATCCTGACACTGAGCCAACCAGTCCTTGCCCTATCCTAATAATACCGAGCGACAGGCTAGGTTTTGTTATCGGGGAGAGCCAATTGATGCAAACGTGGAGATCGGGTAAAAAAGAACCTATACAGTTGGATTTGATCTACATAATTTTAAGCATACACATACAGGAACCCTTTGAGATTTCATGAGAACGTGCTAAACATCTGAATAGTTACAGAACGCGTGCGCGGAGAAGCAGCTACAGTTTTTAAAAGATCATAGGCCTACAGTTACTATCCTTTAGATTTTGGTTTGTTCTTTACTTGATAATTGTTCGCTTTGTTTGTGCTTCCATCGTCCACGTGGCGTAATTAAAAAAGTTCAAGGACTAATAATAATAATCTTTTGGTTATTAAAGTTGCATAATCCGATGGGTTTGATTTTCTGTAATTTTTCTGAGATAAATATATTAAATTGATTGCAATAATCTACCTTACTTTAGCTTGAAGTAACTTTTATTTTAAATGGCTAACTTTTGAGATATTTGAAGCGGAAACATGTAAAATTAGTTTTGCAAAACTCTGTCACCATAGGCTTCAGCCGTAACAGGTTCTATTAAATTCATTCTGGATATCCCCTCCTGTGTAACAACAAATGCTTAATAAGTGCATCAGTGTCTAAGATAGATATGTA
Source organism: Branchipolynoe longqiensis (assembly GCA_030323885.1). Lineage (NCBI taxonomy): Eukaryota > Metazoa > Annelida > Polychaeta > Phyllodocida > Polynoidae > Branchipolynoe > Branchipolynoe longqiensis. Next base: position 27,104,597 of record CM059194.1, read on the forward strand.
GGATCAAATTTAGATAATTGTCTTGATTTTGACAATTTAATATTCTATCGGACTATGCAGCTTTAAGGAAGATGAGAACTGATTAGAATTCACTTGAGTTAGTAGATTTAGTATAGCATCTAGAGCCGTGTTTACACGGGCGAGTTAAAACGCTTCATATAAAACCACTTGCCTAGATCGATTTACATTTGCCGTGTAAACGCGACACTGTGGCGTTTTAGGGCTGAATCGATTCATATAAATCGGTAGATGTAAACCACCTTGCGAGGTAGTATAGATGAAGCGATACAGCTGGTTCCCGGGCGGCGATAGTGTAAAATAGCGGTGCTCGCCGGCTACAGGCTCAGCTGTAACTATACACTGGTACCCGGCAGTGTTAGGGACCGATTAGGCCGAAATCTATTGAATGCGATCATATTTAACAGAATTACATACTCAAATAATGAAATTTAATTAAATTAACCCTAAATTCCAAGCGATATTAACATAGCCGCTACATCGGCGTCGTTATTCATATTGTGAATCGACGAATGTAAACTAAACAAATAGCAGTGCTCGCCGGCTACAGGCTCACCACTAAGGCTGCTGGTCCCCGGGCGCCGATAGTGTCAAATAGCGGTGCTCGCCGGCTACAGGCTCACCACTAAGGTTGCTGGTTCCCGCTCGCGGACACAGTTTCAAATTCGTCTTGTAAACTTGCCACTACATCACTTCATATAAATCGATTTGCCTAATTCGCTTCACAATTGCCCGTGTAAACACGGCTAATAATACTATACAGGTGTCCCGCCACAAACCTACATATCGCCTGGTTCATATTTGGTTATAATTCTCATCTGACTTACTCTAATAGTAATAAAACGCCTATATTCTGCTATCAGATAAAAGTGGGTGTTTAACAACAACAAAAAAGAGTGGCTATTTCGTACGGGACCGTACGAATAGCCAGAGCGTTTGTTAGTATGGCACTCCTTTATCACGTCATATCCTGTCGTATCCACGTCGCGGTAGGGTTAGGGTTAGGATAAGATTGCTTGTTGTCGTTTTACATCCTAGCAACATCTAAGGTCATATCAGGATAGGGGAGGGTTAGAAAAAGGGTTAGGATATGGGTTAGGTTCGGGTTAGGGTTAGCTGTGAACAACACTGTTTGAGTGTTTCATCTTATGATTGGGTCAAAGCTAGTCACGTGACTACCGTTGTACTAATAAGAGCTCTGGCTATTCATACGATCCCGTACGAATAGCCACTGCCTTTAAAAAGAAAACCACCAAATGTAAAGGTTTGAATTTTCAATTTGTTCAGTCGCTGTTGACTAAGTGTGTAGTTTAGTCAGAAGAATCCCCCCCCCCTCCCCCAGTAAATCTTTGTGAATAGGGATGGCTGGGTGGTTTATAAATATATATATATATATATATATATATATATATGTAATTCCTCCGAGCTAGTGGAGGAGAGGCCCCGCGCAGGAGGCGGAGAGGTGGATGCTGGTACAGCCCCCCCCCCCCACCCCGGGGGAGGGGGGGGGGCGTGCAATATAGGGTATGCACTGACGTCATGCTAAACGGAAGTGCGGCCATTGTGGCGATAGTAACCACAATAATAAACACACTGTCACACTGCAAACTCAATGGCTATGAGCAATCTTCATACAGAAAAAGTGAAATATCTATAAAACCAATCCACCTAGAAACAAATCGGTTGGTACACATATAGAAAACATGTTTACCAATAAGATTATATTAAATTGATAAAGTTAGGGTTCTGGATTTCTATTAATTTTGAATAAAACTAATGTTTTGCACTGCGCATACCGGCAAACTCAAGCCAGTCAAGGCATTGTCAATGGTCGTGAGCAATCTTCACACAGAAAAAGTGAAATATCTCTAAAACCACACCACCTAGAAACAAATCGCTTGGTACAATATAGAAAACATATTCAACCAATAGATTATATTAAATTTATAAGGTTAGGCTTCTGGATTTCTATTAATTTTGAATGAATTAGACGTTTTGCAATGCGCATACCGGCAAACTCAAAGCATTGTCAATGGTCGTGAGCAATCTTCATACAGAAAAAGTGAAATATCTCTAAAACCACACCACCTAGTAACAAATCGCTTGGTACACATATAGAAAACATATTCAATGAATAGATTATATTAAATTTATAAGGTTAGGGTTCTGGATTTCTATTAATTTTGAATGAAATAGACGTTTTCCACTGCGCATACAGGCAAACTCTATGGGATATTTACTAGTTGATATCGCCACAATGGCCGGTCATCCGGTTCATGACGTCACATGAATACCCCATATCCACTCCAGGCTTTATTACATGCGATAACGGGCTTATCACTATCCATATATATATATATTTATATACTCGCACAAATAATATATACAGATATATACACTTGCACAAATAATTATATATATTATATAATTATTTGTGCGAGTGTATATATGTTTTGCTTTAAAGCAACAAAGTCCGAGGAAGCATCACATCTTCAAAACAAAACAAAAAGTATCTAGATTTGATTCTACACATCTAACTTAGATACTGATGCACTTATAAAGCATTTGTTGCCACATATAAGGGAATGCTGAGTCAATTTAATAGAACCTGCTCTTGCAGAAGCCCATGGTGACAGAGTTTTGGCATGCTTACCTAAACTAATTTTGCATGGTTGTACTTCAAATATCTCAAAACTTAGCCATTTAAAATAAAAGTTACTTCAAACTTTAGTAAGGTAGATTATAACAATCAATTGAATATATTTATCCCAAAAAAATTACAGAAACGCAAAATCATTGGACTATGCAACTTTAAGAAATTAAAAAAAAGAAAATGGAATCATGTTATTTGCATCGTGATTTTAAAGCTGCATGGTCTGATGAATATCAAATTTTCAAAACCAAACCAATTATCTAGATTTGATTTTACATATCTAACTTAGATACTGATGCACTTATTGAGCATTTATTTCTGCGTAGAAGGCAATACTGAGTCAATTTAACAGAACCTGTTACTGCAGAAGTCTATGGTGTCCGAGTTTTGGCAAGCTTGCCAAAACTAATTTTCCATGTTTGCATTCTAAATATCCCAAAAGTTTACCATTTAAAATGAAAGTATCTTTGAACTAATGTAAAGTAGATACTAGTGATCGAAATAATATATTTATCTCAGAAAAAATACAGAAATTCAAAACCATCGGACTATGCAACTTTATCTTGATTGTGGATTTGTCTAATTAGCTCTACGCTCTACGCTTTGTCTAATTAGCTCTATCGCACACTACGTACAGTGAACAATCAGCATGCTCCACTCATAAAATCATTTGTCATTTGTTACTTACCACAAATCGGGGCAGGCGTTGACCGCGCGTCGGGGAACCACGTGGTCGGCGCACGAGGAGGGACGCGGCGTCAGACAGGTTCACCCAGACAGCCAGCAGCGCGACCAGCGTCAACAGCTGCGCAATCATCGTTGAATTGTCGTCTGCTTTCGCTACAAATGCTGTCGTCTGCTGGTTGATGCTGATGCTGTGGAATCTGTGTGGTCGGGGTCGTGGTCGTGGTCGTGGTCGGCGTGCTGCGGGGAGTCTTTGGAGTCTGCTGAGCTGCTCTGTGCGTTTGGAGAGTATGTGTAGGCTGTGCGTTGGAGTGTGTAGGTGTGTGCAGGCAAAGTGTATGTAGCGTAGGTAGGTATGTGCTGAGTCGGCTCGTGCAATGGCAATGCACAAGTTTGCGGGTTTGCTTTTGTCAACCGATGGAGGGCAGGGTTCGTTCTGTTTACAACGCGCGCCGAGCAGTCATTATATACACAGCGTTCGAGTCGTGACGTCGAAAGGCTCGCCCGGACTCAGCCAATCAGAGCGCCGCTCGCGTTGGCGCGCAACTGCTCGATTTGGTCATGTGTACAACCGGCGTCATTGATGGCAGGCGGAGGTCGAGGGGGTTGAGGGTGGGGGAAGGGGAGGGGGTGCGGGGGGTGGAAGGGGGATGTGGCAGTTTCAGGAATTGTAACCCTCGCCGTGATCATGACGTCATCAATAAGCGCCACATGCCTGTTGACCTCTATTACACGACTGGGGTTTAGGGGGAAGGGGAGGGGAGACGTTCAGATATCCAACAACAACAACACACCAGAAAAAACGCACTCAGCATTTTAGAAGACATGCACAAACAGCTCAAACCAAAACAGGCAGAGCAAACAAACAGTAGGGCGTACTAGAACGCACCGAAAACTTTTGAGGAGGTCTAGACTTTAAAAAAACAACCCAACTATTATCACGGTATCAATCTGCTATGGACAGTATAAATACAGCCTCAATAAAAAAATTTTTTTAAAAGAAATCTGGCGTTCATTTTAAAAACCTAAGCGCCTAGACTAGTTAAAGCTGATAGTCCGATGAAGCATCAAATTTTCGAACCCAAAGCAATTATCTAGATTTGATCCTACATATTATCTAGATATTGATGCAGTTATTAAGCATTTGTTGCCACATAGAAAGGGGTACTGAGATAATTTAATAAACACCTGTTATTACTGAAGTCTATGATGTCAGAGTTTTGGCGTGCTTGCCAAAACTAATTTGACATGTTTATACTTCAACTATCTCAAAAGTTAGCCATTTAAAATAAAAGTTACTTCAAATTAAAGTAAGGTAGATTATAACAATGAATTTAATATATTTATCTCAGAAAAATGGCCGAAACTCAAAACCATCGGACTATGCAACTTTAAAACCAAAACAAACTCCTCCAAAAACCCGAGTGAAACAGCCTTGACCCCATCGGTTAAAGCTGCATAGTCCGATGAAATATCAAATTTTCAAAACCAAATCAATTATGTAGATTAAATTTTACATTTCTAACTTAGATACTGATGCACTTATTAAGCATTTGTTTCCGCGTAGAAGGCAATACTGAGTCAATTTAACAGAACCTGTTCTGCAGATGGTGTCAGAGTTTTGGCGAGCTTGCCAAAACTAATTTTCTATGTTTGCACTCAAAATATCTCAAAAGTTTACCATTTAAAATAAAAGTAACTTTGAATTAATGTAAGGTAATTACTAGTGATCGATCTAATATGTTTATCTCAGAAAAAATACAGAACTTCAAAACCATCGGACTATGCAACTTTAAATGTGGATACATTTCGCTTGTTTGTGTTGTAATTAGATTTGGTTGTAGTTTCGTAAGTTGTACTTAGATGCATTGCAATTCCAGTGGCTCAAATATCTCAAAATTATTGATCTTCAAATTATAATATTTATATCAAATTGATCAGTTTTGGGTAACACTAACAGACGAAGCTGAAATAATGTTTATGTTATAATATTAGCACAAAACTAAGTATAGCCAAATAGAAAATGTACTAATAATAGTAATATCCTATCAGTCGGTATCAGTAAAGTAGGTCACGAGCTATTGCAGTGGCCATGAACAAAGACATGCATCAGTTAGGCATTTGTGATTTTCTTTTAAAATATCGAAAGATTTATTTGGAATTTACGTTTAAATACCATGAAATACCCTTTAAATTAAATATATGTTTGTGTTTCTTGGTATGTGATTCTGTATAGCAGTGTTTACGCGGGCAATTCTAAACCGATTTAGACAAATCGATTTATATGAAGCGATGTAGTGGCGCGTTTACACGGACCGAGTTTGAAAGTGTGTCGGCGCCGGGAATCAGCAGCCTTAGTGGTGAGCCTGTAGCCGGCGAGTACTGCTATTTGTTTAGTTTACATTCGTCGATTCACAATATGAATAACGATGCCAATGTAGCAGCTACGTTAATATCGCTTGGAATTTAGGGTTAATTTAATTAAATTTCATTATTTGAGTATGTAATTCTGTTAAATATGATCGCATTCAATAGATTTCGGCCTAATCGGTCCCTAACACTGTCGGGCACCAGCGATAGTTACAGCTGAGCCTGTAGCCGGCGAGCACCGCTATTTTACACTATCGCCGCTCGGGAACCAGCTGTATCGCTTCATCTATACTACCTCGCAAGGTGGTTTACATCTACTGATTTATATGAATCGATCCAGCCCTAAAACGCCACAGTGTCGCATTTACATGGCAAATGTAAATCGATCTAGGCAAGTGGTTTTATATGAAGCGTTTTAACTCGCCCGTGTAAACACAGCTTAAGTGTGTGTGTCTTTGGGAATCTTCTCATGTACATGTGTTCTGTATTTCTTTGTGTCTACGTTATTACTAATATTAGCAGTGTGCATATTTGTGATGTTGATTTTTTTTAAACATGTCCGATGAAAACATCAAATTTTCAAAACCAAAACACTTATCTAGATTTGGTTCTATATATTCAACTTAGACACTGGTGCACTTATTAAGCATTTGTTGCTGCATAGAAGGGCATAATAAGTCAGTTAATAGAAACCTTTACTATTGAAGTCTATGGTGTCACAGTTTTGGCGTGCTTGCCAAAATTATTTTGGCATGTTTTGACATCAAATATCTCAAAACTTAGCCATTTAAAATTAAAGTTACTTCAAACTAAAGCAAAGTACATTATAACGATTAGTATAATATATTTATCTCAGAAAATAGCAAAAACTCAAAAGCATCGGACTATGCAACTTTAAGCGGGGGAAATTTCAGTCACAGACGACTGGTCTTCCTCATTCCACTGCTTCTTACCCTATCCTAGTAATGCCGAGCATCTGGCTAGGAAGCGACAAGTATCAATTTTTAAGTCATTGGTTTGACTCGACCATGATTCGAACCCACGATCTACCAACACGGGATATGGATGCTCTAACTCCCGTCTGGTATGAATAATGGTATTTAATATTTTTTAAAGTTTGTCACTGCATCTTGTAAAACGATAACATGACATAGGACCTTTTATTCATTTTTAATTGAAACACGGAATCTGGTAGAACATCAAATGACATCAAACAACTTTGTATTCTTAAAAATTAGACAGACTTTCCGAAAGTGCCACATAGTTCTCTGGCGCACCCGCCCCCCCCCCCCCCCTCCTTTCAAAGTCTCAACCCTGGCCGTTCCAGTTTCTATTCGGAGAAAAAGGAATCTGGGAGGTCGTGACGGTACCTGGTACACACGTCTGTGACCAAAGCCAACAAAACATACGGTGGCCCAAAACATCCAGCGCAAATGTGACTTTCTCCCTAACAGACCCCACCCCGCGAGTTAAAGTTGCATAGTCCGACGGCTTTCAGCTCCTGTCTTTTTTTCTGAAATATATATATTAGGTTGATTGGTATAATCTACCTTACTTGAGTTGGAAGTAATTTTTATTTTAAATGGCTAACTTTTGAGATATTCGAAGTGGAAACATACCAAATTAATTTTGGCAAGCATGCCAAAACTCTGACACCATTGGCTTCTGCAGTAATGGGTTCTATTAAATTGCCCAAGTATTCCCTTTTATGTGTTGACAAATGTTTAATAAATACACCCGTGACTAAGTTAGATATGCAGAATCAAATCTAGAAAATTATTTTGGTTTTGAAAATTTGATGTTTTCATCGGACCATGCAGCTTTAAGCTAGTAACATCTATCGGCAGAATCTGGAACCACTCTATTTGGGTACTTTCCCCGAGTGCCTGTGATTTCACCTGTCATATCTCCATAAAGAATGCATGGACAAATAATAAAATGCCTGATTATATTCAGATATTCATATCACAATAGGCTTCAAGCTCTTATACTTGTAATATATATTAAAGAAGACAACTATGTTGTATTTTTCTTCTGGAATTTCACCGTCGCTCTCTTCACGTGTATTACACCCCACCAGTTTAGCTAGTGGCATCTATCGGCAGAATCTGGAATTACTCTATTCGGGTCCTTTCCAGCTTAACTGGAGGGGTCTATTGTCGCTAGTCTTTAGATAGGAAAAGTAAAGCTTGTTTTATTTAACGACGCCTCTAGAACACATTGATTTTTATCATCGCCATTGGACGTCAACATCTTTAGATAGGAGTCTATTGACAGAGACTTCAAACCCTGTAGCATTTATCTACATGTAGGGCTTGAGCCAAGTAGATGCTAGTGTGAGTAGGGAGATCTCCCTAATACACTAATTGTAAATAGGGAGAAATAGTGTGGCCAAAGGGAGGAAGTGATATAAAATGGTGCATCCTGGTGAATTTTGACGAAAAATATGCATTCAAAAACAATAACAAAAGCAAGTTAAAATAATTCTTTGGCGAGAGATTACAAATTAAAAGTGGAAACTTGGGAGATTGGGGTAATTTTGCTATTTTGTAAAATGAAGATCTCCCGTCAAATCGGGAGACTTGGCACCTCTACGTATATGAGAGCTGCATTGGAACAAATACGGCACACTTGCTATCCGGACCGCACTTCGTCCACACCTCTCGCTGATCCTCTCCGTTGTGCCTTGCTGATCCTTATTATATCTGAAAAGAGTTCCAGGAGAAGCTAGCCAGTATTTCACTTTCTACTCTTACTCCGTCCATGTCTCTGGCTCTCCCGCTGGTCACCATAGAGCAAAGAGATATGGCCCTTTGACTCAACTCTCCTCATTTCTCTTTCCTATACTCTACCCTTTTTGTTCTCCTGGGCTTACTTCTCCCCCTGATCAAGCGAGTTGTTTGCTTGGGTGGGGCCCTTTACCTTTTTGCCCTCTCGCTTTGTTCTTGTTGCTGCAGCCCACCTTTGCCCACCTTTACCCGTCTCTTCCTCTGGAACCCTGCTGCTGCTGGATGTGAGTGCACTGCTACCCCGCTTCTACAACCATCCCACCTGAAGTCGAATCTTCAACCAAAGATTGGGCTGATTTATCAGTGCCTTTCTATATTGCTGCAGTGCTGCAGCCGGTAACTGTCGTAAGGTTATGAACCCCACAGAGAGTCGAGTCGAATACGGCATGCGCCCGATATAGCGGTCCACTCAATATAGTGGTGAAACACTGGTGAGACACCATCCCAAATATATCCTCTTTATGTTCCTGAGTCAATGTGACGTGAGTAATGGCTACCTGACTATTAATTATTAATCTCACATTTAATCAGATAAACAGGGTTGCATATGATTATAATAACAACAAATCCTCCGGTCGGACTGACACTGGTCAACGTCCTGATATGACCTTAGATGTTGCTAGGACGTAAAACAACAACAAACAAACAAACAAACAAATATCCGGGGGAGGTAAGATGGGCTAAGATGGCGCCACCGGTACAGTGTTGCATCTTACGGAGTATAGCAATAATCATAATAATAAGAAATATTCCCTTCCGTATCTTTATACGCGCATAATACGCCACATAAAAAAACAAAGACCTTACGCAAAATATATTATGTATTGCGTAAGGTCTTTGTTTTCTTTTTTAATCAAGCACATTTATACTTTTTGACTAGTTTGAAGTTGCAATAATCTGTCTTACTTTACTTTGAATGAACTTTTTTTCTTTCTTTCATTGATTAATTGATTAAGCAGGGGATTCCATCCACAAAAGTAAGTTCTATTCATGACATCGCATATATTTCGTGTACAAAATGCAATTTCATTAACTAAATCCACTTTGATGGACAAAATCTATTTTGGTGGAAATAATTAATCTACTTTGACGGACAAAATGTCATTGTGAACGAAATTGTCTATCAATGGGCAAAATAGGATTTCAGCCATGAAAATGGAATTCATTTAAGAAAGTGGATTTTGTTCACAAAAGTAGTTTTCGCTCATGAAATAGCATTAAAGCTGCATAGTCCGATGAAGCATCAAATTTTCAAAAGCAAAATAATTATCTAGATTTGACTCTACATATCTAACTTAGATACTGATGCACTTATTAAGTATTTGGTGCCACATAGAAGGGAGTACTGAGCCTATTTAATAGAACCTGTTACTACTGAAGCCTATGCTTGCCAAAACAAATTTTACATGCTTAAATTTCAAATATCTCAAAACCTATCTATTTAAAATAAAAGTTACTTCAACTTGAAACATGGTAGAGTAAAACAAACAAATTAATATATTTATCTCAGAAAAATGACAAAAACTCAAAACCATCGGACTATGCAACTTTAATTATGTTAGTAATGTGGACATTTCAGGGATAAATGCGGTTTTATTCACAAAATATGTTTTGTGTACAGATTCCTTTTTGAATTGTGGGTTAGTGATCCCACCCCCACAACTTCACAGTGAATACAGCAAGTACTAAGTCTTGTATGGAGCTTCTAGCCTGCTCATTGGCTAGACTGGTCCCCTGACCTTTGTCATAAGCCGTGTTCACACGGGCAATGTAAATCGATTTGTAGAAAGCGACTTGCCTAGTTCGGGTTACATTTCACGTGTGAACGGGCGTCTGAAGCGGATTAGGGCTGAATCGATTCCTGTGATCCGGTTTCTGTAAACCACCTCTCGAGGTAGTTTACGTGAGTCGATTTCTGTGAATCGATTTATTTTGCCCGTGTGGACGCACTGAGGCGGATTAAGGATGTGACACGCATGCGCACTCGAGACCTTAGTTTGTTGACTTTCCGGTCGATCAAAAGCGCATATTATATAATTTGGTCTATGAACCGGATAGAGGTTCACATATATTTTTTTTGTCATTTATTTATAGGTTTTCACTGCCCAGCAGAAGTTTTGACCGTTCCAAACCAATACGATTCAGTACATACATATCCAGGTCGAACCCACTCTCTCGTACTTGCTCATGCGCAGATATCGACTTCCGGCCCAAGTAGTGCCCGTGTGAACGGGCGGCTAATTTGACTCCTGCTATCCGCCTTGGCTGAATCGCTTTAGATTTTGCCCGTGTGAACACGGCTATAGTCCCACTAAGAGGGGGCAGCACTAGCCTGGAATACAAATTGAGCAAAGAATCATGAAAGTTGAGTTCAGGGCCTTTACGAAATATGCAGGTTTCTAAACGGCATCCCATATCCCCAGGTATTGTAGCGATAATTATCACTTTCACAACCCCTTCATTTCATTCGGTCGGGGATCCATCCCATGACCGCCCCCCGCCCCCTCTCTGGAAGTGAGTGCGTGTTTTATCTACTACCCCACCCCAAATGGTTGCCCTAGCAAAGGGGCCTAGCTTGGGATTTTCAAATGGTACACAAATGGAATAAAACGCTATTGGAATAAATATGCGGTGGAATGAAACACTATAAAACATCCATATATTTCAGCCATACAGTAAGTGAGAATAACGGCCGCTGAGGCGTGGGCGAGCAGTTGGGAGGTCATGAGGTACCAATAGATGACCTAATGAGTAGGTGACCAGCCGATGACTTAGTGGCTGGGGAGTAGACGGATCTTCTGGCTTATTATACTTGTATAGTGGCTTATGCAGCATATATATATAATAAATCTTCTGATGCAAGTGAGGTTCTCCCATGCTAGCAGATGCGGAGGAGCACTGGAGGTGGCGCCACCAGTCATGAGCATGGCCAGGAGGCAGTACACAGTATTCGGTGTAATAAAATATACAACAAAATAATTCCCCTCTGCGCCTTTATACTCGAATAATGCGCTATGATTAATATAATATTTTAATTGCAATCTCAGCGGTGTACCTGCGTATCTGGAAGCTAATCCAATGCCTAGGTCAGGCTCAGACTCACAGTGAAAGCTTGTTCTATTTAACGACGCCTCTACAGCACATATTGATTTTTATCATCGGCTATTGGATGTCAAACATATGGTCATTCTGACATATTTCTTTGGAGGAAACCCGCTGCCGCAATGTAGGCTACTCTTTCCGATAAGCAGCAAGGGGTATTTTATATGTACTTTCCCACAGACAGGACAACACATACCACAGCCTTTGATAAACCACTTCTGGACCAGTGGTTGGAACGGAAAATAGCCCAAACTGCAAACGGGTCAACCGAGCAGGATCGATCAGATGACCCACACCTTCATAGGTGGACACTCTACCGCCTGAGCTACGTCCCGCTCCCACAGATCCAGAGTGAATGCTGTGTGACTGAATGAATACATAGATGACTTTGCAGTTTTGTGCCACCGTAGTTGAAGTGTCGCGCTTAATCTGCGCCGTCTGACGGCCGTCTCGACCCCAGCCGGGGTTAGGTGCCGTCTACACCCCGCCTAGGATTACACAGTTAGGCGCGGGCGCCTATTTATTTGGAAACCCATCGGTCCCAGCTTGTTTACCGGACCCTACTGAAAAGGGACCCGGTTCCCACGCGACCATTCCGCGAAGTGTGTACAATCCGCTACAACGTTCCCGCGCGACACAAACAAGTCTGGACGACTCGGTGAAAAGTCGTCTGCCGGATAAGGATCTTGATTATGACTAAACTACCGCCAACTACGTCACAACGTCGCCGACGGTGGTGTGTGTTTGTGGTGTTTTTTTAGTGTTTGTGAGCGCGGGTTTTTTTTTTTAGTGTGTGTATATATATGTGTGTGAGTAATTGTGAATGTGTGTTTGTGGGGTGTTTTTTTTGTGTTTTTTTTTTGGTCCATTAGTTGTTTAAGCAGGGGAAATTTCAGTCATAGACGACTGGTCTTCCTCATTCCACTGCTGAAGACCACACATATTAACTTGTGTGCATGGTTGTTTGTGGTTATGGTTGTTTGTGTGTGTTTGTGATTGCTTGTTTGTGGTTGCGTGTGATTGTGTATTTGTCTTTGTTTGTGATTGTGTGTGATTGTGTGTGGTTGTGATTGTGTGTGGTTGTGGTTGTGTGTCTGTGTGTTCATGTTTGCGCGTGTGTGTGTGAGTGTGTCTGTGTTTGTGAAAGTCTCTGTGAATGTGCATGTGTGTGTTTGTGAGCGAGTGAGTGTGTGTGTGTGCATCTGTTTCTGTGTGTGAATGTCTTTGCAAGTGTGTGCTTGTGTACATGTTTATGAGTGTGTACATGTTTATGAGTGCGTGTATGTCTGTCAGTGTGTAAGTTTGTCAGTGTGTATGTTTGTCAGTGTGCATGTTTGTCAGTGTGTGTGTCTATAAATGTGAGTGTGTGTATGTTTGTGAGTGTGTATGTGTTTGTGAGAGTATATGAGTGCCTGTTTCTGTGTTTGTGAGTGTATGTGTGTCTGTGTGTGGGAGTTCTTGAATGGTGTGTTTGTGCATGTATGTGCCTGTGTGTATATTTTGTGAGTGTGGGTGTTTGAGTGTATGCCTATGTGTGAACGTGTTTGTGAGTGTGTTTGCTTTGTTTAATGTGCTTGTCTATGTTTGTGAGGAATATGTGCATGTTTGATTGTGTGTGTTTGTTCTTGCAAGTTTGCGAATGTGTACGGCTGTGTGTGAGTGTGTGTTTGAGAGTGTGTGTTTGTGGGAGGGGTATTTTTAATGTGTGTCTGTAAGTGTATGCATGGGTGTGAGTTTGTGCATTTGTGTGTGAGTGTGCTTGAGTGTGTGTTCGTGAGTGAGTTTTGGTTGTGTGTGTATTTGTGACCGAATGTGAGTGTATGTGTGTGCATATTTGAGTGTGTGTCTAAGTGTACTTGTGAGTGTGTTTGCATGTTTGTGAGTACACGTGTGTCTGTTTGAAGAGTGTGCATGTGCGCATTTTTGTTAGTGTGTGTGTTTGTAAATGTGTGTGAATGTGTATGTGTGAGTGTGTCTGTTTGTATGTTTGTGACTGTGAGTGTATGTTTGTGAGTGTGTAAGTTTGTGAGTGTTGTCCTAGTGTGTGTGAATGTCTGCGTGTTTGTGAATGTGTGCATGTGTGTGTGTGAGAGTGTGTGTGTTTGTGGGTGGGTGTGCCTGTTTTCACTGTGTACGTGTGGGAGTGAATGTGTGTGGTGGGGGAGTGGGAGTGGGTACGCGAGATGAGTACAATAAGTTCAACTGGGTGCTTTTTTTGCGAAAGGGATGCGACATAATCAAGTTAATCAAACCAGACACAGCAAGATATATGAACAGACACAAATCCTCATTGTACACCAATGTTGAAGACCACACAGATTAAGCTTCAATCCTTGGGCTCGATGTTTAATGCTAAAGAGATTGTTTCGTGAAACAATTTATTCAGCAGAATATACTTTTTCAAAGCACAGAGGCTCTCTTGTATTCTGAGCATAGACATATATATCTACGGACAGCTATAAAATGTACATTAATAAACTTAGAAGATAAGTTAGTGTCAATCTTAATCACGTATTAATTCAAGTAGGAATCATTTGTCGGAGATATATATGGTCATGTGAGGCGCGTAATGTGAAGGAAGAATAGAACTAGAAGAAAACATCGGAAGGAATACATCATAATATGCAAAACCTGAAGATGTTGGAGGAGAATTTATACCCATATATCTTTGTTTTCCCTGTGAATGTGGTGGGGTTCATTTACATACCAGCATGGTATTTTTTTAATTACCCCCCCCCCCATCCCAGCTAACACAACCCCACGATGATGAACATGCATTGAAGCTTGGTTGGTTGGTTGGTGGAGTTTTAGGTCCTGGCAACATCTAAGGTCATATCAGGATGGGTACCGACTTGTGATAGTGCACACTCATGGCGACTTTATAGTGCTGCCCCATTGGGAGACCAGGCTGTCAGCACCATGACCAGATAATGACATTGCACTCAGTCACATTATCCTGACACTGAGCCAACCATCATTGCCCTATCCTAATATTACTGAGTGCCAGACTAGGAAGCGACAAGTATCAACTTTTAAGTCATTGGTTTGACTCGACCAGGGTTCGGACCCATAGGTCTGAATCCGACGATCTACCAAACCGGGAGATGGACGTTCAACTCATTCGGCCATCCCGTCTGGTCCAATGTGTGGAGATCATTGCCAGTAATATAAAAACGGTCTATCTCCCTTCATTATATTAATGAAATGATTAGAAACTGGTGCTGTGTTTGAACTGTTCTCTTCAGCTTGCATATTGTAGTAAATTCGTTATTCCTACATTTGCAGTTTTTCCTCCTTGTGACAATTTAAAAAATCATACTTGTACAGCTAAGATTCCATATACGTGGTATCCAGCATGCAAATGTGAATGTGAATGCGGTATGCGACATAGATACCCATGCCATTTTCAGGTTTTTTTGCTCCAAATTTGTGAAGGAAAGTCAAAGTTCCTATTGTTTCCTATGGCAAACGCAGCAGTATTCATATTCGCATTCACACCGATCGGTCCATGGATTGATTCACTTGCCGCATTCACATTCGTATTCACATTCGGACATATGGAAGCACCACTGTGTATTTATTATATGCTTTGCCATTTTTTTAAACATTGTCATTCGCATTCGCATACCACATACTGCGTATATGGAATCTGATACCCCTGTCACACTACAACGTAATGAGCCAACGTGAGCCTAACATGGTGATATTTCGTCATTACGTTGATGTACGTTGGATTACGTTATGATGACGTCATAATGACGTTAGAGTGACGTCGAGCTACGTCATGTTACGTCGTGTTACGTCGGCGCGCGTCGAGGTTTTGAACCTGTTCAAAACTTTCGACGTATCTCGACGTGAAGCCGTTACGTCGGGATGACGTGACAATGACGTTAGGTAGACGTTCCGCGATCGTTATAGCAGCGTAAATGACGTTAGAGTCACGTTATGTCACATCAGACCGACGGCCCGGGTGGGAGCAACGTGTGGGCAGCGTTTTGCACGTTACGGTCACGTTACGGTCACGTTACGGTCACGTTACGGTCACGTTACGGTCACGTTACGGTCACTTACGGTCACGTTACGGTCACGTTACGGTCACGTTACGGAGTTCACGGTCTACGGTCACGTTAGGTCACGTTACGGTCACGTACCACGTTACGTCCACGTCACACCCGTTACGGCGACGTTACGCTCACGTTACACTAACGCCCTGTCACGTCGCCAATTACCCCTCCCCTCTAACGTTGTCACGTTACAGCTAACGTCACGACGTACACCGACGTTACTTTCACGTTACGCTCACGTCAACTACGCGGCATTCGCGTCCACAATCTGCGATAACTTCGACGTGATATCATTATTTTCACGTTGTGGTTACGCTGACGTAGTCACGTCGTAGTGTGACAGGCCTATTACTCGATGGGTGTAGTGGTTCAGCTTGCCCAGCCCACCAGCAACCCTAGGACCATTGATGCAGTTATCATGACCGAATATGGGATGTTTTGAAACGAACTATTCTCTATGACTTTTGCATAGTCTAATCTAGACTGGGGGTCAGTCAATCAATTGGGTCATGTTGGTCTTCGCTCTGAAGTGTGCGACATCGAAATTAAGTAGTGGTGCATTTATTAAGCATGTGTTGCTGCATAAAGTTAATTAATTGTCTCCTTTCTTTTAACATGTTTCTGCTGAAGCCTATGGTGTCAGATTCTTCTATGTGCACACCAAAATTAATTATAGTTTTTTTGTTTTTTCTTCAAATGTCTCCAAAGTTAGCCTTTTTATAAGTTACTTCAAATTAAAGAAAGTTAGATTATAACAATAAGGTAATGTATTTATCGTTCATCAAATAATTTAGCGTGAGGACTGGCTTGCTCAGTATTAGGATAATATGACTGGCTGGGATATTGGGTCATGGTGTTGATGGCCCACTCTCTCAGTGGGCCAGCACTATAAATTTGCAATATGTGCACACTGTCACAAGTCCTGATATTACCTAAGATGTTGCTAGGGCATCGCATCCCAACCAAAATTGAAACAACTACGTGGGATGCTAGAGCAATTACTATGAAAAGAGTAGATGAGTCTTCAATAGTTCACTCAGCGCACCATGTTCTATGACATATAATCTGTCTTTCTCGGCGCACCCTGGCCTTGGTGACGTCATTGAATGTGAATATCTGCATTCTAACACCGCGAATATAGCGAGTGTTCCCTCAATATACATTACCCTCTGCACTGACCTCTAAGGCAATGGGCGGCATAGACAGGTAGGCGTGGGTAGGTTGGTGACATCAGGGAGCCTAGGTGGTAAAATGGTTAGCACACTGGCCCGGAATGCAAGAGATGTTGGTTCGATTCCTGCTGTAGGCGCAATATTTCCCATTTTCATCACCCCCATGATATATATAATACAGAAGATATCGTCAATAGGTTTGTCCATATGTCGTGACATCTGTTCATAATGTTAGATATGTGTGCCTGTTGGGAATCACATGACCAGATCTGTCAGGCTTTTTGAATGTAATGACTACCCACATCACTCTTATTTTGTAACTTTGGTATCAGAGCTGCATAGTCCGATGGAAGCATCACATTTACAACAACAAAAACCCACCATATTTAGATTTATTGTTGTTGTTGCTTTACGTTCTAGCAACATCTAAGGTCATATCAGGACGGGTACCGACTTGTGACAGTGTGCACTCATGCTAATAATGCCTTGCCCTATCCTAATAATGCCGAGCACCTGGCTAGGAAGCGACAAGTATCAATTTTTAAGTCATTGATTTAACTCGACCAGGGTTCGAACCCACGATCCCATGGTCTACCAACACGGGAGACAGTAGATATAAGATTCACCCGGTACTTGTAGTACACGGGTGAAGGACAACATACTGTAAATACGAGCGAAAATAGCTTTAGTATGGAACAGGAACTAGAAACTGTGGCTCCAGTATCAAATGGTTACCCATATAGGCACAGAATTGGTGAAATGGGAGAGAATGCAAAAAGGAAAGATGGTGGCCATAGAACACCGTCGATTTCACTTTTAAATCTTATTAAACCAGATGTTTTATTATATTTTTCAACTCAAAGGTAGCGGGTAAATATGAAGACATATACAAAGAATAAATGTTGCTTCTTAGATTGTGAAATTAGGCTCTCATAAAGACTCATTTCATTAACCCGATTTTTGACCGTTTTTATATAAGGCTGGTCTTCACCCATGTACTGCGAGTACCGGGTGAATCCTTTATCTAGGGAGACAGACACTCTAACTTATTCGGCCATCCCGTCTGGTCTATTTAGATGTATTACCATATATCCAACTTAAATACAGGTGCATTTATTAAGCGTGTGTTGCTGCATAAAAGGAAATATTACATCAATTTAATAGAACCTGTTACTGGTGAAGGCTATGTGGTGCCCAGTATTCTGACGTACACACCAAAGCTAATTTTGCATATCTTCACTTTAAATATATCCATTTATAACCAAAGTTATTTTATCCTTAAGATTATAATGCTCAATCTAATACATCTATCTGAAAATCCATGATCTATAATGCAACTGAGTGGGGAAATTGGGTCATGGTACTGGCGACCTAATCTCCCAGTGGGGCGGCACTATAAAGTTACCATGAGTATGCACAGTCACAAGTCGGTATCAGTCCTGATATAACCTTAAATGTTGCTAGAACCTAAAATCCCAACAAACAATCTAAAAGTAAAAAATTCCAGTAGAAACTGAAAACCATCAGATTATACAACTTTAACACCCACCCCCCCCCCCACACACACACTCACCTTGCTAGACCATTGACTGTGTCGACAACTCACAAGCGCGTCTGCAGGGGTCAGAGGTCGGAAGTGAGCGAGCCAGACACCAGCGAAGTGTCTGCAGACACGTGGGAATTTTCCACAGTGAACAGGCCTCCTAGAGCCAGTTAGAGGTTACTTGGAACACCCCCACCCCCACCCTTCCACCACCACCCTCACACACACGCAGACACACACACGCACACGCATTCACACACACGCGCATGCGCGCATTCCTCCACTGCACTTTCTCATAACAGTCCGAATGTGATGTGGGTTGATAAACTGGAGTGGGGTTAGATAAAAGATTCACCCCGTACTTACAGTAGGGTGCATACAAGATTCACCCCGTACTTACAGTAGGGTAATAACAAGATTCACCCCGTACTTACAGTAGGTAAGATCAAAGATTCACCCCGTACTTACAGTAGGGTACATACAAGATTTACCCCATACTTACAGTAGGGTAGATCAAAGATTCACCCCGTACTTACAGTAGGGTACATACAAGATTCACCCCGTACTTACAGTAGGGTACATACAAGATTCACCCCGTACTTACAGTAGGGTAGATCAAAGATTCACCCCGTACTTACAGTAGGGTAGATACAAGATTCACCCCGTACTTACAGTAAGGTAGATCAAAGATTCACCCCGTACTTACAGTAGGGTACATACAAGATTCACCCCATACTTACAGTAGGGTAGATAAAAGATTCACCCCATACTTACAGTAGGGTAGATACAAGATTCACCCCGTACTTACAGTAGGTTAGATCAAAGATTCACCCCGTACTTACAGTAGGGTAGATAAAAGATTCACCCCATACTTACAGTAGGGTAGATAAAAGATTCACCCCATACTTACAGTAGGGTAGATACAAGATTCACCCCGTACTTACAGTAGGTTAGATCAAAGATTCACCCCGTACTTACAGTAGGGTAGATACAAGATTCACCCTATACTCACGGTAGGGTAGATAAAGGATTCACCCCATACTTACAGTAGGGTACATAAAAGATTCACCCCATACTTACAGTAGGGTAGATACAAGATTCACCCTATACTCACGGTAGGGTAGATAAAGGATTCACCCCATACTTACAGTAAGGTAGATAAACGATTCACCCCGTACTTACAGTAGGGTACATACAAGATTCACCCCATACTTACAGTAGGGTAGATAAACGATTCACCCCATACTTACAGTAGGGCAGATCAAAGATTCACCCCATACTTACAGTAGGTTAGATAAAAGATTCACCCCGTACTTACAGTAGGGTAGCTACAAGATTCACCCCGTACTTACAGTAGGGTAGCTACAAGATTCACCCTGTACTCACAGTAGGGTAGATAAACGATTCACCCCATACTTACAGTCGGGTACATAAAAGATTCACCCCTACTTACAGTAGGGTAGATAAACGATTCACCCCGTACTTACAGTAGGGTACATACAAGATTCACCCCATACTTACAGTAGGGTAGCTACAAGATTCACCCCGTACTTACAGTAGGGTAGCTACAAGATTCACCCCTACTTACAGTAGGTTAGATAAACGATTCACCTCGTACTCACAGTAAGGTAGATAAAAGATTCACCCCGTACTCACAGTAAGGTAGATAAAAGAGTCACCCCATACTTACAGTAGGGTAGATAAAAGATTCACCCCGTACTTACAGTAGGGTAGATAAACGATTCACCCCATACATACAGTAGTGTAGATAAACGATTCACCCTATACTTACAGTAGGGTAGATCAAAGATTCACCCCATACTTACAGTAGGGTAGATAAAAGATTCACCCCATACTTACAGTAGGGTAGATCAAAGATTCACCCCATACTTACAGTAGGGTAGATAAAAGATTCACCCCATACTCACAGTAGGGTAGATCAAAGATTCACCCCGTACTTACAGTAGGGTAGATACACGATTCACCCCATACTTACAGTAGGGTAGATCAAAGATTCACCCCGTACTTACAGTAGGGTAGATAAATGATTCACCCCGTACTTACAGTAGGGTAGATCAAAGATTCACCCCATACTCAAAGTAGGGTAGATAAAAGAGTCACCCCATACTCACAGTAAGGTAGATAAAAGAGTCACCCCATACTCACAGTATGGTAGATAAAAGATTCACCTCATACTTACAGTAGGGTAGATCAAAGATTCACCCCGTACTTACAGTAGGGTAGATAAAGAATCACCCCATACTTACAGTAGGGTAGATCAAAGATTCACCCCATACTCACAGTAGTCTAGATAAAAGAGTCACCTCATACTCACAGTAAGATAGATCAAGGATTCACCCCATACTTACAGTAGGGTAGATTAAAGATTCATCCCGTACTTACAGTAGGGTAGATAAAAGATTCACCTTGTACTTACAGTAGGGTAGTTAAACGATTTACCCCGTACTTACAGTAGGGTAGATAAAAGATTCACCTCATACTCACAGTAAGGTAGATAAAAGATTCACCCCGTACTCACAGTAAGGTAGATTAAAGAGTCACCCCATACTCACAGTAAGGTAGATAAAAGATTCAACCCATACTCTCGGCAGGATAGATCAAAGATTCACCCCATACTCACAGTAGGGCAATTTTCGCTTGTATTTAGACTATGTTGTCATTCACCCCTTACTCTGCGTAGGGGTGAATCTTTTATCCAAACACTACCCAGAGTAGGGGTGAATGACGCCCATATATATAAATCTGAGAAAATTGTGCTTTGGTTAGAAACAACTATAAAGAAAGCTGTTGAGGACCTTGTCCTGATATTACCCATCTCTATTGGCATAGTGTTGTGGAATTGGAAAAGAATGCAAATAAGACAAAATGGCGGCCATTGTAAGCTCTTGATTCAACTTTTAATATTATTAACCTATATGATTTCATAAATTATAACCGGACGCAGTGGCCGAATC
This sequence comes from Branchipolynoe longqiensis, assembly GCA_030323885.1. Taxonomy (NCBI): domain Eukaryota; kingdom Metazoa; phylum Annelida; class Polychaeta; order Phyllodocida; family Polynoidae; genus Branchipolynoe; species Branchipolynoe longqiensis. The sequence continues at coordinate 27,125,967 of CM059194.1, forward strand.
GGTAGAGCGTGGGCTTCACGTGTGGAAGGTTGGGAGTTTGGTTCCCAGTCGAGTCAAACCAATGACTTACAAAATTGATACTTGTCGCTTCCTAGCCTGGCACTCGGCATTGTTAGGATAGGGTAAGGACTGGTTAAAGTCGCCATGAGTGCGCACTGTCACAAGTTGGTACCCGTCCTGATGACCTTAGATGTTGCCAGGACGTAAAACTCCAACAACCAACCATCATAACGGTTGCGCACTCATAGTGACTTTATAGTGCTGCCCCACTGGGAGACCAGGCCACCAGCACCATGACCTGATATCCCACTCAGTCACATTATCCTGACACTAATCCAACAAATCCTTGCCATATCCTAAGGATGCCGGATGCCTAGCTAGGAAGCGACAAGTATAAATTTTTAAGTCATTGGTTTGACTGGACAAGGGTTCGAACCTGTGAGTTCGAATCCCACGATCTACCAAAACGCTCAACTCATTCGGCCATCCCGTCTGATACATAGCCTTAGATGTTGTTAGGATGGTAAAACTCCAACAAAACAAGAACATATAGAATTTGCTTTGGAGATGCAAATGGTGACATGGTGTTAATCTGTGGGTGTTATGCACCCAGAACCATTTGCGGCATCTGTTTTTTGTTATTGTTTTTCTCTTCTCCCAGCTCCTGGTTGGTTATCTGTCAGGATATACAGTTACAAGGTGCGATATGGCGTGGGTGGTGAGGGAGTCTGCTCTATGGTTATATATATAGCGAATACCGTATTTCCCCGAATAACAGTGTCCAACCAGATTGGATAACCGAATGAGTTGAGCGTCCGCATCTCGTTTTTGTATTTCGTCGGATTCGAACCCCCGGGTTCGAATCCTGGTCGAGTCAAATCAATTACTTGAAAATTGACACTTGTCACTACCTAGCCTGGCATTCGGAATTACTAGGATGGAGCACGGAGCAGTGGAATGAGGAAGACCAGTTGTTCGCGATTGAAATTTCCACTGTTTAATCAATCAAGTAATGTACAAAACCCACCTCAAATTGGTTTAATGAAAGTAATTTTGATATACAGTAGTTGTATCTAGTTTTGGATCAATCTGCAGTTGGTTTGTGCTATACCCGGAGCGGCGGAAAACCCCTTTAATTATATATTATATTCCTAAAACAGTCTGGTTTTGAGTCAACATCAACTACTTAAGCCCCAGTCACACTGATTGCTGACTGCTCGCAGACTGCTTGCTGACTGGTCGCCTGCCGACTGGTCGGCAACTGGTCGCTGACTGGTCGCCGACTGACCGGTTGGCGACCGCTGAAAGTGGTCGGTGACCTCCTTGCAAAGTGGTCACACAAAGGTTTTTGGTGCAGAACCTGTAACCGCCTTGTGACCAAAAAGGTTGCCCAGAGGTCGGTGACCCCTCGGTGCCAATCGATCGCTGACCGATTGCCGACCATTGTTTGTTCGACCTTTTTTTTAATATAGATTTGGTCGCATGGAGGTCATTGGCTTTTGGCTGCAAAGTGGTCGCAAATAGTCGCAGGTCATAGTATCGCTGAGGCCTTAATTCATCACACATGGAGCCAAACTATTAGTCCCAAAACTTTGTGTTGCTGATCTGTGATCTGGCACGAATAATATAGCCTTGCTTCGTTTGCAAACCCAGAGAGTGTGGAGTAATTAGACTATTAATACTATAGTTAGTACTCACCTAAAGCTAAGATTCCATATATGTGGTGTGTGTATGCGAATGCGAATGCAGCCAAAAAATGGCAAAGCATGTAAATACACAGTGGTGCTTTCATATATGTCCGAATGCGAATACAGACGTGAATGCGAATGCAAATGCAAATGCGGCAAGTGAATCGACCAATGGACCGATCGGTGTGAATGCGAATGCAAATGCTGCTGCGTTTGCCATAGGAAACAACCGGAACTTTGACTTTCCTTCACAAATTCGGAACAAAATAACCCCAAAATGCCATGGGTATCTATGTCGCATACCGCATTCGCATTCACATGCCACATGCCGCTTACCCCATATATGGAATCTTAACTTAATAATAATAGGTGTGTTCCAAGTTTGGCTGGTCCCTCAGGAAGGACTGAAGTTGCGATCCAGTACGCCAGGTCGCAGCTTAAGCTTACACGGTCACGGTCAGCTTACATGAAGTGATATCTTATGTAATATCGAGCTATTTGCAAGGATAATTCTACTGCAATCTACATTAGAATAAACTGTATGGCAAGAACCATATCAATTTGGTTACTGTAAGCTGAAGCTGCGATCCGGCATGCTGGGTTGCAGCTTCAGTCCTCTCTGAGGGGAAGGGGGAGGGGGGAAGAGGACGAACACGATTTGCTTGTTCGTTTCTTCTTGTTTTAATTCCTAGCAACATCTAAGGTCATATCAGGACAAGTACCGACTTGTGACAGCGCACACTCATGGTGACTTTCTAGTGTTGCCCCACTGGGAGATCATGACCTGCCATTCCCCTCAGTCACATTATCTTGACACTGAGCCAACCAGTTCTCGCCCAATTCTAATAATGCCGAGAGCCTGGCTAGGAAGCGACAAGTATAAATTTTTAAGTCATTGGTTTGACTCGACCAGGGTTTGAACCCACGAACCCGTGAGTTCGGATCCCCCGATCTCCCAGAGCAGGAGACGGACGCTCAACTCATTTGGCTATCCTGTCTGGTATGGAGGAAGATGAAGAAGAAGGAAAAGGAAGAAGAAGAAGAAGAAGAAGAAGGGGGAGGGGGAGAATAAGAAGAAGAAGAAGAAAATGCCCGTCAATGGCGGGTAGTCGCTCACCAGAGGGTGTACAACGTGAAAAGCCCGCCTCCCGGGCCTCGCGAGACGCGGGTTTGTTTTGACTGGGTACAAATGGGGGACGGAGGCTGAGCGGTGGGCAGGTGTGGGTGGGGAAGAGATGGGGAGAGGGGGTAAGGAAGGGGGGAGGATGGGGGGGGGGGGAAGGGGGAAGAGGGGGAGGATGCCGAAAGAGAACCACTTGGTCTAGACCACCACTCCAGCCCCTTCAGGAGGAGGCCTCCTGGGTGGTTTCATAACAAAGTCACGTGATTTCCTTACGAACTGAGAGTATGTATTAGTATTAGTATTAGTATTAGTATGCTATTATTAGTGTGAAGTGGTGAGTAGATTAACTTATGGATCCTCTTCTGGCTGATCTAGGCCCTATTGGGCCTATAATGCCAGCTCGTTATGGCAAGAAATAACTATTCTTTTGCACACGTATGGAGGTCGACGGTGCCCTGAAGTCATATAACTGTGGGTGTCCTCTCCAATGTTTATCCAACCTTCTCTCAAATGCTTCTACCGTTGGTGATTCAACCAACTGGAGGGGGCTGGGACGTGAATAGAGTACGCTGAATTTGGCATGTGTGGATCGGTTGATTGGATCCCGAGTGCCACCTGTTTCAGGCACTGACAAATTTGATGCTCACTTGGCCCCGATGTTCACTTGGATTGTATGGCCGGCACTGTGTTAATACTGCTGGTCCAGGTCGGGTGTGAAGGGAGGAGGCTGGGAGGTATGGGAGGGTGAGGGGATGGGAGAGTGGCGGCGCTATTTTTATCTACGCAGACCCTGGTTGGTGGTGAGGCCACCAGGTAGGGAGGGCTATCTGGTGGTTGGAGTTTTACATCCTGGCAACATCTAAGGTCATATACATATAAGGACGGGTATCGACTTGAGACAGTGCACACTCATGGTGATTTTATAGTGCTGCCCCACCAGGAAATCAGGACACCAGCACAATGACCCCCATATCCCACTCACTCATATTATCCTGACACTGAGCTAACCAGTCCTTGTCCTATCCTATTGATGCTGAGCGCCAGGATAGGAAGCGACAAGTATCAATTTCATGTCATTGGTTTGACTCGACTAGGAACCAAACTCCCCACCTTCCGCACGCGAGCGCCGCGCTCTACCGATTAGGCCACCGCGCCGTGTAGGTAGGGAGGGGGGGGGGGGCTGCTGGGGATGTGTGTTGGGGGGGGGGGGGGGTGACCGGAGACGGACTGTACCTGGTTAGGGTGCGGTCGGTTGCGGCCTGGCGTGGTGGGTGGGGGTTGTAGGGGTGTTAGAGTTGAGCGTGGTGAAGTAAACGTTTTGACGTGTATGGTTCTGTGTAGGGAAGTGAGTGTGTGTATGTGGGGGGGGGGGGGGGGAGGTGGAAGGAGGGTTAAGGGGAAGGGGATACTGACATGACCTTGCGTAGTAATCTATCCAGGGACTTTTCGCAGACAGACAGACAGACACTCAGACAGAGAAACCACACGCCCACCAACATGGCCAACAAATGACCTGGCAAAATATAGGAAGTAATTTAACTTGTTTATTTGGTATAACTTTCTTCGTTATTTCTAATATATATAAATATATATATATATATGCATATATAAATGTACTAACCTCATATATATATTTGAAAGTGAGCAGAGTGACAGCTGGCTCACGGTATAGGAGGCGGGGGAAGTAGAGAATGCCTGCTCCGTAGCAAATAGCATGGAAGATAAGATGGTTACTGAGAAACATTTAAGGAGCTGCTGTTATTTATATCCGCATAATAAATTATATAGCACATATATATATGTATATATATATATATTCTCTATAATTTATTATGGGAATATAAAGAAGGAAACTACCACTTATCAGTTCTCTTCTATATATTAGTTAGTACCTACTATCCTACTGTCATAGGAGTTAGTTCCTGCTTCTGCCACTATGGTGTGTGTGTGTCTACACGTATCCACCCTACTCGTTGTAACCAACCAAATCCTCCCATGCATCCCTAAGCATTTTAGCAAGATCCAAACTGTCCTATACTAATGAACACTCTGAAATGCCACAAACTAGATGTATCACAACCACTTAGTTAGCTCAATTTGGATTATATTAAAACCCAAACTATATTGACATAACCCTGCCTAGAAAACTAACTAAACCACGACCTACTTATAAATGCATGCGCCAAACGTGTGGTCATGATCAGATACACCATAAACAATTAATTACCTGAAAGTAATCACAATATTTTATTATCTTAATTCTTGTGATTAAATAGTTTAAATGACTGATGTTAAAGTTGCATAGTCCGATGGTTTCGAATTTTTGCAATCTTCTGAGATAAATACATTAGAATTAGATTGATCATTGTAATCTACTTTACTTTCGGATGAAGTAACTCAGTTTAAATGGCTAACTTTGGGGATATTTAAAGCAACAACATGCCAGATTAATTTTGCCAAGCAGGCCAAAACTCTGACACCATAGGCTTCTGCAATAACAGTTTCTATTGAATTGACTCAGTATGCCCTTCTACGTGGCAACAAATGCTTAATAAGTACATCAGGATCTAAGTTAGATTTGTAGAATCAAATTTAGGTGAGGGTTTGGGTTTTGGAAATATGATGCTTTATCGGACTACGCAGCTTTAAGCATGGCCTGGGACAACAGTGTCTCAGTGCTGAAGAAAGATTATGTTCAGATGAATAAAAAAATGTTTACCAATATATATATAAGTATAATGTATTATGCGAGTATAGAGATACATAAGGGAATGTCACTTATTATTGTTATTATTATTATTATTATTATTATTAATATTGTTATCCTCCGTAAGATACGACACTTTACCGTCGGCACCATCTCGCCCACCTCCCCTCCACCGGATGTTGACCGGTGTCAGCCACACTTTGATTTGCGCTCGGCACTACTTGAATAGGGAAACTCCCAGTTGACCAATGGTACTGCTTGTGGTATGGCATCTTAGTAGGGCAGCACTATAAAGTTACAGTAAGTGTACACATCACTACCTGTCCTGACCGTAGGCTCTTGCGAGGATGTAAAACGCAAATAAACTTGTAAAAAGAAATAAAGAGAGAATATATATTGCATTGACCTCACAGGCAAGATGTGCAGGTGGGAGTTCGAATCCCAGCCGAGTCAAACCAATGACTTACCAAATGGAAATTTGTCGCTACTACTAGCCTGGCTGAAATTTGTCGCTACTAGCCTGGCGCTCGGCTTGACTAGGATATGGCCTGGACTGGTTAGCTCAGTATAAGGATAATGTGACTGCGTGTGATATGTGGTCATGGTCTGGTTTCCCAGTGGAACAGCGCTAATATTAAGTCACCATGAGTGCGCACTGTCACAAGTCGGTATTGCCGTCCTGATATTACCTAAAAGTTGCATAGTCCAGAGGAGCACCACATTTTCAAAACCAAAACATTTACCTAGATTCTACACATCTAACTTAGATACTGATGCACCTATTAATAACTAAGCATTTGTTACCCCATATATGGGGATACTGACTCAATTTAATCAATAGTTGTTAATAGAACTTGTTACTGCTGAAGCCTATGGTGTCAGAGTTTTGGCATGTTTGCACTTAAAATATCTCAAAACTTAGCCATGTAAAATAAAAGTTACTTCAAACTAAAGCAAGGTAGATCATAACAATCAATTTAATATATTTATCTCAGAAAAATGACAGGAAGTCAAAACCATCGGACTATGCAAATTAAAAATATGTTGCTAGGAAATACCACCACCACCACCACCAACAACAACAAACAGACATACAGTGAACGGGAAGTTAGTATTCAATTGTTGGTTGGTTGTTGGAGTTTTACATCCTGACAACATCTAAGGTCATATCAGGATCAGTACCGACTTGTGACAGTGCGCACTCATGGCGACTTTATAGTGCTGCCTCCCCAAACAAACAGACGTATAATGAACTGGAAGTTAGTATTCAATTGTTGGTTGGTTGTTGGAGTTTTACGTCCTAACAACATCTAAAGTCATATCAGGTCGGGTACTGACTTGTGACAGTGCGCACTCATGGTGACTTTATAGTGCTGCCCCCCCCCCACAACAAAACAGACATAGAATGAACGGGAAGTTAGTATTCAATTGTTGGTTGGTTGTTGGAGTTTTACATCCGGACAACATCTAAGGTCATATCAGGATGGTACCGACTTGTGACAGTGCGCACTCTTGATGACTTTATAGTGCTGCCCCATAACAAACAGACAGAGAATGAACGGGAAGTTAGTACTCAATTGTTGGTTGGTTGTTGGAGTTTTACATCCTGGCAACATCTAAAGTCATATCAGGATGGGTACCGACTTGTGACAGTGTGCACTCATGGTGTCTTTATAGTGCTGCCCCCCAACAAACAGACATACAGTGAACGGGAAGTTAGTATTCAATTGTTGGTTGGTTGTTGGAGTTTTACGTCCTGACAACATCTAAGGTCATATCAGGACGGGTACCGGCTTGTGACAGTGCGCACTCATGGCGACTTTATAGTGCTGCCACGCCCCCAAACAAACACACATAGAATGAACGGGAAGTTAGCATTCAATTGTTGGTTGGTTGTTGGAATTTTACATCCTGGCAACATCTGAGGTCATATCAGGATGGGTACCGACTTGTGACAGTGCGCACTCTTGGTGACTTTATAGTGCTGCCCCCCCAAACAAACAAACAAACAGACATAGAATGAACTGGAAGTTAGTATTCGAACCTTGGTGCACTTTAACGGGTAGCTTTTGGTGAGCGGGCTGCAAAACGTCTCGCCATGCCTTGTAGCTCACCCACCCAGACTGCGGAGTTGCAATGCTTAGCGTTGACCGGACAGATTATTGACTTACTAACACAAAAATACCCCAACTAACACCTAACTCCTACTGTATGCAAAACACCATAATAAATCAAAGAGTGTCTGACCACATCCAACTAAAACTAAGTAATTAAAGGTATTGATATCTATTGAATTGGAAATCCTAAACCAACAACTAAATCTTTGCATGTAAATGTAAAATGATTTAATGTACCTTATGCTAATTACTTATTGCAATGTGTACACTTTAATTTCAGAATGTCCTTCACACTTCAATTCACTATATAAACCATGTCAAAAGGAATTGTGTGTAAATACATATGCAGTGGTCGGCACTGACCTCTCATGCAAGCAGCCGCCTAGACAGGTAGGCGTGGGTCGTGTGGTGATATCAGGGAACCTAGGTGGTGTAATCGTTAGCACACTGACCTGGAATGCAAAGAGATGTGGGTTCGAGTCCCACTCTAGGTGCAATATTTCCCATTTTCATCATCCCCCATGACACTGGTTGCCGTGACCATGATCCTATACAAGCTACGAGCTGTATATTTGTTGAACCTACCCTGTGTATGTATGTAAGTGCATTGCCTGTAGGTATGTAATTGTAAGCATTAAAAGACTTACAATTCCAGGGGGACGAGTGTAGTAGTCTGCACTGACCTCTCAGGCAAGGAGCTGCATAGACAGGTAGGTGTGGGTAGTGTGGTGATATCAGGGAGCCTAGGTGGTGTAATGGTTAGCAGTGTGGCCCGGAATGCAAAGAGATGTGGGTTCGAGTCCTGCTCTAGACGCAATATTTCTCATTTTCATCACCCCCATCACACATATATACCTGTAATACTTACCGTCGGAAGACTAGTGCTATGACACTGACAACAAAAAATATATATGAATAAAAAACCCTTTACCACTCCCCCCCCCCTCCTCCTCTCCCTCAATTGGTATCAGAATCTGGGGGAAATGCCCTGGACTGCCCCGGATGTTTTAAACATTTTAAAACATCCGTGGTGGACCCCAGACAAGGCCGGACCAGCCACGGATCACCACAGATCACCAAGGATCACCAAGGACCAGCCACGGATGAGGCACGGACCACGCCGGATCGCCACGGACCACCAGATCACGATCCGGGGCTCGTCCGGCCCTAGATACAAGATTCACCCCGTACTGCTGCAGTAGGGGTGCAAACCAACCCTATGTAAAAGCTGTCGAAAAAACGGGTCAATGAATTGAGAGCCTAATTTCACAATCTGAGAAGCAACATTTATTCTTTACATATGTATTATTGATAGCCCGCTACCTTTCAGTTGAAAAATATAATATATTATCTAGTTTAATGCAATTTAAAAGTGAAATCGACGGCGTTCTGCAGCCGCCATCTTGTCTTTTTGCATTCTCTCCCATTTCACCAACTCTGTGCCTATATGGGTAGCCATTTGATACTGTAGCCACAGTTTCTAGGTCATGTTCCATAGTAACGCTATTTTCGCCCGTATTTATATAAGGCTGATCTTCACCCGTGTACTACAAGTACCGGGTGAATCTTGTATCTAGTCCGGCCCCTGATCTAGGTAGGTGTGACTGGGGCTTAAGGTAAAGTAGATTAGGGCAATCTCATGTACTCATATAAACCTAGCACAAACTCAAGATCTTCCCACTATGCAATGTGAAGCAAGGGAAATTTCAATCGTCGACAATTTTGATCTTCCTCATTTCAGTGCTCCTTTTGCAATCCTAGTAATGCCGAGCGCCAGGCCGGGTAGCCAGGTAGCCAGATGTACACATTCTTGAGTTGCATTGACTCTGCCAGAGTTTGAACCCGGTGTTCGAATGACACGACTTACTACTGAGATGGGGGCGCTCTGTCCACTCGACCATCTCGTCTGGATTGAACCCGAAATGAACGGGTTTTGTGTGTGGGGCGGGGGGGGGGGGGGGAAGGGGGAGGAAGGGGGGATTCTTGAAGATTCATACTCCCTGTCATGGATAAGTCTGGATAATTTTGTTTTCACCATTAGACAGTTGGTCGATAGAAAGCCTGAGCCTACACTTTAATTTACCCAAGGGATTTTCACACGACATAGACATGGTATGACTAGGAGAGCAACTTTCCTCTGATGACTCTGTAGGTTATACACAGTGGTGGAAGTCCAAATTTGCAGAGATGATGGCTTAAGGAATCGAACCACCAACCTTCAGATTAGGAGTCGGACCTAGAAAAAAGTCAGACACTGTAACCACTCCACCACAGATCATGTAAATCATGTCAAATACAATTCACTCGGTCAGTGGTTGACCTGCTCTCAGGACGACGTAGATGTGTGCAGGGGGGCGGGGGGCGGGGGGGGGGGGGGGGGGCGTTCTTGGTCGTTTGTTGCGCTAAGAGTTACGTGAGAGGGGTGAATTGTGGGTACAAGAGGACGCGGGTGATTAGGGTACGTGTGGGGATGAAGGTAAACGGTACAAGATGGGGTTTCTGTGCAAGGAGTACATGTTTGTCGTATACATAATAGGGTGCGTGGTAGCCGTACGTGAGGGTGTGGTTGTGGGTGTGATTGTGGTTGTGGTTGTGGGTGTGGGTGTGGGTGTGGGTGTGGGTGTGGGGGTGGGTGTGGGGTGGGGTGGGGTGGGGTGGGGTGGGGTGGGACTGCGGGAGGAGCAGTATTGGTGAGGTGTGGGTGTGATTGTGGATGTGGGTGTGATTGTAGGTGTGGGTGTGGGTGTGAGTGTGGGCGTGAGTGGGGGTGGTGTAGCAGGGTGTGGGGTGTTGAGAAGGAGGATATGAGTGTGGAGTGAAAGTGGTATGAGGATGAGAGTGAGTGACTGTGGTGTGAGTGTGGATGGGTGTGAGTTTGGGATGGGTGTGGGTGTGAGGTGTGGGGGGGGAGTGGATGTGGGTGTGGGTGGAGTGGGGTGGGGGTGGAGTTGGGGAGGAGTGGTTGTTGAGGTTTGGTTGCTCAGGCAGTGTGAGTGTGGTGAGGTGTGGTGAGAGCGTCGTGAGTGTGGTGTGATTGTAGGTGAGTTTGTGAGTGTGGCATAGTGTGGTGTGTGGATGACTGTGAGAGTGGGTTGAGTGTGGTGTGAGAGTGGGTGTGGTGAGTGAGTGTGAGTGTGGGTGTGAGTGTGGTTGTGGTTGTGAGTGTGGGTGGGTGTGGGTGTGGGTGTGAGCATAGGTGGGGGTGGGATGGGAGTGTACATGGGGGAGGAGCGGTATTGGTGAGGTGTGGGTGCTGGGTCCTGGGGGTGGGGGTGAGTGTGGATGTGGGTGTGGGTGGGCGAGTGTTGTGTGGTGTGGGTGGGTGTGGGTGTGGTGTGGGTGTGGGTATGGAGTGGATGTGGTTGTGGGTGTGAGTTTTATTGTTATTGTGAGGGTGTTGGTGTGAGTGTGTGGGAGTGAGTGGAATGGGTGTGTGTGTGAGTGTGAGTGGATGTGTGTTATTGTGGTGAGGGGTGAATGTGGGGAGTGAGTGAGTGTGTGGGATCTGTGTGAGTGTGTGTAGTGTGGGGGTGTGAGTGTAGGGTGTGAGTGTGGGTCTGGGTGTGGTGTGGGTGTGGATGTGGGTGTGAGTGTGAGTGAGTGAGGGTGTGGTGTGGTTGGTGGGTGGGTGGGTGTGAGTGTGGGTGTGAGTGAGTGTGGGTGTGGGAGTGCATGTGGGTGTGGGTGTGAGTGTGGGTAGGAGTGGATCTGGGTGTGAGTGTGATTGTAGGTGTGGGTGTGAGTGTGGGTGTGAGTGTGGGTGTGGGTGTGGATGTGGGTGTGGATGTGGGTGTGAGTGTGAGTGAGTGAGTGAGTTTGGGTGTGGGTGTGAGTGTGTGGGTGGGTGGGTGTGGATGTGGGTGCGGGTGTGAGTGTGAGTGAGTGTCAGTGTGATTGAGTGAATGAGTGTGTGTGGGTCTGGGTGTGGATGTGGATGTGAGTGAGTGAGTGTGAGTGTGGGTGTGTGGGTGTGAGTGTGTGGGTGGGTGTGGGTGTGAGTATGTGGGTGGGTGGGTGTGGATGTGGGGGTGGGTGTGAGTGTAGGTGGGGTGGGGTGTGAGTGGACGTTGGGGAGGAGTGGTATTGGTGAGGTGTGGGTGCTGGGTGAAGGGTTGGTGATGGATGGGGCGAGGGGCGTGCAGTGTGAGTGGGTGTGAGTGAGTGTGAGTGTTGGTGTGCATGAAGGGTTGGTGGTGGATGGGGCGAGGGGCATGCAGTGTGAGTACGGCTGTTGATGTGACTGTCTGTGTCTGTGTGTGGGTAGGGGTGTGTGGGAGGGTGGTGGATGGGGCGAGGGGCGTGCAGTGTGAGTACGGTTGTTGATGTGACTGTGTCTGTGTATAGCCGTGTTTACACGGGCGATTTAAAACGTTTCATATGAAACCACTTGCCTAGATCGACACACATTTGGCATGTAAACGCGACTCTGAGGCGTTTGAGGGCTGAATCGCTTCATATGAAACGGTTCATCTATACCACCTCCCGAGGTGGTTTATTTGAAGCGATTCAGCTGGTTCCCGGGCGGCGATAGTATAAAATAGTAGTGCGTGCCGGCAACAGATGGAGCAATAACTAATCGCTGGTGCCCGGCAGTGTTAGTGCCCGATTACGCCAAAATCTAGTGAATGCGATCATATTTAACAGAATTACAGACTCAAATAATTAAATTTAATTAAATTAACCTTAAATTCCAAGCGATATTAACGTAGCAGGTACATCTGCGTCGAATCGACGTGTTTAAACTAAACAAATAGCAGTGCTTGCCGACTACAGGCGCCTGCTGGTTCCCGGCGCCGACACACTTTCCAACTCCGCGTGTAAACACGCTTCTAAAACGCTTCATATAAATCGCCTTGTCTAGAACGTTTCACAATTCCCCGTGTAAACACGGCTTATGTGTGTGGGTAGGGGTGTGTGGGAGGGTGTTGTAGGTGGATGGGGCGAGGGGCGTGCAGTGTGAGCATGGTTGTTGATATGACTGTGTCTGTGTCTGTGTGTGGGTAGGGGTGTGTGGGAGGGTGGTGGATGGGGCGAGGGGCGTGCAGTGTGAGTATGGTTGTTGATGTGACTGTGTCTGTGTGTGGGTAGGGGTGTGTGGGAGGGTGTTGTAGGTGGATGGGGCGAGGGGCGTGCAGTGTGAGTGCGATTGTTGTTGTGACTGTGTATGTGTATGTGTGTGGGTAGAGGTGTGTGGGAGGGTGGTGGATGGGGCGAGGGGCGTGCAGTGTGAGTACGGTTGTTGATGTGACTGTGTCTGTGTCTGTGTGTGAGTAGGGGTGTGTGGGAGGGTGGTGGATTGGGCGAGGGGGTGCAGTGTGAGTACGGATGTTGATGTGACTGTGTCTGTGTGTGGGTAGGGGTGTGTGGGAGGGTGGTGGTGGGGCGAGGGGCGTGCAGTGTGAGAACGGTTGTTGATGTGACTGTGTATGTGTATGTGTGTGAGTAGGGGTGTGTGGGAGGGTGTTGTAGGTGGATGGGGCGAGGGGCATGCAGTGTGAGTGCGATTGTTGTTGTGACTGTGTCTGTGTATGTGTGTGGGTAGGGGTGTGTGGGAGGGTGGTGGATGGGGCATGCAGTGTGAGTACGGTTGTTGATGTGACTGTGTCTGTGTCTGTGTGTGGGTAGGGGTGTGTGGGAGGGTGGTGGATGGGGCGAGGGGCGTGCAGTGTGAGTACGGTTGTTGATGTGACTGTGTCTGTGTCTGTGTGTGGGTAGGGGTGTGTGGGAGGGTGGTGGATGGGGCGAGGGGCGTGCAGTGTGAGTACGGTTGTTGATGTGACTGTGTCTGTGTCTGTGTGTGGGTAGGGGTGTGTGGGAGGGTGGTGGATGGGACGAGGGGCATGCAGTGTGAGTTTGGTTGTTGATGTGACTGTGTCTGTGTGTGGGTAGGGGTGTGTGGGAGGGTGGTGCATGGGCAAGGGGTGTGCAGTGTGAGTATGGTTGTTGATGTGACTGTGTCTGTGTCTGTGTCTGTGTGTGGGTAGGGGTGTGTAGGAGGGTGGTGGATGGGGCGAGGGGCGTGTAGTATGAGTACGGTTGTTGATGTGACTGTGTCTGTGTATGTGTGTTGGTAGGGGTGTGTGTGGGAGGGTGTTGTAGGTGGATGGGGCGAGGGGCGTGCAGTGTGAGTGTGGTTGTTGATGTGACTGTCTGTGTCTGTGTGTGGGTAGGAGTGTGTGGGAGGGTGGTGCATGGGGCGAGGGGCGTGCAGTGTGAGTCCGGTTGTTGATGTGAATGTGTCTGTGTCTGTGTGTGGGTAGGGGTGTGTGGGAGGGTGGTGGATGGGGCGAGGGGCGTGCAGTGTGAGAACGGTTGTTGGGCAGGGGTGTTTGGGAGGGTGTTGTAGGTGGATGCCAGTGGGGGGCAGAGACTTGCTATCCGGACCGCACTTCGTCCACACCTCTCTCTATCTCCTCTCTGCTGGCCTTGCTCCTCCTTGATATGTCTGAAAAGAGTTCCAGGAAGGGGAGCTCACCGGCATTTCACTTTCTACTCTTACTCTGTCCGTCTCATTGGCTCGCCGGCTGGTCACCATAGAGAAAATAAACACGGTCCTTTGACTCAACTCTCCTCATTTCTCTTTCCTAGACTCTACCCTTTTTTCCCCCCCAGGCATACTCCTCATCCTGACCAGGGGAGTTGTGTGCTTGGGTGGGGCCCTGTACCTTTACGTTTTCTCTCGCTTTGTTCTCGTTGCTGGAACCGCCGCTGCACCTATCTTTACCCGCCTTTCCTCGAAACCCTTGCTGCTGTCTGCTGGATACAAGTGCTCAACTACTGCCGGATTGAAGAGATTCAGGTCCACCCCAACGCTTCACCGTTACAACGTTGTAAAGATGTCCCCAGCTTCTACAACAGCCCCTACTGAAGATTAATCTTCAACCAAAGATTGGGCCGATTTATCGGAGCCTCTCTATAATGTTGCAGTTCTGCAACCAGTAACCATTGTAAGGTTACAAACTACCCCAAGCAAGCCAGTGGGTTCGGCAGTGTTGGTCTGTATAGTGTCTCTAGGTGAGCGTGTGTGAGTAGGTGTGTAGGGGTGTGTAGGCACAAGTGACCAGCAGGGGGTGGGGGTGGAAGTGTGGCTGTAGATGAGGATAGGTGAGATAAGTCTGGGGGTGGTAAATGGACGTGAGTGGGTGTGGGGCTGAGGGTGTGTATACATGGTTGTAAGGTGAATGTGGGGGATTAGGTGTAGGTGTTGTAAATGGCTGTGAGTGGATGTATGCTGTAAGGTGAATGTGGGGGCATAGGTGTTGTAAATGGATGTAAGGTGAATGTGGGGGGTTAGGTGTAGGTGTTGTAAATGGACGTGAGTGGATGTGGGTGTGGCGGTGTATGATGTAAGGTGAATGTGGGGTGTTAGGTGTAGGTGTTGTAAATGGATGTGAGTGGATATAGGGGTGGGGTGTATGCTGTAAAGTGAATGTGGGGGATTAGGTGTAGGTGTTGTAAATGGACGTGAGTGGATGTGGGTGTGGCGGTGTATGATTACAGAGCTGTATGGTGAATGTCAGTGTGTGTTGTGGGTGTGAGTGGATGTGGGGGGGGGGGTATGCTGTAAGGTGAATGTGGGGGGGGGGGTGTAGGTGTTGTAAATGGCTGTGAGTAGATGTGGGGGTGGGGGTATGATTATACAGCTGTATGGTGAATGTGGGGGGTTAGGTGTAGGTGTTGTAAATGGATGTGAGTGGATGTGGGGGTGGGGGTGTGCTCTAAGGTGAATGTGGGGGGTTAGGTGTAGGTGTTGTACATGGCTGTGAGTAGATGTGGGGGTGGGGGTTTGAATACACAGCTGTATGGTGAATGTGTGTGTGGGGGGGTAGGTGTAGGTGAGTAGGTGTGGGTGATGGTGGGTGTTTGTAGGGGTGGGGTATGTGGGGATTATTGTATCGAGTTGTGAGTGGGTGTAGGTGTACATGTGGTTATATATGAGTGTGTCTGTAGGTAGATGGGTGGGTGGGTGCTGAGGAGTGGGCAGTTTGTGGGTGGGGTGTACATGTGGTTATATATGACTATGAGTTTGTCTGAAGGTAGCTGTGTGTGGATGCTGAGTGGTGGGCAGTGTGTGGGTGGGGCGTATATGTGGTTATATATGAGTGTGTGTAGGTAAATGTGTGTGGGTGCTGAGGAGTGGGTAGTGTGTGGGTTGGGTGTATAGAGTCTACGCTGTCTATAACGGACACCCATGGGACTGGAGCAAGATGCCGTTATAGAGAGAGATCAGTTATAGGCAGAGACTGACTGACGGAGGACACCGGCACAGGCACATACACAGGCACAGGAACATGCACAGGCACAGGAACATACACTGGCACATGCACATGCACAGGCACAGGCACATACACTGGCACAGGCAGACACAGGCACATACACAGTCACAGGAACAACACAGGCACATACACAGGCACAGACACAGGCAGAGGCACAGGCACAGACACAGACAGATGTTAGAATAACTATATGGCATGTCGTTATTAACAGAGAATATTGATCAAATGGGTGACAAAACGGCTCGTTGTCCGTATAAGACAGTTGTCCGTTAGACACAGAGGCAATGCTATTAAATTAAAGGAGTGCCGTGACGGGACCAGCACTTTTTGCCGTTATTGACAGAGATTCGTTATTGACAGAGGCCGTTATTGACAGAGTTGACTGCATGTGATTATATATGAGTTTGTCTGTAGGTAGCTGTGTGTGGGTTCTGAGGGTTGGGCAGTGTGTGGGTGTGGGTGTATATGTGGTTATATATGAGTGTGTGTGTAGGTAAAAGTGTGTGGGTGCTGATGGGTGGGAAGTGTGTGGGGGTGGGCGTACATATGGTTATTCGTGAGTGCTTCTGTAGGTAAATGTGTGGGTGGGTGTTAAGGAGTGGGAAGTGTGTGAGTGTGTGTGTATGTGTGGTTATATGAGTGTGTCTGTAGGTAAATGTGTGGGTGCTGAGGGGTGTGCAGTGTGTGGGTGTGGATGTATATGTGGTTATATATGAGTGTGTATGTATGTATAAATGTGTGTGGGTTCTGAGGGTTGGGCAGTCTGTGAGTGGATGTATATGTGGTTATACAGGAGTGTGTCTGTATGTAGATGTGTGTGTGTGGTTGTGGGGGTGTTAAGGAGTGGGAAGTGTGTGAGTGTGTGTGTATATGTGGTTATATGAGTGTGTCTGTAGGTAAATGTGTGGGTGCTGAGGGGTGTGCAGTGTGTGGGTGTGGATGTATATGTGGTTATATATGAGTGTGTATGTATAAATGTGTGTGGGTTCTGAGGGTTGGGCAGTGTGTGAGTGGATGTATATGTGGTTATATATGAGTGTGTCTGTAGGTAGATGTGTGTGTGTGGTTGTGGGGGTGGTGAGGGGTGGGAAGTGTGTGAGTGTGGGTGTATGTGTGGTTATATATGAGTGTGTCTGTATGTAAATGCGTGTGGGTTCTGAGGGTTGGGCAGTGTGTGAGTGTGGGTTATATATGAGTGTGTCTGTAGGTAGATGTGTGTGCGTGTGTGTGGTGGGGTGCAGAGGGGTGGGCAGTTTGTTTGTTTGTTGTTGTTTTACGTCCTAGCAACATCTAAGGTCATATCAGGACGGGTACCGACTTGTGACAGTGTGCACTCATGGTGACTTTATAGTGCTGTCCCACTGGGAAACCAGGCCGCTGGCACCATGACCTGGTATCCCACACAGTCACATTATCCTGACACTGAGCACACCAGTCCTTGCCCTATCCTAATAATGCCAAGCGCCTGGCTAGGAAGCAACAAGTATCAATTTTAAAGTCATTGGTTTGACTCGACCGGGACTCGAACACACGACCCCACGATCTACCAGCACGGGAGACGGACGCTCTAACTCATTCGGCCATCCCGTCTGGTCTGGGCAGTGTGTGAGTGGGTGTACATGTGAGTGTGTATGTAGGTTTGTTTTGTTTGTTGTTGTTGTTTTACATCCTAGCAACATCTAAGGTCATATCAGGACGGGTACCGACTTGTGACAGTGTGCACTCATGGTGACTTAAATAGTGCTGCCCCACTGGGAGACCAGGCCACCAGCGCCATGACCTGATATCCCACTCAGTTACATTATCCTGACACTGAGCCAACTAGTCCTTGTCCTATCCTAATAATGCGGAGTGCCAGGCTAGGAAGCGACAAGTATCAATTTTTAAGTCATCGGTTTGACTCGACCAGGGTTCGAACCCACGACCCCACGACCTACCAACACGGGAGACGGACGCTCTAACTCATTCAGCCATCCCGTCTGGTGTGTATGTAGGTAAATGTGTGCGTGTGTGGTGGTGGTGGGGTGTGTGTGCTGAGGGGTGGGCAGTGTGTAAGTGGGTGTACATGTGGGTGTGTCTGTAGGTAGATGTGTGTGTGTGTGGTGGGGGTGTTGAGAGGTGGGTAGTGTCCAGGTGAGTTGTTCTAACTACAAAGCGCATGCGCACAGACCCTCGGATGTGTCTACCCTCATGGACACATACATGGACATGCATAGCATTAGCAGTAAATAGTGTAGATAAAAGATTGACCCGATACTTGTAGTACACGGGTGAAGACCAGCCTTATATAAAAACGGTAGAAAAATCGGGCTAATGAATTGAGTCTTTATGAGAGCCTAATTTCAGAATCTAAGAAGCAACATTTATTCTTTGTGTGTATGTCTTCATGTTTACCCGCTACTTTTGAGTTGGAAAATATAATAAAACATATACTTTAATGCAATTTAAAAGTGAAATCGACGGCGTTCTCTGGCCGCCATCTTGTATTTTTGCATTCTCTCCCATTTCACCAACTCTGTGCTGATATAAGTAACCATTTGACACTGGTGCCAGGCATTCTACTTGTTGTTCCATACTAACGCTATTTTCGCCCGTATTTAGACTACGTTGTCGTTCACCCCTGTACTGGAAGTATGGGGTGAATCTTTTATCTATAAATAGTGTAGTGAGGTGCACTGACTTCCACAAGTGAAATATCACATTCACAGGTAGGTGTGGCTCGGTTTATTCAATCAGAGAGCCTAGATGCAAATAGACTAATAGTTAGGGTGCTAGCCCCCGATGGCAGAAATGTGGATTCGAGTCCCGGTCTACGTGCAACGTTTCCTTTCGCTTGTAATGCCCCCTGCCCCGTCCCTACAAACACACATACACGACATTCATTTTGCTTTCTGTGTAAGAGGTCGTGGGATTAATCCCCGCTGAGTCAAACCACCGATTTGCAAATTTGACATTCACAGATACGTTGCCCAGTACTCGGCATTACTGTGATGGGGCAAGGACTGGTTGGTTCGATGTCAGGATAATGTGGCTGATTGTATTATCGGATTATGGTGCTGGCGAACCCTGGTATCCAGTTCGGGCCGCACTATGAAGCTACAATGTCACAATCGGCACCCGTCCTGAAGGATCCTTATACGTTGCTAGGATGGACGCAAAACTCCAATAAATAAACAAATAGGGTGTCTGGATGGTTGAAGTTGCATGGTCCAGTGGTTTTTTAATTTTTGCAATTTTTTTAGATAAATATATAAAGTTGATCGTTATAATCTACTTTGCTTTAGCTTGGAGTAACTTATATTTGAGAGGGTTAATAACTTTAGAGATATTTAAGGTGTAAATATGCGAAGTAAATGGTGGTGTGCACATTAAAATGTTGGAAATTTTAAACTTTAGAGATATTTAAGGTGCAAATATTCTAATTAAATGCTGTTGCGCATATTACAATTCTGGAAACTTTAGAGATATTTAAGGTGCAAATATGCCAAGTAGATGGTGGTGTGCACATTAAAATGTTGGAAACTTTAGAGATATTCCCACTCTAGGCACAATATTTCCCATTTTCATCCCCCCCTCCCCCCCCCCATCCCACCGAAACTGGTTTCCATGACCGGGATCCTGTAGAAGCTACGCACTGTATGGTTGTTGAACATACCCTGTGTATGTATGTAAGTGCATAGCCTGTATGTATGTGTCATGGTGGGAGGGGGGGGGGGGATGATGAAAATGGGAAATATTGCACATATAGCTGGACTCGAACCCACATCTCTTTGCATTGCCTACACTACGTAGGCTACCTGATGTCACCACACTCACCCACGCCTACCTGTCCATAAGGCTCCTAGCCCGAGAGGTCAGTGCAGACTACTACACATGTAACTGTATCTTTCATAGAATTATGCAGCTTTAATTCTTGACATAACAAGCAGACCCACCTCCACTCCTCCAGTAGTCCAGGGCTGCTCCAGGGTCCCTCCACCGTGGAGGTGTTCAGTCTGTGTACTATGTCTACGTAGTAACCTTTCTGCACATCACCATTAGTCAATGCTAACTAATAGGTTCCTCCCCATCACAGCTCGATGCCCACTGACCTTTGCCCTTTACCTACGCCTTACTGCTGTCTGTTCTATTACGCAGTGTACAAAGCAGTTTTTGCTCCGACTTAGACATAGTTGGCATTACCCTTACTGTGGATAGAGGTGAATCTTTGATCTACCCACAACCATGGTGACGAAGAGTGAGTAGAGAGAGAGAGAGAGAGAGAGCGAGAGCGAGAGCGAGAGCGAGAGAGTTTTAAGTCCTGGCAACATCTAGGGTTATATCAGGACGTGAACCGACTTGTGACAGGTCGCACTCATGGCAACTTTATAGTGCTGCCCCACCGGAAGACCATACCACCAGCACCACCACATGATATCCCACTAAGTCACATTATCCTACACTAAGCCAACCAGTCCTTGCCTTATCCCGATAATGCCGAGCACCTGGTTAGGAAGTGACAAGTATCAATTTTTAAGTCATTGGTTTGACTCGACCAGGGTTCGAACCTGTGGGTTCGAATCCCACGATCTACGTAAACGGGATACGGACGCTCAAGTATATGACCTCAGATCTTGTTGAGACGTATAACCTCAGCAAACAGACACACGAAAAGGGCTCTTGGGAGAGGACACTGCATGAGTTCTAGTTCGCTAGAGCGCCTTGGTAACCGAAAAACAAGCAGAAATTAGCAATGAATATTAAACAATGACCATTCAATTGAGCGTTCTTTGACCTATTTCGCCTGGCCCAATCGGTAGAGCGAAGGCTTCCTGTGCAGAAGGTCGGGAGTTTGAATCCCTGCCAAGTCAAACCAATGACTTACAAAATTACAAAACCTAGCCTGGCACTCAATATTAGTACTAGGATAGGTCAAAGACTGGTTAGCTCAGTCTCAGGATAAGGTGACTAAGTGGGATATCGGGTCATGGTGTCAGCGGCCTGGTTTTCCAGTGGGGAAGCGCTATAAAGTCGTCATGCGTGCGCACTGTCACAAGTCAGTACACGGCCAATATGACCTTAGACGTTGACACAACATAAAGATTCCCAACAAACAAAAATATTAAAATAATCATCTCAGGTAAATCTCCACTGCCGCTGTGCGAATAACCTCGGCTTATTTAGATGGAATGTTCAAATATTACATTGGAATAATAGCTCATACAACAGTACTTATAGATTCTAATACCTCCCAGAATATGAAACAATTACAATCACACAATCATACAATTACAGCCTAACTTGAGTGCATACAAGTCAACATGCCGGGTTTCACAAACACTGTTTTTTTTAAAAGATTATTTATTATTAATTATATTTTTTAAAGAAAAGAGTTAAGATGTGTATCCAATTTGGTTGCTTGCCCGCCTGGGTGGTATGTTTTGCCGTGTAGTTTGCATGTTATCGATCGACCAGGAACCAACTCTTGGCGGTCACGTGCTCTCCGAGAAGTGGCCTTCTGCGTGTAACAGACTCGGTGACCTTGCACTTGGGTAGACACCAAGAAGGACCAGATGCTCAATGCTGGGCTTTGACCGGGTCGGCGAGCCGAAACAAGCCGTCGTCGGAAGCTGACCAGTTTTAACAGTTTTTGTTCTACTCACTTGTCTAATGTCGCCAACCACCTGTTGGCTATCATGTTTTGTGAGATCAAGGGATCCGAACCGATGGGTTTGGGGTTTTGAACCCTGGTCGAGCCAAACCATTGCCCTGCATTAAACCATCAACATGTTCACTGCATTAGATTCAGGTTAGAGCCCTGCATTAAACCATCAGCATGTTCAGTGCATTAGATTCAGGTTAGAGCCATGCATTAAACCATCAGCATGTTCAGTGCATTATATTCAGGTTAGAGCCCTGCATTAAACCATCAGCGTGTTCAGTGCATTCGATTCAGGATAGAGCCGTGCATTAAACCATTAGCATGTTCAGTGCATTAGATGCAGGTTAGAGCCATGCATTAAACTATCAGCCTGTTCAGAGCATTATATTCAGGTTAGAGCCCTGCATTAAACCATCAGCATGTTCAGTGCATTATATTCAGGTTTGAGCCCTGCATTAAACCATCAGCATGTTCAGTGCATTAGATTCAGATTAGAGCCCTGAATTAAACCATCAGCATGTCCAGTGCATTAGATTCAGGTTAGAGCCGTGCATTAAACCATTAGCATGTTCAGTACATTAGATTCAGGTTAGAGCCATGCATTAAACTATCAGCTTGTTCAGAGCATCAGATTCAGGTTAGAGCCCTGCATTAAACCATCAACATGTTCAGTGCATTATATTCAGATTAGAGTCCTGAATTAAACCATCAACATGTTCAGTGCATTAGATTCAGGTTAAAGCTCTGCATTAAACCATCAGCATGTTCAGTGCATTAGATTCAGATTAGAGTCCTGAAATAAACCATCAACATGTTCAGTGCATTAGATTCAGGTTAAAGCTCTGCATTAAACCATCAGCATGTTCAGTGCATTAGATTCAGGTTAGAGCCCTGCCTTAAACCATCAGCATGTTCAGTGCATTAGATTCAGGTTAGAGCTCTGCATTAAACCATCAGCATGTTCAATGCATTAGATTCAGGTCAGAGCCCTGCATTAAACCATCAGCATGTTCAGTGCATTAGATTCAGGTTAGAGCTCTGCAATAAACCATCAGCATGTTTTGTGCATTAGATTCAGGTTAGAGCCCTGCACTAAACCATCAGCATGTTCAATGCATTAGATTCAGGTTAGAGCCCTGCATTAAACCATCAGCATGCTCAATGCATTAGAATCAGGTTAGAGCCCTGCATTAAACCATCAGCATGTTCAATGCATTAGATTCAGGTTATAGCCCTGCATTAAACCAGCAGTGTGTTCAATGCATTAGATTCAGGTTAGAGCACTGCATTAAACCATCAGTGTGTTCTGTGCATTAGATTCAGGTTAGAGCCCTGCATTAAAGCATCAGCATGTTGAATGCATTAGATTCAGGCTGGAGCCCTGCATTAAACTATCAGTGTGTTCAGTGCATTAGATTCAGGTTAGAGCCCTGCATTAAACCATCAGCATGTTCAATGCATTAGATTCAGGCTGGAGCCCTGCATTAAACTATCAGTGTGTTCAGTGCATTAGATTCAGGTTAGAGCCCTGCATTAAACCATCAGCATGTTCAATGCATTAGATTCAGGCTGGAGCCCTGCATTAAAATATCAGTGTGTTCAGTGCATTAGATTCAGGTTGGAGCCCTGCATTAAACCATCAACAGGTTCAGTGCATTAGATTCAGGTTAGAGCCCTGCATTAAACCATCAACATGTTCAGTGCATTAGATTCAGGTTAGAGCTCTGCATTAAACCATCAGCATGTTCAGTGCATTAGATTCAGGTTAGAGCCCTGCATTAGACCATCAGCATGTTCAGTGCATTAGGTTCAGGTTAGAGCCCTGCATTAAACCATCAACATGTTCAGTGCATTAGATTCAGGTTAGAGCCCTGCATTAAACCATCAGCATATTCAGTACATTAGATTCAGGAGACAACTCTGGTCCCTCTGCGGGGAAGCCTTCTAATAGCTACAGTGGAGGCACCTTTCCTTCAACTATTAAGAAACCTAGTAATGACAATGTAAACCCAAAGCCTAAAATAGGAAGGTATGCATCTGATGTAAGGCAACTGAAAACTGGAGGAAAGGTGCTAAAGATTGGTACATGGAATGTACGAACATTGTACAAACCAGGCCGATATGACAACCTGAAAGTGGAAATGACAGCGCTAAACCTTGACATCCTAGGTATAGCTGAGACGAGATGGACGGGTGACGGGAGGATAGGTGATAGTGAGGTAGATATGATATATTCTGGAGATGAAAAACATCAGTATGGCGTTGGAATTATGATGAAGAAGTCCATTGCCGCCACAATGATTGGATTCTGGCCAGTATCTGACAGAATTATTATGATGAAGCTGAGGGGAAAACCGTTCAATATAAACATTCTGCAAGTTTATGCACCAACCTCAGATCACGATGATGAAGAAGTCAACGAGTTCTATGACAGCATCAAAAAGGTAATGGAATACACCAAGTCTGGAGAAATAACAATTGTTATGGGCGATTGGAATGCGAAAGTTGGAGAACAACATGAATATCCAGTAACAGGAAGATTTGGCTTAGGTGAGAGAAATGATCGTGGTGAATACTTGATAAATTTCTGTTTGACATCAAAACTAGTAATTGCTAACACCTTATTTGAACATCCAAAGAGAAGACTATATACATGGAAGAGCCCTGGTGATGTATGTCGGAACCAGATCGATTACATTCTTGTCAACCAACGATATCGAAATTGTATCAAACAGGCAAGGACATATCCAGGTGCTGACATATGTTCGGATCATAATCCAGTAGTAATCAGTATGGTAGTGAAATTGAAACAGCAGAACAAAATTAAAAACAACATTCAAATGGATATGAACATGTTAAAAGATGCAAAATACAGAACTAAGTATAATGTCTCTGTTCATAACAAATTCAGTGTACTGATGAATGAAGAAACTCCTCAGAGAGAGTATAACAACATTGAAATGGAATGGGAAGCTCTCAGAGAAAGCATGGTCAAGTCAGCAGAGGAGGTGTTACCAAATAAAAAACGAGAGACAAAGCAATCATGGATGACGCAAACCATACTAGAAAAGATGGCAGAAAGGAAGAAAGTGAAAACCACTGATCCACCTAAATACAAACACCTGAAGAATGAAATAGAAGATGAATGCAAAAAAGCTAAAGATGAATGGTGGAATAAGAAGTGTGAAGTAGTGGAACAACTTGAGTCTCAACATCGTTCAAGAGAGATGCACAAGAAAGTGAAAGAGATAACAGGTCAAGGATACAGACAGAGAAGCAGTAAATGTATCAAGAACAAAGACGGCAAAATGCTCTTTGAAGAAGATGAAATAAAGTCCAGATGGGAAGAATATGTAAACGAACTATACAATGATGACAGAGGGAACCCACCCACAATTGAGAAAGAAGATGGGAATATTATATTAGTATCAGAGGTTGAGAAGGCTATCAATGATCTAAAGGCAGGTAAGGCTCCTGGAAGTGACCAGATAACATCAGAAATGATAAAAGGACTAGATGAAGTGGGGATTCAAATCATTCATAAGCTAGTAACTGACATCTATGAGACTGGATTTATACCATTGAATATGAATGAATCCATATTTGTACGACTCCCAAAGAAGCTAAAACCAACATTGTGTACTGAGTACAGAACACTAAGCCTGATGAGTCATATGTTGAAGATGATCCTGAAAATAATTTTACTGAGAAACAGACAGAAAATTGAAGAACAAATCAGTAACGTACAAAGTGGGTTTATATCTGGAAGAGGTACACGTGAAGGGATTTTCAATATGAGAATGATTTGTGAACGTTATTGTGAAGTGAACCAGGATGTTTATGCCTGCTTTATTGACTATGAGAAGGCCTTCGACCGAGTCAATCATGAACTGTTAATCAAATGTTTACAAGATATTGGTGTCAATGGCAAAGACATTAAACTAATTGTGAACTTATACTGGACACAACGTGCATTTATAAAAATGGAGCAGGGCCTATCGGATGAAGTTATGATTAAACGAGGAGTTCGACAGGGGTGTGTATTGTCACCATGTCTATTTAACCTGTACACAGAGATGATTTTCAGACACATTGAAGATTGCAAGGGAGTGACAATAGGTGGCATGAACGTCAACAATCTTAGATATGCCGATGACAGTGTAATACTAGCAGACAGTGAGAAAAACCTACAAGATATAGTGAATAGAATCAATAAAGCTGGAATACTATTCAACATGAAGATGAATGCCAGGAAGACCAAAACAATGGTTATAAGTAAAAAGACAGATAAACCAAATGTCAATATAACCATAGATGGCACAAACATAGAACAAGTATCCGAATTCATATATCTCGGACAAAAGATTACAAATGATGGGAGATGTGAGGAAGAAATTAAAAGAAGGATAACAATAGCCCGAACAACATTCTCCAAAATGTATAGAGTGTTAACATCAAGTAAGATATTAATACAAACAAGGAAGCGTATTCTTCAGTGTTATGTGTGGTCTACTCTAATGTATGGGGCAGAGACATGGACAATCTCTAAGAAAATGTACAAACGTTTAGCAGCATTTGAGATGTGGACTTATCGAAGGATGATGAAAATATCATGGACAAAGAAGATCACCAACAAAGAAGTTCTCAGAAAAATTAAAAATAAGAAAAGCTTGTTTGCCACTATACAGACAAAGAAACTTATTTATTTTGGCCACATCATTCGTCAGAGTTCAATATACCGTACATTGTTGGAAGGGAAGGTGAATGGCAGCAGAGGGAGAGGGAGACCAAGAACATCATGGTTTACAAATATTTCACAGTGGACAGGCTTGAATTATTCACAGTCTATCAGAACAGCACAACATCGGGACAAGTGGAGAACCATTGCATCCAACCCTCGACTAGAGGATGGAACTATTGATTGATTGAGATTCAGGTTAGAGCCCTGCATTAGACCATCAGCATGTTCAGTGCATTATATTCAGGTTAGAGCCCTGCATTAAACCATCAGCATGTTCAATGCATTAGATTCAGGTTAGAGCCCTGCATTAGACCATCAACATGTTCAGTGCATTTGATTCAGGTTAGAGCCCTGCATTAAACCATCAACATGTTCAGTGCATTAGATTCAGGTTAGAGCCCTGCATTAAACCATCAACATGTTCAGTGCATTAGATTCTGGTTAAAGCCCTGCATTAAACCATCAGCATGTTCAGTGCATTAGATTCAGGTTACAGCCCTGCATTAGACCATCAGCATGTTCAGTGCATTAGATTCAGGTTAGAGCTCTGCATTAAACCATAAGCATGTTCAGTGCATTATGTTAAGGTTAGAGCCCTGCAGTATACCATCAGCATGTTCAGTGCATTAGATTCAGGTTAGAGCCCTGCATTAAACCATCAACATGTTCAGAGCATTAGATTCAGGTTAGAGCCCTGCATTAAACCATCAACATGTTCAGTGCATTAGATTCAGGTTAGAGCCCTGCATTAAACCATCAGCATGTTCAGTGCATTAGATTCAGGTTAGAGCCCTGCATTAAACCATCAGCATGTTCAGTGCATTAGATTCAGGTTAGAGCCCTGCATTAAACCATCAACATGTCCAGTGCATCAGATCCAGGTTAGAGCCCTGCATTAAACCATCAGCATGTTCAGTGCATTAGATTCAGGTTAGAGCCCTGCATTAAACCATCAGCATGTTTTGTGCATTAGATGCAGGTTAGAGCCATGCATTAAACCATCAGCATGTTCAATGCATTAGATTCAGGTTAAAGCCCTGCATTAAACCATCAGCATCTTCTGTGCATTAGATTCAGGTTAGAGCCCTGCATTAAACCATCAGCATGTTCAATGCATTAGATTCAGGTTAGATCCTTGCATTAAACCATCAGTGTGTTCTGTGCATTAGATTCAGGTTAGAGCCCTGCATTAAACCATCAGCGTGTTCAGTGCATTAGATTCAGGTTTGAGCCCTTCATTAAACCATCAGCATGTTCTGTGCATTAGATTCAGGTTAGAGCCCTGCATTAAACCATCAGAATGTTCAGTGCATTAGATTCAGGTTAGAGCCCTGCATTAAACCATCAACATGTTCAGTGCATTATATTCAGGTTGGAGCCCTGCATTAACCCATCAGCATGTTCAGTGCATTAGATTCAGGTTAGAGCCCTGCATTAAACCAGCAGCATGTTCAGTGCATTAGATTCAGGCTGGAGCCCTGCATTAAACCATCAGCATGTTCAGTGCATTAGATTCAGGTTAGAGCCCTGCATTAAACCATCAGCATGTTGAATGCATTAGATTCAGGTTGGAGACCTGCATTAAACCATCAGCATGTTCAGTGCATTAGATTCATGTTAGAGCCCTGCATTAAACCATCAGCATATTGAATGCATTAGATTCAGGTTGGAGCCCTGCATTAAACCATCAACATGTTCAGTGCATTAGATTCAGGTTAGAGCCCTGCATTACACCATCAGCATGTTCAGTGCATTATATTCAGGTTGGAGCTCTGCATTAAACCATCAGCAGGTCCAGTGCATTAGATTCAGGTTAGAGCCATGCATTAAACCATCAGCATCTTCAGTGCATTATATTCAGGTTAGAGCCCTGCATTAAACCATCAGCATCTTCAGTGCATTAGATTCAGGTTAGAGCTCTGCATTAAACCATCAGCAGGTTCAGTGCATTAGATTCAGGTTAGAGCCATGCATTAAACCATCAGCATCTTCAGTGCATTATATTCAGGTTAGAGCCCTGCATTAAACCATCAGCATGTTCAGTGCATTAGATCCAGGCTAGAGCCCTGCATTAAACCATCAACATGTTCAGTGCATTAGATTCTGGTTAGAGCCCTGCATTAAACAATCAGTGTGTTCAGTGCATTAGATTCATATGCAGATGAGATTTGGGTTGGGATTCTCGGAACTCTTTGATCACTGTTTTACCAACATATATTCCCAACTATTTGGAGTGAGGCGTGCTGGTGTAGTGTTGTGTCGTATGCATATATAATTAAGACTTTTACATATATATATATATATATATACAGGTAGGTGTGGCTAGGTTGGCAAAAGGAAAAGTCCCATTTATAATGGCATAGCCGTAGCTAGAAATTTTTGTTTCGGTGGAAAGTATTTTTAGGGTGAAAGATAAATTCTTGGAAAGAAGGAGTGCTGAAGGCTTGAAGAACTAGGGGGATCTGTGGGTATTCCCCCTCCTCGGCTCTCCCGCCCCCCAAGGAAATCTAGAGGCTCTGAAATGTCATTTCCTGCAATTTCAGGAAGGTTACATACAGATTTTTGTTTGGCGGGGATGACGGCGTTGGGGGAATTGTTTCCCCCACCCCACTAGCTACGACCCTGTTGGCGGGACTTGGGGCGTTGGGGGAATTGTTTCCCCCACCCCGATAGCTACGCTTCCAGCCGTTGGAGTGGTCGCATTTCATCTATACATAGTGGAAGTGGAATGTGTTGCATTGTGTGCAGCACAACCCATTCTGACATAAAAGAAAGTGGGGGAGTAGCCTATGCTGCATAGTGTACAGCATATGTACTGAACATAGTGCAAGGTATATGCATCAAGATTGAGTGTGCAGTAATGTACACTAGTGGTTAAATCATATGCTGTGTTTGTATATCAGTTAGATTTGGTTTTAATAACGGTTAGTCTTTAAATAGTGCCATGTTGTATATGTATAGTGGTTTATATTGTGTGCATTGCTGGTTGAAGATGTAGTTATGTAGTGGTGGTAATGGGTCTAAAGTAGGGGTAGTGATTCTCGAGTCATTGAGTTATAATAGTTGTTTTGTCAAATGTGGATGGGGGGGAGGGGTTCATGGGTAGGGGGCACGGACACGCAGGGAGAGAGCAGGCATGAGAGAGGGCGAAGTCAATGGGTCGTTCAGCAGGTCGTATTATATATTTGCAGTGCCAGGATTTGGGCCTGAATAACCAGGTGAGCTCTGTATGCATTTTTAAAGGCAAGGATCGAACCCGCTTCTCTGGTTTTGGTTGGGAGCTCATTCCACATGACACTTCCTTTGTAAATCGGAGCTCTCATTAACTTATTTGTATTAGGGTTGGGCACCCCAAGCAGAGTCGATGTCCCTCTTCTCGTTACCCTGGTTGTGCGATCTATGTATTTGTCATCACTCGCACGTTTATACATCAACGTCATTAGGTGTAGGTTCCTACGTACATCCAGAGTGTCCAGCCCTGCTCTCCTATGCATTTCAACCACACTTAGTATCTTGCCTTTGAATACTGTTCTGAGGGCTCTGTTTTGCGTTCTTTGTAATTTGGTCTCTTGCTGCTTCGTTAGTAATCCATAGATGATATCATTGTAGTCTATAATTGGTAATATTGTTGACTTGTACAGCTGCAGCGCAGTATTCTCACTTACATATAACCTTATTTTTCTGAATGTGTTCATTTTTAGTGCCAGTGTTTGGTTAAGTCTTGCCAGCTGTTGGGTACCAGTTAGAGTTGCATCGAGAGTTGTGCCTAGGTACTTATAGGAGTTCACTTCACGGAGCACTAAGCCACCCATCTGCAGTTGTATTGGCCGGGCCCTCACCTTCCTGGCTTTGGTTCCATAGATTATGTACTCAGTTTTAGTGCCATTTAGTGTTAGTTTATTCTCATGGCACCATGTGTTCCGTCCATCCAGCGCCATTCCAGCCTCGGTTGCGGCTATGGCAAGGTCATTGTTATGTATTGTTAGTGCTGCATCATCGGCAAATAATGTGAAAGATGCTTTGTTGGAAACTAGAGGTAGGTCATTTATAAATATTAGAAACAGTAGGGGTCCCAGAGTGGAGCCCTGTGGAACTCCTGTTTTTATTTCTCGAGTGGTTGAGTTGGTGTCACTTAGTTTTGTGTATTGCTTCCTATTGCTGAGGTAATTCATGAGGAAGCTATGTGCTCTATTGCCTAGCCCAGCTCGTTCTATTTTATGCATGAGGATTTTGTGGTCGATTGTATCAAATGCTTTCTTGAAATCAAGGAAGACTGCGATAGTAAGATCACCCTTGTCTATGTTTGACAAAAGTTTGTCCAGTAGAGACGCCAGTGCCCCGGTGGTGGACCTATTTTTCCTGAAGCCATTTTGCTGGTAGGTCAAATAGTTAGAGGACTCAAGGAATGTCTTAATTTGGTCATGTATTATTTGTTCTATGATCTTGCCAGGCAGTGGGAGGATCGATATTGGGCGTAGTTCACTACAGGTTTGCGGGATGTTGACTTTAGGTATGGGTGTCACTGTGGCCACTTTCCAGTCATCAGGGAAGATGCCTGTACTGATTATTAGGTTATATAAATGTGTAAATTCTTCACTCAGTGTTGTGATCGCACTTTTTATCAAAGTGGTACTGATGTCCTTCATTCCTGATGATTTGTAGATAGATATTTTGTTAGTTCTATCAAGGATTTCATCCTGGGTGGTTTCCAGAAGGTCATACTTTTCTTTATTTAGTTTGGCATGGAAGGTTTTGTGTTGATCATCCTTCTGTTTGAATTTATTGGCTAGTTTCTCATCTATATCTATGAAATAGTTATTGATTTCCTCTGCCAGTAATTCATCTGGGATTTTAATACCAGTCTCTTCACTTGCAAGGCCACTGATTCTTGTCTCTTTTTTAGGTTTGATTTGGTTTATTTCATACCAACATTTTCTGGCATTCTGTTTATATTTGTCTATCTGGACTTGATAATACCTTGCTTTGGCTTTCCTTACTTCACTCCTAGCCTTTCTGACCATACATTTAGCTATGAATTCATCCCCTGGATCTTTTGTTTTCTCAAACTTTTGGATAAAGTAATCTCTATCCTTTTGAAGCTCTAGTAGTTCATCATTAAGGTAACCTCCCATGGTGATTCTGGTGGTGATCTCGGTTAGGGGCCAGTGCCTGTCATCTGCAATAGTGATTGTTGCGCTTAGCATATCCCAACATAGGTTGGGGTCTCTCATATCCAGAAATTCAGCACTGTTTATTTCTTTGAGTGTGCCGGCCAATTCATTAAAATTGCAGTTCCTATAAGAGCGTCGTCCCCAGTGGGTGGTGATTCTTTTGCCATTTCTTATTTTTTTCTTTATTATAAATATTGGTTTGTGGTCGCTTATGTTATAGTTAAGGACTCCAGCCTTTGTACAATGTTTGATATTGGTAAGTGCCAGGTCTATTGTTTTGTTAGTGGTTTTAGTTACCCTGGTTGGTTGCTGGATCATTTGTTGCAACTCATGTTCAGCTGCAAGTTGCTTTATTATCCCTCCCATCATAGGCCTCTTGCCATTATATTCTTCATTGAAGTCGCCAATGAGGAGTATCTCATATTTATCGATATTGGCTATATTATTCAAAGAGTTACTTATTTGCCCAATTCCTTCGTTTAGGTTGCCATTTGGGGGTCTATATACATTGCCGATGAGTATTAGTTTTGTATGGGGTCTGGTGACTACAGCCCACTGTAGTTCAATATTGTTATTTGATAGGTTATGCTCAGAATGTTTACCTGCATCAACCTGGAGATCTTGCTTAAAGTAAATACCTAGTCCACCACAAGCTTTGGTCTGCCCACTAAGTTGCTTTGTTTTTCTATCAGCCCTTATAAATTGGTAACCTGGTATAGATGTGAGTCTGTCTTTAACTGTTCTATTGAGCCATGTTTCTGATATAGTGAAGACATCAAAACCAGACCCGGGTAGGTCGGCTCTTAGCTGGTTGATCTTATGTGTGAGGCTACGTATGTTTAGGTGGCCAATCTTTAGTCCTGGCAGGCCCTTCAGATCTGTTAGAGGAAGTGCGCCCAGATGACACGGTCCCAAGGGCTCCAGGCCACCATCAGCCTTGACTTGTAAGTCCTTTAGTGTGTGGAAAATGAGTATGCTTTGTTGGATGAATTAGAGTGGTTATCGGGAACTTCAATCGATGATTTACTGCACCAACCCATCCTCTAACATCAGTGGCAAGAACTTGTGTTCTGGTTAGGAATTCAAAACTAATGCATTGAATTGAACCCAAAACCACAGATGCCAGCACAAAGCTACAGGAAAATAGAATAGGAATAACAAATATAATTTCACATTTTAAAAGGTGCACTGATGTGAAGCACATTCACCACAACTCAAAGAGGCGAGATCTAGAATAAAAGATATTTTTATGGTAATTTTTTTATTATTTCATTAATGTTTTCATTCATTATGATAGTTAATAGCAAGTACAGAGAATATATGTAGCATTTGTAAAGAACCAACGTCTGGACAAGTTGACTTCTGGATACTGAATGGTTTATTCCCAATCCAGGGCCCGAGCCGCCGGCACCCTCAGTCTGTGACGTCATCTCATTTACATATTCCTTTGTTCTCAGTACGTACCTGGATGTCTTTTACGCATATATTACAGCGTCCAGTGCAGGCCTCTGATGCGAGTTATTGTCAAGAAAATTATAATTCATTAAATTTAGAGCCGGATAATTCTGGAACTAGAGAAATCTAGATTTAGCGCTAGATATGTTTAGAGTTAATAATTTAGGGACTGGTTGTTACTTATGCTTACGTCGTGGGGGGTGATGAAAATGGGAAATATTGCGCCTAGAGCGGGACTCGGACCCACATCTCTTTGCATTCCGGGCCAGTCTCCTAACCAGTAAGTCTTTTAATGCTTACAATGACATACATACAGGCAATGCACTTACATATACATATACATGGTAGGTTCAACAACTATACAGCGTGTAGCTTGTATATGATCATGGTCACGGCAACCAGTGTCGTTGGGGGGGGGTCAAGAAAATGTGAAATATTGTGCCTAGAGCAGGACGCAAACCCACATCTCTTTGCAATCCGGGCCAATGTGCTAACCATTACACCACCTAGGCTCCCTGATGCCACCACACTATCCATGCATACCTGTCTATGTGGCTCCTTGCCTGAGAGGTCAGTGCATACTACTACACTTATATTGCCTTGCCATGAATATGGTGACACAGCATAAAGAAACCACCAATCAATCTGATTAAGAAGCCAGAACATCACACATTGGTAGTCACATTCTTTTTTTTTACTTTGTATTAGTTATGCATCAGAGGGTTTAAAATCATCGTTGCATTAAAGTTGCATATTCCGATGGTTTTGAATTTCTGCAATTTTTCATGGATATATATGTATTAAATTAATTGTTATTATCTACCATACTTAAGCTTAAAGTAGCTTTTATCTTAAATGCCTAACCTTTGCCATATTTGAAGTGCAACCATGTGAAATTAATTTAACAGTAACAGGTTGTATTAAATTGTCCCAGAGTTCCCTTCTATGTGGCAATAACTGCTTAATAAGTGCATCAGTATTTAAGTTAGAAATGTAGAATCAAATCTACATAATTGCGTTGATTTTGAAAATGTGATGCTTCATCTACTGGACTATGCAGCATTAAATAATAACTCTACACAAACTTAGTGCTCACTTCTATCGTTGCGCGGCACTCCAAGTATCAGATGAGTGCGCATGTTTGTCTCTCAGACAATCTCATGCAAGCATGGATTGCATTTACTTCCGCCCATCACCACCACCACTTAACACCAATACCACCAGCCACACACACCTACTAACTCCACTTCTCCTCCCACGCCCCTCCCCCACACTAAGCCTTACCATCTCACCCACTCTCCACTCTCAATCTCTCCCCTTCACTCCCTCCCCGCTCCCCCCTCTCACCTCCCTCCCCACACCTCACTTCTCCCATAACTTATCTCCCCTACTCTAACTCTCACCACTCCCCCTCCTCACTCACCAGTGCCCTTCCCTCCGGTTACCCCCTCGGCCAGGATCGAGATTCTCCTCCTTTAATCCGGCCTCCCTCCCCTCCACCTCCGAGGCAAACAACTTCTCACCACCCACCTCACAATAACCCTCTCTTCAGGCCTTTCACCAACAATCCGCAGAGCCGTGGCCTACCTCCGAGATGGGACCCGCGGTCACCCTAACATCTCCTACCGCCTCAAGGATGCCATCACCACCCTCAAGGACTCCCACGGACTCCACATTGCAGACTCCGCCCTGAGCCCTCACAAGCCACCATGGGTTTCCATTCCAGTGGAAACCCGAACCACCAACCTAGTTGCTGCCAAGGCGGTTTACACCACCCCAGAACTCCACTCCCTGGCTCTCGAGGCCATAACTCAGGTGAAGGTGGACTTTCCCCTCGCAAAGATGGTCTACACCGATGGCTCACTTAACCCAACATCAGGTAGAGCCGGAGCCGGAATCTTCATCCCCTTCTCCAACACAAAGAACACCACCAGGGTGTCAGACTTTGCTTCCACTCTCCTTACCGAGCTCGCCGCCATTCACTTGGCCCTCGAAGACCTCCACAACTCAAGTCCCATCATCATTACCGACTCTCTGAATGCCATAAAAGAGAGCGCCTGCCCAAATGCCCGACACTCCCTTGCCGACGCGATCCATATTATAATCTCGACCAGACATCAGGCACACCTCAACACAGTCCTGCTATGGGTCTCCTCACATATAGGACTCTATGGTAATGACCAGGCCGACTGTGCCGCTGTAGCCGTTGCCAACCGAGCAGACGTGGAGACAGCCATCCCTCCATCCATCAGCAAACTGACCGCCTCTGCTTCTCGAGCCACCACCAAAATCTGGGAACACGCCACACAGAAGGAACAAGTATGGAACCCTTATTCAATAAGCTGGCTCTGGTACATCCTGGTCAGAACGAACATCCCCCATCCAGTCGGCCTTCCAGCTTCTACCCAAGTCGCCGTCAACTGCTTCAGGACTGGCTACCGCCCTTGAATTGATGTCCCCAACCTCCAGGGCTGTCCCTGCAGCACTAAGATCTTCAATGTGGCCCACATACTTGCCTCATGTCGCGCCGTCGACAGATCTGCTATCACTGACTTCATGGAGGACTCTGACCGTCAACTCAGTGACAATAGAGCCGCTCTGGCTATCCTCTCCAGCATTTCCAGATCATCCTGGAACGCACTTGCTCGCTTCTACCTCCAGAACACAGATATCATCAACACTGTCGGTCGCCCAGACCACCGAGGACTGGCAGGCCCCAGCTCATCGCCATAGCTGACTTGACACCACCACCTAGCCTCCCCTAGCCCTCCCAGAGCACTGTGGTTTGGCTCTTAGGCTGCCTTTTTCCTTCCCCCCCCCCAATTTCTCTGACCACTATCCATCAGAAGCCAACTCCCGACCACATGGGACCGCCCTCAGTGGTGCCCATTCAGTGCTGCAGATTTGCAGCCTTCAGCACACCAATGCGACTGAAAACTCCCCAAAAACAACACACCTCCATGCCAGTAAGATCCTGGTTGTCGAAATACAAAAGTCGCAGA
Source organism: Branchipolynoe longqiensis (assembly GCA_030323885.1). Classification (NCBI taxonomy): domain Eukaryota; kingdom Metazoa; phylum Annelida; class Polychaeta; order Phyllodocida; family Polynoidae; genus Branchipolynoe; species Branchipolynoe longqiensis. The sequence continues at coordinate 27,161,888 of CM059194.1, forward strand.
TTAGATCCATTTGAATATCCGACCATCGCCCAACCAGTTACCACGCCATCTTAGGCGGTACCACACCCATTAAACAACCCATTCTGCACCACCACCTCTGAGTCTGACACCAAATCACACAACACTGCACCACACAACACTGCGCCACCCCACCTCACTCCACACCACACACCATTGCACCAGCCCACCTCACTCCACACCACACATCACTGCACCACCCCACCTCACTCCACATTGCACCAGCCCACCTCACTCCACACCACACCACACATCACTGCACCACCCCACCTCACTCCACACCACACAACATTGCACCAGGCCACCTCACTCCACACCACACCACACCACACAACACTGCACTACCCCACCTCACTGGACACCACACAACATTGCAACAGCCCACCTCAGTCCACATCACACCACACAACATTGCACCACCCCACCTCACTCCACACCACACCACACCACACAACACTGCACTACCCCACCTCACTGCACACCACACAACATTGCACCAGACCACCTCACTGCACACCACACTGCACCACTCCACCTCACTGCACACCACACAACATTGCACCAGCCCACCTCACTCCACACCACACAACACTGCACCACCCCACCTCACTGCACACCACACAACATTGCACCAGCGCACCTCACTCCACACCACACCACAGAACACTGCACCACCCACCTCACTCCATACCACACACCATTGCACCAGCCCACCTCACTCCACACCACACCACACCATCCCACACCACCTCACACCGCCAGCACCGCCCAGATCACTCCGTACCACCCCCGCCATCTCACCCCCACCACTCCTCACCACCCCACCACTCCTCACCACCCCGACCCACCCCACACCACCTCACACCGCCCAGCACCGCCCACATCACCCCGTACCACCCACGACATCTCACACACACTACCCCGTCACACACACACCACACCCACCCCCTTCCCCCTTCCCATCCACCCCCCCCCCCTGCCCCGCTCCCCTCCCCCTCCCCCCTCCCCTCCACTCGTGAAGCTGATAGCCAGACCACCGTGCATAAAATAGCAGCCGTCTGGGTCGCCTGCCTGTGATGTGACGTCCGGTCGTGGCCTCAGCTGACACCGGCCCCGTGCTTCTTACCCCCGGCTCCGGCCCCCGGCTCCAGCCTCCGGCTCCGGCCCCTGAGCTGCCCCGGCCCCTGAGCTGCTCCGGCCGGTGTTGCTTGTCGGGCCCTGCACCGCCAGACACGGCCACATGCCTGCATGCAGGCCTAATCAAGACACATCTTTGTTTTAGGGAACATGTTGAAAAAGGTAGCACTCCCCCCCCACCCCTATGTATCTGAAAATGATGCTGTTCTTTTATTTTAATTTTATATTTATTGATTAAGTAGCGAACATTTCATTCACTTTGAAGTTGGTCTTCCTCATTCCACTCCTCCTTGTCCTATCCTAGTAATGTTGAGTGGTTTGCTACGTAGCGACAAATATATATTTAGTTAAAGTTGCATGGTCCAATGAAAAACATATTTTTCAAAACCAAAATACTTATCTACATTTATCCAACTTAAATATTGGCACATTAACTAGTTGTTTGTCACAGCATATACAGAATAATCAGTGAATCTCATACCGTTCGACACCTACTTTGAGGAAGTCATGTGGGGGTGAGTCCACTAACCAATTAAGTCAATCTACCACCACTGAATAACTACATCTTCAACCAGCAATGCACACAATATAAACCACTATACATGCACAACATGGCACTATTTAAAGACTAAAGGGTGCATTCCTTACACGCAGCATGCGGCATGCGGTATGTGAATGCGAATGCGACAAAAAATCGAAACGCCTTGAAACCTATGGGCTACATTCCTTACATGCGGTATGCGAATGCGAATGCGAATGCGAATGCATTTTTCCGATCGGTCCATGTAGCGATCGGTGCGGCATGCGGTATGCGGCACGCGGTGTGCGAATAGAAACCTGAGTCGCTTGTGTCCATTAGTTTTAGACAAGGAGAGGCGACTGAGCATTACGGAATGGTCTCACACAGGGGTGAGGAGGGGAAACACATGGTGAGCTGGGCACCCGGGAGACATACGGTTAGGGGAAAGCTAAAAATGCTACCAGATCCACAGAAATATGAATACTTATCTATAATTTGGCAATTATAACGAAAAGGACGGTCCTAACATGGCTCAGTTTAGCTTGCTCCGAGGGATGTTAGGACCGTCCCAGATTTTGTTGACCGAAAAGGACGGTCCTAACATGGCTCAGTTTAGGATGTTAGGACCGTCCCAATCGGGAGACTGACGGTTATGGGAAAGCTAAAAATGCTACCATATGCACAGAAATATGAATACTTATCTATAATTTGGTTATAATAAAGGTAGGAACCCCCATGTGACGTACGAAAAGGTACATAGATATAAATGCAATATTTGGTCATATACAGTGCAGTAAGGAGTATACTTGTTTATTTTTACTTTTTAAATATAGCCAGTCATGTGCCGCATGCCGCATGCCGCATGCCACATGCTGCATGCCGCATACCGTGTGTAAGGGATCATGCCATTCGCATACCGCATGCCGCATGCCGCATGCCGCATGCCGCATACCGCATACCGCGTGTAAGGAATGCGCGCTTAAGCGTTATTAAAACCAAATCTAACTGATATACAAACACAGCATATGATTTAACCACTAGTGTACATTACTGCACACTCTATCTTGATGCATATACCTTGCACTATGTTAATGTTTGTTTGTTTGTTGTTGTTTTACGTCCTAGCAACATCTAAGGTCATATCAGGATGGGGACTATGTTGAGTACCTATGCTGTACACTATGCAGCATAGGCTGCTCCCCCACCTTCTTTTTATGTTCAGAATGGGTTGTGCTGCACACAATGCAATGCATTCCACTTCCACTATGTACAGATCAAATGTGATCACTCCAACGGCTGGAAGACCAGTGCCCCGGCGCTGACAAAATATGTATTCAGATGAATAAAATATTTACCAAAAAAACTAAACAAAATCTTGTGACCTGATTAGTCTTGTCCTCATTCCCAGTACCATATTAGTCAGGTTCTAGGACATATCGTGTAAGTTTGATGGCACCTCACCCAACCACCCACAGTTGTTTGTTGTTGTTTTGGGGAAGTTTTCAGTCGCATTGGTGCGCTGAAGGCTGTGCTTATTTGTTAGTTGTTAGTAAATATTAATGGTTAGTTGTATTGTTAGTGGTGTCAAGTCCCATATGGTGATGAAGCGGTGCCTACTAGTCCTCTGTGTCAAGGTCTGAATGACTGATAGTGTTGATAATGTCTCCGTTCTGGTGGTAAAAGCAGACGAGTAGGTTCCAGGATGACTTGGACATCCAGGAGAGGATGACCAGAGCAGCCCTATTGTCGCTGAGTTGGCGGTTGTAGTCCTCCATGAAGTCACTGATGGCAGATCTGTCGACAGTGCCACATGAGGTGAATATGTAGGCACATTGAAAATCTTGGTGCCACAAGGACAGCGCTAGAAGTTGGGGGCATCAATACACCAGCGGTAGCCAGTCCTGAAGTGGTTGATAGCAACTTGGGTGGAAGTGGGAAGGCCAACTGGTAAGTGGATGTTCTTTCGGACCAGGGTGTGCCAGAGCCAGCTTATTGAATAAGGGTCTCATACTTGTTCCTTCTCCATGGCATGTTCCCAGAGTTGGGTGGTGGCTCGGGAAGCGGCAGCGGTGAGTTTGGTGATGGAGACAGGATGGCTATCTCCACCACCGCTCAGCTGGCGACAGCTAGTGCCCCGCAGTCGGCCTGGTCATTGCTGGAGAGTCCTACATTGAAGCGGACCCATAGCAGGACTGTGTTAAGGTGTGCCCGATGTCTGATGAAGAAGATGATCTGGATGTCACTGGCCAGGGAGTGTCTGATGTTTGGGTAGGCATGCGATATCATTGATGGCATTCAGAGAATCGGTGATGATGATGGAACTTGAGTCGTGGACATTTTTTAGGTCCAAGTGAATGGTGGTGAGCTCGGTATCAAGAGTGGACATGAAGTCATGTTGTTCTTGGTGTTGGAGGAGAGAATGAAGATTCTGGCTCCAGCTCTACTTGATGTTGGGTTAAAGGAGCCATCCATGTAGACTGTTTAGACGAGTGGCAAATCTGCCTTCACCTGAGGTATGGCCTCGAGAGCCAGGCAGTGGAGTGCTGGAGTGGTATGGTCTGCCTGGGCAGCGGCGAGGTTGGTGTTTCGGGTCTTCACCAGGATAGAGAAAGATCACGGCTTGAGAGGACTCGGCGCGGAGTCTACAATGCAGAGTCTATGGGAGTCCTTGAGGCTGGTGATGGCATCCTTGAGGTGGTAGAGGAGCGGGACGTAGCTCAAGCGGTAGAGTGTCCACCTGTGAAGATGTGGACCATCCGATCGATCCTCCTTAGTGGACCCATTTGCAGTTTGGGTTATTTTCCATTCCAACCAGTGGTCCACAACTGGTTCATCAAAGGCTGTGGTATGTGTTGTCCTGTATGTGGGAAAGTGCATATATCTGCTGCTTATCGGAAAGAATAACCTATATGGCGGCAGCACGTTTCCTCCAAAGAAATATCTGAGAATAACCATATGTTTGACGCCCATTAGCCGATGATAAAAATCTATGTGCTCTAGAGGCACCATAAAATATAACAAGCTTTCTTTGAGGTGGTAGGAGTTTTGAGGGCAACCGGTGGTCCCATCTTGGAGGTAGGCTGTGGCCCATCAACACACACTCACCATCACCCACAGTGGCTGGTTCTGGGAGTGTGCTAATCAGATACCCACCCCATACAGTCAACTGCCCACCCCACTGTGTCAGTGATTGTGAGTAGGGGAGGTAGGGAGACGGGGGGGGGGGAGATCACCCTTACCAGCTGGAAGAACGACTACCTACATATTACTAGGTCAAGTCACATCATGTGACCATTGTGTGGCAATCTGGGGCATAGCTACAAGAGTTTTGGCAACCTTGCCAAAATAATGTTGGGCTCTTTCAGTTCAAACTGTGCTAAACCTAGCCAATGTTCATCAAAGTTACTCCTGAATAATGAATAGTAGGTTATTATGGTCAATCTGATATATTTATCTAAAAAATAAGGCAAAGATTCAAAACCCATCGGACCATGCAACTTTAAGTGAACTAGGTAACTGGACCACTGTTGAAATCCCATAATAATTTACATGGAATGCAGGTGCTCAACTCATTCGGCCATGCCTGGTCGCTTGTTGTTATGGTTCAGCAACCTAACTGCAACCATCTTATCGTTCAGCAACCGTTATGCAACTATGTTAGCTTCAGCAACCGATCTACAACCATTTCATGGTTCAGCAGCCGTTCTGCAACCATTTCATGGTTAGGTAACCGTTATACAACCATGTTATGGTTATGCAACCATATCATGATCCAGCAACTGCTCCGCAACCATCTTAAGGTTCTGCCGCTCTAGCAGTCTGCACTGACCTCTCAGGCAAGGAGCCACAGAGACAGGTAGGCATTGATAGGATGATGACATCAGGGAGCCTAGGTGGTGTAATGCAAAAGGTGTTGGTTCGAAACCTGCCCTAGATGCAATATTTCCCATTTTTATCACACTCCCCCCTGTAATATATGCATAAAGACACCCAGGCATGTGTGGAGAACAAAGGATATGTAAATGAGATGACGTCATAGACAAAGGGTGCTGGTGGTTCAGGGCCCTGGATGGTGAATAAAGCATTCGGTATCCAGAAGTCAAAGTGTTCAGACGTCATACTTTCACATTTATTCACCATCCACGGTCCTGAACCACCGGCACCCTTTGTCTATGACGTCATCTCATTTACATATCCTTTATTCTCCACATGTGCCGGATGTCTTTTATGCATATATTACACCCCCCGAGACAATGTTAATGCTAACCGTTTATGCAAATGTCCGATATTGATGTTGAGAAGGGAGGTAATCGGAAAACCCATTATGACATTGAAAATGTTTCATCATACGGCGATGATACATGGTTGCTATTTGATTAAAGCTGCATAATCCGATCAAAGCATCAAATTTTCGAAAACAAAACATTGGTCTAGATTTCTTTTTACATATCCGAATTAGACATTTTTTAAATGCAATTATTATATTCATTAAATAAGGAGGGGAAATTTCAATCGTGGACAATTAGCTTCCTCCTTCCCCTACTCCTTGTCCTATCCTAGTATAATAGTCTGTACATGAGCTCCACTACCGTGCGGTGGCGGCAGACACTACGCCGCACACTTACGCAGTTACACTGAACTGCGCTAGGTGGTGGCACGCTAGCCACCGGGCAGAGCCCCGACTGGGCTGACCTCTACTACGTATGGCTAGCACACACCCCACACACCTATAGAGGCGATGTGGGACCTGGCGAGTTAGGGGGCGGGTCAGTTGACTGCTGATGCCGCGGAGAGCGAAGATAGGTTTTGGAATAAACCAGTTTGAAGCATACTGTACTAAATCTTGGTGTTCTGCCGTGAGTGTGTGGCAGTGTGGAAGACCGTGGGCCATCACACTAGTAATGCCAAGCATGAAGCTAGGTAGTGACAAGTATACATTTTGCTTAGTCATTGGTTTGTCTCAGGCACAGTTCAAACCCGGAGTTTGAATCCCATCACCTCCCACAGAGGGAGTGGGTGCTCAACTCATTTAGCCATCGCAGATGATCAGTGCTGCATTTATTAAAGTTGCATAGTCCGATGGTTTTGAGTTTCACTCATTTCTTTAGATAAATATATATGGTTGATCGTTATGTGGTGTTCTCTGTGGCGGAGTGGTTAGAGTGTCTGACTTTTTTCTAGGTCAGACTCCTAATCTGAGGGTCGGCAGTTCGATTCCCTGTGGCCCCAGCTCTGCCAATTTGGATTTCCACCACTGTGTATAACTTACAGCATCATCAAAGGCCGGTTGCTCTCATACCATGTCTATGTGGTGTGGGAGGTTAAAAATCCCTTGCGTCAGTAAAAGTGTATGCTCGGGCTTTCTATTGACCAGCAGTGGAGTGGGGAAGACCAGTCGTCTGTCACTGGGATTTCCCCTACTTGGGACAACTAATGTACCAAAAAAATATATAAAAATGAGAGACAAATAAGTGTTCACACTTCCTGTCTACCATTCGCTATATTCACTATATCGCTATATCGTTATGATTTGCCTTATTTTAGTTTGAAGTGCCTTTCATTTAAAATGACTGACTTAGGAAATATTCTAGGTGCAAACATGTTAAATTAATGTTGGCGTGCGTGTCAAAACTCTAACCCTATAGAATTCAGCAGTAAAATGTGGTATTAAATTGACTAGATTCCCCTTCCATTAATAAGTACACTAGTATCCAAGTTGGATATGTAGGTGCAAATCTAGATAACTGTTTTGCTTTTTTGTTAATTGATGCTTTTATCGGACTGTGAAACTCTAAGGATTTCGTGCTACATAGAAGGAAACATTAAGGCTGTATAGTCAGATTTTATATCAAATTTTCAAAACCAAACCAATTATCTAGATTTGATTTTACATATCTAACTTAGATACTGATGCACTTATTAAGCATTTGTTTCTGCGTAGAACGCAATACTGAGTCAAATTAATAGAATATGTTACTGCAGAAGTCTATGGTGTCAGAGTTTTGGCAAGCTTGCCAAAACTAATTTTCCATGTTTGCACTCAGAATATCTCAAAAGTTTACCATTTAAAATAAAAGTAACTTTGAACTAATGTAAAGTAGATACTAGTGATCGATCTAATATATTCATCTCAGAAAAAATACAGAAATTCAAAACCATCGGACTATGCAACTTTAAATCAAACTAATATAACCTGTTGCGGCTAAAACTTATGGTGTCCAGCATTTAGATGTGTATGCCAAAAGTAAGTTTGAGTGTTTTCATGTCAAATATCTCCTTACTTAATCCTTCAAAAATTAAAATTAAAATACTCCAAAGTAAAATAATTGATCAACCTATTATATCTTTTTTCTTAAATATAGCAAAAACTTAAAACCACCAGACGATGCATTTCAAAACCAACATGGAAAATTATGACCACGTGACTTGTTTGTATTTAGACTAGACATGCAAGGTTTGAGAAGTGCAAATTCACTGATAGATGGTTTATCTCGACGAAGATTATGCTATGTCTGCTTCAAGTGTTTGTCTAGATTGCCAGTAGCAGAACAACACGCTTAATATAGATTTAATATTATTATATTTTATTCGGTTAGATAACACTGCACCGAGTGTGTGAAACAATGTATCAGGTGGACAGGGCGCGGTGTGGACCTCGTGTGTGGAAGGTCAGGAGTTTGGTTCCCGATCGAGTCAAACCAACGACTTTCAAATTGATACTTGTCACCTCCTAGCCTGGCGCTTGGCGTTAATAGGATAGGGCAAGAACTGGTTTGCACAGTGTCAGGATAATGTAACTGAGTGGGATATTGGGGCATGTTGCCTCATGAGGATGTCATCAGACAGACTACCAAAGCAGATCCTCTATTCTCAACTGTCTTCTGGTTACAGAAAGAGAGGGCGCCCTCGTCTCCGGTTCAAGGATACCATCAAGAGAAACCTGAAGCTGAGAGACATTAAGACCGACTCATGGACGCAACTCTCACAGCAGCGAGCTAAATGGAGAGCGGCAGTCAAGTAATGAAAGCAGTCTTTGTCGCATCGCGACCGACAGCATGATGATGATGATGATGCCGTCGGCCTGATTTCCCAGTGTACAGCACTATAAAGTCACCATGAGTGTGCACTGTCATAAGTCGTTACCCATCCTGATGTAACCTTAGATGTTGCTAGGACGTAAAACAGCAACAAACAAACACGTATCACATCATTTAGCCTGTTTCGACTATGAGGTGTATAATCAGACTCTGTCACAAACAATAGCTGGCCAAGTTGTGGGAGAATGGGAAAATAGGTTACCTACTTTGGTACATGCAAGGTACTGTCCAAATAACATGATTGTGTTGTTGTTTTGTAGCGAATTGAATTCCAATTGTGAGAATTGTTGATGATTTTTGTTTTATTATATGTATACTTATAATAAGTTATATATGTATATAATCACGTATATATTTATGTATATAATCACAGGTGTATAATCACACATATATGTGTGTATACTTAGAATTCTAATTGTGATAATTCTTAATGATTTTCCATTCTGAGTGCAGAACAATTGTGCACTGGAATTGTACTGAGAAATAGTCTTCATTAAATCAAAGACCACTTCTTGTATGTAGGTGTTCCAGTTTCTCACCCTCCCACATCTCTACTCACAACCAACGTAGCTGACCTTGGTCATTATACCATGACCTTCCCAATAACCTTGGTAGCCCCCCCTTCCTCCACCCACCCCCCCCCCCTCCCCAGCCACACGGGAGAGAGAGGAATCTGGTCATTTATGCCATCAGCACTCTCCCTGCAACCATATATGTCGATGTGCAGTTCCCCATGCCAGCAGCCTATACTGGAACACTTTATATATATATATATATATATATATATATATATATATGTATATATATATATATATATATATATGTGCACATATATATGTGTTTGTAATAAAACAAAAACCATGAAGAATGACCACAATTGGAATATTACATATGTACGTACTTCCAAGTGTGATCATGCAAGTATTATGCGAGTATAAAGGCACGAAAGGTAATTCTATTATTATTGTATACTTATTTACTACACTGTACATCCTGACCATCCTGCGCTGACCGGTGGCGCCGGCAATGGTCACCTCCATCCCTAATACCCCTGTCACACTATGCCGTAGCGCCGTAGCATAAGCCGACATAGGTGAAATTTGGCCATTACGTCGAGATACGTCGAGATACATTGCTCGTTCATTAAGCCTACATCGAGATATGTCGAGTTACATCGAGATACGGTGACACATGTCAAGGTTTTGGACATACCCAAAACTTTTGACGTAGCTCGACGTAAAGGCTGTTATGTTGGGTTATGTTGGGCTTATGTTGCACTCACGTTCGGCTTACATACCCGAGGCATGGGTGGGTAGGGGGCTCCCACGCACATTGGCAAACGTTACACTCACGTCAAGCACGTTGAGCGCTCGCTATCCTTACGCTGAGCACACTGGACTGTCGTTAGACTGACACTGCTCACTCGCGGGCCTGATGTTGACTCACGTTACAAATTATATCAGATTCACAGGTAGCTACATTATGGCAGGCGTAATTTACATGAGTCCTACGCTAAGCCGGCGCTAGGGTTTTGCTAGGCTGATACCGCGCACTGGAGGCTTGTTAGCCTTACATTGGGCCATATTATTTTTTTTGGACGTTCTAACTCGTTGAGACATGTTACAACTACATTGAACCAACATTTCGCCTTCGTCCACTACATTGCACTGACGTCCAATTTGGCCCTGAAACCCTGATAATTTTGACGTATCTCAACATATCTGGACGTATCTCGACAGAAAAAAGGGATTTTCACATTGCCCACTATATGCGGACATATACGGTATGCGTGCATATGTGTATGTATGCTTATGTATTTAATATATATTCATATCCATAAGCTATGCTTCTTGTATTAATTCAAGAATTGACCTTCCGTCTCTATCAGTTCAATCAATCAATAGTTCCGTCCTCTAGTCGAGGGTTGGATGTAATGGTTCTCCACTTGTCCCGATGGTGTGCTGTTCTGATAGACTGTGAATAATTCAAGCCTGTCCACTCTGAAATATTTGTAAACCATGATGTTCTTGGTCTCCCTCTCCCTCTGCTGCCATTCACCTTCCCTTCCAACAATGTATGGTATATTGAAGTCTGACGAATGATGTGGCCAAAATAAATAAGTTTCTTTGTCTGTATAGTGGCAAACAAACAATTTATCAGTTACAATCTGCTAAAAGAAAAAAAAGAAAACAATATTTTTCTGGGGGAAAAAATCTATTCTAAATACAACCCATAAATGATGAGTACTATTCATTATATGTTTTGCTGCCATTAAGGTATTGGCAACGCGGCCCGCCAGCCTCCAAGTCGTGGAACCACCGAGTGACAATTTGCGCCAACTGCTGTTGATGTGGCCGATCCTGTGGACTCCCCACACTTGTTGGCCTTCGAGAGACCCGACTCTGGTGGTCGTGGGGTGGTAGATTATACTGTACACCAGACCCAGACTGAAACGTGGTAACGGGTAGGGGGCGGGGCGACATCTGTGTTTTGTCTGACAGCAGTTCAGGCAGTCTGATAAACCCATCACACAGATCCAGATATACCGTCGTGATATCTGGGTATAAAGTATCAAGACACACAGACATGGTCTGTAAATTGTTTGTAAATCTGTCAGATTTTACATTTGATTAATCTTTCTGTTATATATAAATATATATATATATATATATATATATATATATGTATATATAATGGGTCAGGATCACGAAAAGAGGCCAATTGGGGAAAGTTGTCTGCGTCGAGCATGGATGTCGGCGTCGATCGGTATAATTATAATTTAGCATTGACAGAGGTGTTGGAAAGTCTTTAAATTTATCCTGAATGTAAAGGTCAAGAAAATACAACAACCTTATTTGTTTCTAGGATAATTTAATATAAAACAAAGAAATGCACAAGACTTTAAGAATTGCGACACCGACATCTGTTAAAGTTGTCGGCGTCGATCATTGGATGTCGGCGTCGATCGGTATAATTATAGTTTAGCAACAACAGAGATGTTGGAAAGTCCTTAAATTTATCCTGAATGTAAAGGTCAAGAAAATACAACAACCTTATTTGTTTCTAGGATAATTTAATATGAAACAAAGAAATACACTACACTTTTAAGAATTGCAATGCCGACATCTTCAATTGACCACCGATTGGCCCGTTTTTGTGAGGCTGACATATATATATTTGTATATATATACACATATATATATATAATATACCGGACGCGGTGGCCGAATCGGTAGAGCACAGGCTTCCCGTGAGGAAGGTCTGAAGTTCGATTCCTGGTCGAGTCAAACCATTTACTTACAAAATTGATACATGTCACTTCCTAGCTTGGCGCTTGACATTAATAGGATAGGACAAGGACTGGTTAACTAAGTGTCAGGATAATGTGACTCTGTGTGATATCGGGTCATGGCGGCAGCTTGATTTTCCAGTGGGGCAGCACTATGAAGTTGCCATTGGTGCACACGGTCACAAGTCAGCACCCTTCCTGACATGACCTTACATGTTGCCCGGTGTAGGACGTTCAAAACACAACCCAGTTGAAAACACTACGGTAGTGTTTTCAACCTAAGTTCAAAACACTATGGTAGTGTTTTCAACTTAAGTTCAAAACACTACTGTTAAGTTCAAAACACTACCCTTACGTACATCCAAAACACTACCCAAGTTCAAAACACTATCATAACACGGCAGTGGGTTTTGTGTAATGCCGCAAAATTGAACCTACTCGTACATGTATTGGTATATGCTGATCATGGTGTGGCGTTTGAAGCACATACTAGGTGGTTTAGTTGTTGGGAGTTTTACGTCCTGGCAACATCTAAGGTCATATCAGGACACACATACTATAGTAGTATACGCTGATAGTGTTGTGGCGTCTGCACGATGTATTAGTATATGCTGATGGTGCTGCGGCGACTTTAGCACGTATTAGTATAGGCTGATGGTCCTGCGGCGACTTTAGCATGTATTAGTATACGCTGATGGTGCTGCGGCGACTTTAGTACGTATTAGTATACGCTGATGGTGCTGCGACATTTGAAGCACATATATAGTACATTGCCGCACCCTACTGCATTCTTCCCCACCCTACTGCATTCTTCCCCGCCCTACTGCATACTGCCCCACCCTACTGCATACTGCCCCACCCTACTGCATACTTGCTCACCCTACTACAAATAAAAATAACTATGCAGCAATTATTATTTTTTAAATGAGAGAAGTGTTTTGAACTTAAAGGTAGTGTTTTGAACTTAAGGATAGTGTTTTGAGCATGACCACAGTAGTGTTTTGAACCTACCTTCAACTAGGTTGAAAATACTACCATAGTATTTTGAACCTAGGTTGAAAACACTACTGTAGTGTTTTTGTGGGGTAGTGTTTTGAACTTATTACACCAGGCGTAAAATTCCAACAACCAACCAACAAACCTGAAATCCCAGTATAACAACAGTGGCCTATGCAAACTACTAGGTGTTCTGATAGCAGTCCATATATGGTTAGTCACTTACCAAGAGAAATGCAAAAAGCAACAATAACACTATTTATTTTACTCTAACCTTAGTTAGATATTGAACACACCATTTGATAAGGTGCATTGAATTGCCATGGGAACTCTAAATATTCTTGTTGACAATTTTGGTCATCCTTGCCAAACATCAACAGAATGGATGGTTTTATTCACCATTGTGAACTCTCTAAATCTACTGACCATGGGATCGACTTTAAGTGGTCCATTTAGGGAGGTGGTCGGATTAGGGAGGTTTTTCTTATCATGTCAATGGGCGATCGTTTGGGACCCAAAAATAGCGATCGATATAGGGGAGTGGTCGATCTGTGGAGGTGGTCGGTTAGAGAGGTTTTACTGTAATCTGTTAGCATTTCATTGCAACAAATATGTCCTCTTCTACATGACGTACAACTTAGAGAACTATTCTACCATATGTCTCGTATTTACTTCTTCTTTTTTCGTTTAGGGACATTAATTGCAGTGTTCCTAATAGTAATTGAACAATTGAAACGGTTGTAAAGAAATCATGACACATAAAACAAGGACAAAGGATGTAATAGCAGTCTTCCAACAATTGCTTCCGGAAATAGCTTGGCTAATTGTCTAGCGGTTGACCTAATTATTAGAAAGAGGCTAATTAAGTCTAGTCTCAAAAGGATCACGTGTCCGAGAATTTATGATTGATGGAAGGCTACATGATGGGTAATTCGAACTTTCTGTACCAGTTCTGTGTGAGTGTAGTGGTTTGTAGTTTGTGGTAAATTCAAGTTATCTTCAATTCTGACTGTGTCGAGAAAAATGTCACCTGGTTTCCATCCATCACCATATACAGTCAAACCTTTGTAAATCGACCGACCTTGGGACCGACTTTAAGTGGTCCATTTAGGGAGGTGGTCGGAAGAGGGAGTTAGAATAGTGCTTTGATTTTGAAAATGTGATATTCATCGGACAATGCAGCTTTAAGCTGTATGCTTTGATCAATTCTTCACTCTAAACGTAGCGGGTTGTGATAAATAAGAACAATATATCAAGCATATTAAATTGCAAATTAAATTGTAAAGTTATTTCTATAATCGAGCCTTCCAACACTTTTGTTCTAATATGGTTGTCTAGCAGCCATGTCCTGGAGACAGTGCTCCGGGAGTAACTAGACTAAACCCGATAACTGACGCCAGTCGCATTTTGGAGTGTGTTTTGGGGTTCAGGGTGTAGCTGCTGACGATTCTCTTTTTTCTTTTAATTTTTTTTTTTTTTTAACTTGTCACTTTCTTTTATTTGTGTAGCGTGCGAGTAAGACGACTCCTTGTTTTCAACTTCGGTTGTTTTTCAGTTGCCCCGTTTTAGTCATGAGAGTCTGGGTGGGTGGTCAACACAGACAAACAAGTTGACGTATCGTCATTGGACGGCGGGAAGCGTGTCATGTGACGTGGCTGCGTCCGTCTGCGACCGTGTGAGTGACAACGTGTGTGTAATGTTATAGAACAACACTGGCATTCCAACACTTCCCTGAGCCATTGATGCAGCCCCCCCCCCCCCCCCCAAGTGGGGTCCAAGTGGGTGACAGTCTCCATGCGCAGTATGTGTGCGCCAAGCTGGAAGGGGAGGGCATGCACCTGTACGCAGTGGAACCATCGCCAACTATCTGCTTGGAGAGTTGTGGGAGTATTTGCAGTAAATACATTTCAAAGCAAACTACGCTTTGGGGTTTTCTTCCCACCAGAGGGAATTTCCGCCCTCTCCAACATCCAACGTAGGCCGACACACTTCCACACATACCCACATACCTACACACACTGGGACTCTTGGGAGTAAATAATAAGCCGTGGACCTCTGGATTAGATTTTGTTGTCTTGAAGATTTATACTGCCTATCATGGATAAGACTTGTTTTCACCATTAGACAGTTTGTCGATAGAAAGCCCGAGCCTACACTTTTACCGACCCAAGGGATTGTTAATCTCCCACACCACATAGACATGGTATGAGAGCAACTGGCCTTTGATGACACTGTAAGTTATACACAGCGGTGGAAATCCAAATTGGCAGAGGTGGGGGCACGGGGAATTGAACCACTGACCTTCAGATTTGAACCACTGACCTTCAAAATTACTTACTCATCCACAACGGACTCACAAAACGCTGGAAAGTGAGGGTTTTAGCATTGACATTTGCTCGATAAGGAAGAATAAGTGTTTGAACAAAAAACACACACATACAAACAAAAGGTGTTACAGAAGCGCTGTCCCATTGCTGTGGGCATCGCTGACTGACCTATCGGTCAGTCGTTGACCCTCTCTTGGCGCAGTCGCACACGGGCTGTCCGCGTCCTGAGCCCGCTCTTTGGTCTACCACTTCCTCGACCATTCCCGCCGATTTAGATAATCCCTGTCTAGCATGTGTCTTTCTTTCCTGATTCGAGCGCTTGCTTAATTTACAGTGTACATACAATCCTGCTGCAACTGACATTGGCGATTACATAGTTTCCAAGCATATCCGTCCGTGTATGCAAGCAGGTGCAGCTGTGGATCAATAAAACATGACATTCAGTTAGATTGGTTGGTCAGATTAGGACTGGTACCGACTTGTGACAATGCGCACTCATGGTGGTGTTATAGTGCTGCCCCATTGGGAAATCAGGCTGCAGGCAGCATGATCCTGACACTGAACTAACCAGTCCTTGCCCTATCCCATTAATGCCGAGTGCCCAGCTAGGAAGCGACAAGAGTTAGTATAAATTGTGTAAATCATTGGTTTGACTTGACTGGGATTCGAACTTCCTTCGTTCCACACGGGAACCTTGCGCTCTACCGATTCGGCCACCCTGTCTGGTCATTCAATTAGAATTGGACAAATCTGACCCATTGAAAGCTAAATTAAATTATTGTTCAGGCCAGTGCATATATCAATTTGTGCTGAAATTGTATAGGATTTGACAAATCAATGAAGAAAATATTAATTTGACACAAATTGTTAATATCCTTGTTGCCATTATGTCACAAAACACTGCAAAGGCATTGCCCATTGGTGAGCAATGCTTAATGCCTCAAATAACTTGGCTCACAACAATTTAGGACACATTCTAGATTGATTTATAATAGTAATTACTCTCGCAATATTGTTTCTGTTTGTTTGTTGTTGCTTTACGTCCTAGCAACATCTAAGGTCATATCAGGACGGGTACCGACTTGTGACAGTGTGCACTCATGGCCACTTTATAGTGCTGCCCCACTGGAAGATCAGGCCACCAGCACCATGACCTGATATCCCACTCAGTCACATTATCCTGACACTGAGCCAAACAGTCCTTGCCCTATCCTAATAATGCCGAGCGCCAGGCTAGGAAGCGACAAGTATCAATTTTTAAGTCATTGGTTTGACTCGACCAGGGTTCGAACCCTCCGACCCCATGATCTACCAACAAGGGAGACGGACGCTCTAACTCATTCGCCCATCCCATCTGGTCGTATTGTTTCTGTGACATGGTTGCTGAACAACCCGTTAGAAAAAGTGACAGAAAGCTGGATTGTGGAAATAACTATATGAATTGGCATTCTAATTTGCGACATGTATTGTTCAAATACCTATCTATCATAAACTGCTATTTTTAGGTGAATAATTTATGAATCTATGTGAATTAATAGACTTTAAAAGTCAAAGAAAGAACATTATGTGGCCACCATTTTGGGATTATTTTGTTTTTTGCATTCTCTCCCAATGTCTCAACTCTGTCAATATATAGGTAAACACTACATGCTGGAACCACCACTTCTACAGCTTGTTTATAGATCATTCCCACTGCAGCAATTCTTGCTCGGATTTAGGCAGGGTTGTCATTCGCCCCTACTCTGAATGGGGGTGAACCTTTTATCTATTAAAAAGAACAAACAAACAAAACAACAACAACGACACCAGGTCATGGTGCCGACGGCCTGGTTTCCCAGTGGGACAGCACTATAAAGTCGCCATGAGTGCGCACTGTTACAAGTCGGTACCCATCCTGATATGACCTTAGATGTTGCTAGGACATAAAACAACAACAAACAAACAACAACAAAACCTGCCCACTTAAGTTTGTGTTTCACATCATTGAGTGGAATAACGTTCATAATCTAATTTATCCCCTTGACAAAATTGATATCACAAATCATGAAATGACTTATTACCTGGTTGTCCTATAATAACCGACACCCACCACAGCTTCTTCTTTATTTACAATTCATTTGTGCCGTTTTTTTTCTCATTTTCCTCTGACACGAAGAATCCGAGAATCTAACTCTGGCAAGTGAAGCAAAACTAGAATACATTGTGGAACCTTTGCCCGGGTGTCATTTTTAACAACATAATTATCTGAGCTGAAGGCAATAAATACAAACGGTATAATTAATCCGAGATGTTGTTATACCTATGTTTTCTCGATTCAATATTTATGTATGCCTATGGCTATGTATGCCTCTTTAGATGCACATTATGTTGGTTATTGATTTGGTTCCCATGTGATTAGCCTGTCTAGTTCAGCAGTAAATCACGGAAACTTAGAGGACAAGGGGTGCTGGCTGCCCAAAACATCACAGCACAGGTGGAGGCGTTCATCACTTTCTCCAAGCAGATGCTCTCCCTGACCAACCGCTTCAGGTAACCCATCAATCTAG
Organism: Branchipolynoe longqiensis; assembly: GCA_030323885.1. NCBI lineage: Eukaryota > Metazoa > Annelida > Polychaeta > Phyllodocida > Polynoidae > Branchipolynoe > Branchipolynoe longqiensis. Next base: position 27,179,818 of record CM059194.1, read on the forward strand.
TGAGATTCTGGATGAAGAGTGCGTTCACTGACTGGCCCAAGATGATCGATGGTGAGCATGTGTTGGCGGGAAGAGGGAGGACTCCCATTGGCCAGAAGAGATCACTCCATACTTTTAGCCACGCCCTTTTTGGAAGCCATTTAGCCAATCACAGTGTGAGTATTTCTAGGAAATGGTAGGTGCGGTGTAGGGAGTAATCTACGCGCGCGTGTATGTGCATGTGCGTGTGTGTGTGTGTGTGGGGGGGGGGGGGGGGGGGGGTACGTGTGTGCGTGCGTGTATGTGTGTGTGCGTGTGTGCGTCCGTATGTGCGTGTGAGTGTGTATGTGTACGGAGGGCATGAGATTTGTTAGATTTGTAATAATAACCTAGCAAGAATAGAGAAAGGATCTCATTCAAAGAACTGATGTATTATACCCAGGTACCCTAAAACATCATACGTTCTAGTTGAGCATGTTACATTGCATTAAAAAGTCATGGCAAACACCTCTATCACATTGTACATCCATTCAAATGCAATTAAAGACACAACTGGCAAAAATAAGCATAACTAATTCAGACTTTTGAACAAAATACGTTGTTAATTCCATTTATTTCTAAGTATACTCCCTCTGCCAACTATATATAATATTATCATGTATATATATATATATATACATATATATGTATATATATATATATATATATATCAATAACAAATGTGTCAATATCAATAGACTACATCACGGTTCCAGCGGCGCGGTGCATCGTGGGATGCATCAGAGCAAAATAAAGCCACGAGAAGCACACGGCACATGCTAATACACTGGGTGCAGCTATGAAATGTGCTAGTTTCAGCTCATCTCAGCTCTTCTTTGAAACATAGAATACCAAGTAAAAATATATATATAAATTGGGCTACGACGTAGGAGAATAAGAGACAAGACGAGAAGTGGTGGAAGCCTAGTTTATTTGCTGAGGCCCATCTGGCTGAGCAATAACCGCCCTACCAAGAAATTTTTTAACTGGCGCCGATGTGAACCAGACAAGGTCTGACTGGCATATGACAACATGGTGGGGAGCCAGGATAGCGCAGCAGGAACCAGCCCGCAGCGAATATAGCAATAATATATTGTGGGTTAATAATAAAGGCAGCATTAAATGCTAGGATCCTGCAGGATATAGGAATATAGCTCCGCCCCTTTATACTCATAGTAATAAATTATATATCCCATAAATTGGGCTACGACGTAGGAGAATAAGAGACAAGACGAGAAGTGGTGGAAGCCTAGTTTATTTGCTGAGGCCCATCTGGCTGAGCAATAACCGCCAAACCCGGCCGGCTAAACCGGCCCAGGCCCCAACCACTCCTCGTCTCCGCCTCCAGATGAAGACTCGTCGCTACCCGGAGCTCATTTAATATTCGGGTTGACGAAGGGGTTTTTAGCTAGGAATACACGGTATCAGACGCCTCCACGAAGTCAAAATACTTTCGTATCTGGACCGATCTCGTGGTGAACGAATTCTTTGAGTAGAAAAACTTCTCAAATCCCCGCTACTCTGCCCTCAGCTCCTCCAGTCCTAGAAAGACAGAACAGCGGAGCGTCGAAGAGGTGTGCACAGCACATAATCCGACCCACATCCACTCCACTAATCCTAGCGGCACTACCCTCTACGTCTAGCCTGCTGAGGGCATCACACACCACATTAACTGTGGTATTTATGTAAGTTGATAGGAATGTAAAGTTCTTCTCGACTGCAAGCCAGAATAATTTTCGCAGCATGGACATAATCCCAACTGATCTGGATCTCCCTGAATTAAGAGCGGATTGGACTACCGCGCTGTCCGTTATGAATATAATCTCGGAATCCTCCCAACCTGATGACCAACGCGTGGCCGCCTCCATCACAGCCCTCATCTCTTTTATGTTTATGTGGTCCCTCCCTGCCTCAGTGGGGAGCACCACACGATGGTGTCCTATCAGCTGTCCTAACACTTCATTGTCCTCTGATTTAAAGGAAGCAGCTAACCAGTCAGTCTCATGCAAAGCACCGATTCCCCAATTCGAAGCGTCACTGTAGACCGCGGTAGTTACCGGAAACTTCCCGAGCATACCCGCCTTACCATTAAATTTTTCAGCGAATGATGCCCACCAGTTGATATCCTCCCTAAATCCGGCATTAAGCCGTGCACGGTAGAATGGCTCGCGCAGGGTGCCTATAAGGTCGTAGACGCGCCTACTAAAAGTTTGCCCACCCCTAATAACTTTGGCGCAGTGTGCGAGGTGTCCGGCGAGTCTCTCAAGTTCCCTACGGGTCGCCTTCCTACGACCCAAGAAGAGCAGGAGGATGTCCCAAAGCTTCTTCAATTTATCGTCAGGGAGAGTAAGTTCCAGCGACTCCGAGTTTACATCGATCCCTAAGAATCTAATTTTCTTAGCTGGTGAGAGCAATTTTTTTAAACTGATAAAAAAAAAAAATCTGCGCAATATAGAGAGTACACGTTGTTGCAACCCTGTAGTTTCTTCCTCCGTACTACCCAGAATGCAGAAATCGTCTAGATAGTTAATAATTCTGCAGACCCCCTCTCTGCCTGCGCATCAGACAATGAAGTCTGAAATTCTAGAGAATATATACGGACTAGACGAGAGACCCATACAGAGTCTCCCGTCCATCATATAGGTTCCCACCGAATCACCCTCAAAAACCCAGTAAAGCCCCTGTCTTTTCCTATGTTCTGGTTTAATATGGTCAGCGCGGTAAGCATCCTTGATATCGATAGTGGCTAGGTAGTCGCCCCTCTCCAGGCATTCTACCACGTCATCCAGCCCACTATATTTAAACTTTGGGGCCACCCCCTTTGTGTAATTGTTGACACTCCCACCTTTTGGTTTACTACAGTCAATGACACTTCTCCCACCGCCATCATCTTTTGGAACGACAAAGATCCCATGTATACAGGCCGGAGGGCTATCGACTTTCCTTAGGACTCCCTCCTCTAACTCCGCTGCTAGCCGGGTCTCTATTATATTTCTCTCCCATCTAGATTTCTTTCTCTCCCGCTGACAGCCATACGTTACATCACAATTGTCATCAATAACATGGAACCCAAAGACTGTGCCCTAAAGGAGAAACATAGCATCTATATCAGTGTCCCCCCGACAAAATGCTTCTGCAAACAAACGACAAGGTTTTAGTTGACATGGCATAGAAAACAATTCGTAAACGCATGCACAAGTGCCATTCAGACAGTCAGTGTCCACCCGAAAAGTCACATAATTACTGTTTGTGTTCTCCCTTACTGACACGCCCCAGCGTTTATCGCTATCACAATGCACTCTTAATAGGTCCTTGTAGCCTGCCCGCGCTATCGCGGCAGACACTCCGGTCAGCTGTTCACCCAATCCAGGTTTGTTTTTTTACGGGTGGGTGTTCCAATCCCTGTGGTGTCACCCGAGATACTCCCTGGTAGGCCTCGTCCTCCAATCGCACATCCCCACCCCGTATCTCACTGCTGCTCCTCCCTGCGCATTGCTCCAATGTAGGGTAAATATTCCCCTGACCTATCTCCCCTGTTGTGACTGGTTGCATGTTCCTTCTCCCATTCGCGCGTTGTGAGCTGTTGTCAATGGTTGACGTGTACAATATTGCCTGATGTTGATCAACATCCCATATTGAAGCTCCCGTAGTCTCCACCTGCCTCACTAGTTGTGGCGTGCTCCCCACACCAACAGGACCCTGTCCACTCGTGACGACTGTTGGGTCGGACACGGGTGTGCGATCAGGCAGGTGCTCCAATGTTACAGTAGGTCAGTCCTTACAAGTGACTCTCTTGTGGCCCCTCGCGCCACACTTTGAACACTTGTGTTCATACCTTCACTCCGTCTCCTTCCTGCTGCAGCCCCGCTCGCTGTTCCAGGCATAGCAAGCCGTGTTCGGCTTGCTACCTCGACTGCCTTGCTTCCCCTCGCTGTAATTCCGAAGAACTGGCTGCTTCTTTTTTATATTGTCCGGGCCATAATGAAGCACGCTTTTTCGCGTATGGGCGCTGGAGAATGCCTCAAACCCCCGTTTCACCGCCCACTTACGGATGCACAAGTCATAGTCCGCATGCGCCCTATCTTGATATTCACCATAGCGGGCGCGGTGTGAGAGGAAATATATGTGTTCCCACATTGCCCGGTGGTCCTGGATAGACATCTCCATGATTTCTAACACCCAGGCAGCGGTAGCGCAGATAATTTCTTCACAGTTCAGTTTCTTAACATCTTTTTTTGACTCGACATGTCGCTTCAGGGACCACTTACTTCTAAGTTTTCGATCCACACTATCCACCGACGAACTGCTGGACGAATGTCGATGTCGGTGCTGCCGCTCCCTCGATCTATTCCTTGAGCGTCCGTAGTTTGAATAGCCTGACTCCGGCGTACCGGCGGCCAACGGTTGGTCGTTGGCCGGCATCTTGCATCTTGCCCCAACCGGGCTATCTTCCCGACGTTGAGGCGAATTTGTCGCCGCCTTTTCACCGCCCCTCCTTTTCGTCTCCCGTGCCGCTAGGAGACGGTCCCGTTCATCTGTTAGCTCCCTTAGCTCATCCTCCATTTTTAGTTCTTCCAACTCTCGCCGCACCGAGTCTCGTTGTTCCTCCAGAGTCAACTTGTCCGAAGCAGGTTCCGGCTCTGGCTCCCCCGTCGCCGAGCTTGACATCTTAGCGGCACTGCTTCGTGTAGTTCTGCGCGTTGGTTCCGCTGTCCTCTCCTTCTTACTGCAGTAGCCTACTTCGACTCCGTCGTGACTCGAACCACACACTGCGCAGAAGTCTATAGTCATAGTCCCTTTAATCGATCGGGCTTCTTTCTATAAACTTTCTATGTATAGTTGCAGAGCACAAACTGTGCGCTAATGGTATCGCATTCCCACGCGCTGATGTTCGGCACACATGGGTCTCACTTGATCTTGACTCTTGGCGCTGCGCTTTTTCAGCTAGGCTATGGCAGCCAAAAGTACCAGGTGTGTTATATCTTGACCCATGGTCTTCATTTACAGTACCATGGCCCACATATTGCAGACAGGTGTTTCTTACTGTAAAGCCTCTAATCAGTTAGTGTAAAATCGACCTAAACACTGATGTTAGATTACTTCAGTATTTTTACCTTTAATGTCAATGCAGCATAAGATTTGCTATTTTATTTATTTGTTTATTTATTTATTTATTTCTATATTTTTTCCACAAGTCTGTAGAAATATAGTCGATCGATTTTATAGTCGACGATCGATACGACCCTCCTCCCCTCCAACGCTTCTTTGTAATCGTCACTATATCAGAGAACAATATAGCAGAAAACACAGGTAGCTCGTTGACTGTGTCTGCGAAGTTGACAAATTTCGCAGACACACTGCCATAGAAGACACACATGAAGTAATTTTCTCTCAACCATCGAATGCTCCTGAGGCCGTCTATAGAAAGCATACGTGTATATATATATATATACATACGAGTCAAGTACCTGATTTTTCGTATGCCTCGGAGCCGATCTCGAATTTGTTTTTAGCGCTTTGCCGCTGCGCTATGGCAGCCTCCAGAAGGTTTGGCCCGGTTCATACGTACTCTGGCCCGAACCTAGCTGTGCTAATTGGGTCCTAATCAGTGTGAAAACTCGAATCAACTCGATCTCGAATTGGTTTTTAGTGCTTTGCCGCTGCGCTCTTTAGTGTCGAGGGCAATAATCGGCAGTGTCGTTGACAATCATGGCGGCTTTCCCACCGTCCGCCATCTTGGTTTTTCGACCAATATGCAAGTCGACACACAATAAACATGAAAACCCAAGACTATAAAATGAAATAAAGTATCAACAAGCTGGACGTCGTTAATTTCAGACCGATATTAGTGCCGCACTACCTGCGACTGCTCCTTAGATTCGACACACTCACGTCGAATTAATATTGATAATCAACGATAAAGTATAATATAAAAGGAATGATTTTAGCTCACGGCACCCAAGCAGATCGATTGTCCTTTCATTCCGCATTTCAGGTCCAGGCTGGAGATCGCAGACTAAAAGAACACAGGTAGCAAGTAGACTGTGTGTAGGATCGTCCTGGTACAGGTAGAGGTGCAGGTATAAGGTAAACACAGGAGCTAAAATTGTGTAGCAGCAGCGAGCTTTTAACTGGCGCCGATGTGAACCAGACAAGGTCTGACTGGCATATGACAACATGGTGGGGCGCCAGGATAGCGCAGCAGGAACCAGCCCGCAGCGAATATAGCAATAATATATTGTGGGTTAATAATAAAGGCAGCATTAAATGCTAGGATCCTGCAGGATATAGGAATATAGCTCCGCCCCTTTATACTCATAGTAATAAATTATATATCCCATAATAAATTATCCAGCATTGCATTTACATCAATATAACCAGCACATCTTATGCCATGTGCATTTAGATTTAGACAAATCTAGGCACTCAGACTAGTGTTACTGTTAGAGCCATAGCCAGAGTCAGTTTTATTTATTTTGTTTATGTTTTTATTTATATTCTATGGTTTATGGAGAGTTGTGTCTTAAACAAATGCAATATATTATTATATTGCATCCTTCCATCCATGTTTATGCCAAATTGTTATGTATTTCTAGTTATTTTGAATAAAATGCCAGTTTTGCCCTACGTGTATCGGCAAACTCAATCGGCGTATGCCTTTGCTTTTCTCCCAACGCCGTTTTCAGCGCATGCGCAGTCGGAACCGTGATGTAGTCAATTGCAGATTGCAACATCGTAGGTCAATGTAGTATATGGGTTGTTTCAACAACAAAAAAGGAATCTCTAAGATATGTCAATCCCTCTATTTCCTCCTTCGCTACTAACCATGCTTGATATCATTAATCAGGGATGGAAGTGATCACGGAGAAAAACAAACAAAAAATGCAAATCGACGGCAATGTGAGTAGCATATAAAGCCGTGTTTACACGGGGAAGTTAATTCGCTTCATATAAATCGCCTTGCCTAGTTCGCCTCACATTCGCCGTGTAAACGCGACTCTGAGGCGGATTAGGGCTGATTCGCTTCATATGATTCACTTTTTGTAATCCACTTTGCTAGGTGGTTTATATGAAGCGATTTCAGCTGGTTCCCGGGCGGCGGTACTATAAAATAGTAGTGCGTGCCGGAAACAGGGGGAGCAGTAACTAATCGCTGGTACCTGGCAGTGTTAGGGCCCGATTAGGCCGAAATCTATTGAATGTGATCATATTTAACAGAATTACATACTCAAATAATGAAATTTAATTAAATTAACCCTAAATTAAAAGCGATATTAACGTAGCAGCTGCATAGGCGTCGAATCGCCGAGTGTAAAGTAAACAAATAGCAGTGCTCGCCGGCTACAGGCAGAACTAAGGCTGCTTGTTGCCGGCGCCAAAACACTTTCAAACTCGCTTCGTGTAAACGCGCCGCTACTTCGCTTCATATGAATCGCTTTGTCTAATTCGCTTCACAATTTCCCGTGTAAACACGGCTCAAGCCGTGTTCACACGGGCAAAATGTGAGGCGAACTAGACAAATCGAATCAGGTGAGGCGAATTAGCGGCCCGTTCACACGGGCAAAATTATCCGCATCAGAGGAATCGATTCACGTAGACTACCTCGCTTAGGTGGTTTACAGGATCCGCATCACGTGAGTCGAATCAGCCCTAATCCGCATCAGACGTGCGTTCACACGCGAAATGTGAGGCGAACTAGGCAAGTCGCTTTCTACGAATCGATTTACATTGCCCGTGTGAACACGGCTATAGTCACAACAACGCCGGTGGGAAGCTCTCCAAGATATCCTGTATCCTACTGGTTAATTAGATGGATAAAGCACTGATACTGATAGCGTTAGGAGAGTTCTAGGTGAAACATGCCTTCCGGCAGCTTTTTACCGCGATTCCTTGACAATGTTAAGCCTATGAGAAACTTTCCACGTTTTCATGGAAATCAAACCCCATTAATAGAAACCAAACCCCACTCAGTAGGGCCTACATGGACATAATTGAATGAATATGTAGAATATCATAGCATTTAAAAAAAGAAATCATACAAATCATTGAGTATCAAAGATCCCGGAATTTCGCGAAATTCGCAGAGATCTTTCATCCCTGGTTCATATTGCATGCATGCAGGTATTGGTCCCCCATTGGTAGGCCTACCTTATGCTCTATCTATTCCAGTAGTCCATACTGGAATAGTAAAGATTCTTCGAATAACCTCAGCTTAGCATTGCATATAATCCACTACGTAATACTCGTATTGGTCGTAATTTTTGCATTAATTAACATGCCTAATTAACTTAATATAGTTTAGTTGTGTAAGCAACGATTCGGTATTCTAGTAATATGTTTCGGATTTGTTTTCATTTTTAAGGCTCTGTCACATTACGGCGTATGGCGTTAGCGTATGCCGGCGTATGCGGTTTTCGACCTATACACCATCATATGCCGTCATACGCCGTCATACGCTATGCACGAGGTCCCAGCGGCATCTGAAGCGTATGCCTAACCTATGCCTAACCTATGCTTAACCTATGCCTAACCTACCCCTAGTCTATGGCGGCGTATTCAAAGCGTATCCCGACCTATGCGCGGCGTACTGTGATGAGGTTTGACGGTTGTGATTGACAAGTTCAGCGTACGCCCAACCTATGCATAACCCATGTCGGCGTACGCATAGCGTACGTCGAGCGTATGAGCAGCGTATGAGCCATACGCCACCATACGCCGAAAATTATTGAGCATGCTCAAAAAAGATTTGGATGGACGCGCATATGACGGCGTATGACGGCATATGACGGCGTATGACGGCGTATACATAGCGTATGCGTAGCGTATGCGAAGCATATGACAGCGTATGACGGCGTATGGGTCGAAAATCCATAGGCTAACACCATACGCCGTAGTGTGACACCACTTTTACAGAACGTTGGGGGTACGCAAGAGACACCCGGCTGGTGTCAATCCAGCGTACGCCCAACCTATGCCGACGTACCCCTAACCTATGCGTAACCTATGCCGGCATATGCATAGCGTACACCTAGCATATGAGCAGCGTATGATCCATACGCTGCCATACGCTGAAAGTTTTGAGCAAGGAAACAGGCTTGTTGGAGGATCGGCATATGACGGCATATGACGGCGTATGCGTAGCGTATGGTGGCGTATACCGACGTATAAGACGTAATGCGCTTAAGCCGCCGTACGCTCTCGCAAAAACCCTAATGTGACAGCCCCTTTAAGGAGATTCTTTTTAGTTCACTGCCACTGCAAAAGCAACAAACTCGTGGCGCCATCTCTTGGAGCAATACATAACTATGTCAGATTGCCGCGCCCTCTAGATTTTCCCTTTGGTGCTGACCGGGCGACCGGGTAAAATAATGGATCCGACATTGATTGTCTGTTGTTTTGGGAGTTTTCTGAAAAAGGTGGGTTAATAAAACTTTGTTTACATAATTTAATTCGATACTTTATGAACTTTGACATAATGCAGAAACAGGAGCAATGTATATTTCCGACAAACAATGCTCTAGTTCGGCTAGTTTTAGAGGCTGTGCTATTGTGGTGTTCAAAAATGGTATTATCGCCCATTTCTGAAGCCTCCAAAATTTATTATCATACTGTTGTGAGTGTTGACAATTGTTGAAAGGTACACATCGTTTTGGGAACAAGGCATTGTTTTGACATACGTTATGTGACCACAATACATCTGGAAAGCAAACCGTTTGATCATTCTCAGATTCTGAACTACCTGTTGTCAAGACTACAAGTACAATAGAGTAAATCTATACTAACTAACTAAGTCGTCTAAAACTAATTCTAGACTAAGATAGAAGTAGGTCTGTTAGATTCGCCCCTACCAAGAGTAAAGGTGAATATTTCAACTAGTGAGTAGATAGATAAAAAGATTCACCCTTTACCCAGCCGTTCCCCAATTTTTCTAATCATTAATGGATTGTTCTTCACCCCTATTCTTGGTAGAGAATAGATAAAAAATTCACACCATACTTTAAGTTACAGTAGCCTGAGTAGGTAGGGACTTGCAGAAAATTTTCAAATATCAGATAGCCTTTCAAAACAAATGTATTCTGATAAAGTACTTTACAACCTTTAATTTGTCATATGGATGGACTTAATAGGTCAAATAGAAGCAAAGTTATGGTGCATAATGTACTCCGAAAATGGGCTATTTACCTCACAGTAAGTACATAGGGTTATAGGGGCAGGAATTTTGGCCATGGTAGCATCGAGCAGCTACGGGAGTAGATAAAAGATTTACCCCGTACTTACAGTACAGGGGTGAACGACAATGTAGTCTAAATACAGGCGAAAATAGCTTTAGTATGGAACGGGAAGTAGAATGCCTGGCACCAGTGTCAAATGGTTACTTATATCAACACAGAGTTGGTGAAATGGGAGAGAATGCAAAAAGACAAGATGGTGGCCAGAGAATGCCATCAATTTCACTTTTAAATTGCATTAAAGTATATGTTTTATTATATTTTCCAACTCAAAAGTAGCGGGTAAATATGAAGACGTACATAAAGAATATATTGTGCTTCTTAAATTAAGAATTTACCAGCTCAGTTAATTAACCCAGCATGTCGAAATTCTTCGCCAGCTTTTCTAATGGTTTGGTTTTCACCCCTGTACTTGAAGTACGGTGTGAATCTTTTAGCTACCAAGGGAGGTGTGAATGCCAAGTGCCATGAACAGAGGTGAGAGTGTCAGCAAAAGTATTATAACTCTCAAATGGCACCATATACAAGCAAATTGCTTGTGATATACATATATAACATATTTAAGAACTATATTATCTTAATTTTATATGTGTGAGATTTACCGATTAGTGGTGAGGAGCTCACAAAGTTTGGTGATTTTTTAGTTCTTTTCTCAGCTGAACTGTCACATATTCTTTCCTGGAAAATGACCTCCAGAATGTTGATATCCTAAACATTTGAATTACCATTCAACATTTGTACTGTTCATACATAAAACATGAGAAAAACAATGTTATATAAAGGGTGTTAACACGCCGTGAAGCTCCATACGGTCAACTTTTTCCTATGGAGCGAGGCGTAAGGACCTGTATATGTGGATTTACAAGTCCCTACAGTAGGGGTGAATGCCAACATAGTCTAAATACGGACGAAAATAGCTTTAGTGTGGATCAGAAAATGGAATCCCTGGTTCCAGTATCAAATAGCTAATTATAGTTATATCGGCACACAGAGTTTGTGAAATGGTAGATAAAAGAACACCCCATACTTGTAGTAGGGGTGAAAAACAACCTTATATAAAAGCTGTAGAAGGATTTTGACATGCTGGGGAAATGATCTGAGCTGATAAATTCTTAATTTAAGAAGCAAAATATATTCTTCACATACATCTTCATATTTCCCTGCTACTTCTAATTTGACAAATATAATAAAACATATATTTTAACGCACTTTAAAAGTGAAAGCGACAGCGTTTTATCACTGCCATCTTATCTTTTTGCATTGTCTCCCAGTTCACCAACTGTGTGCCGATATAAGTAGCCATTTGATACTGGAACCAGGTATTCTACTTTCTGTTCTATCATCATCATCATCATGCTGTCGGTCGCGATGCGACAAAGACTGCTTTCATTACTTGACTGCCGCTCTCCATTTAGCTCTCTGCTGTGAGAGTTGCGTCCATGAGTCGGTCTTAATGTCTCTCAGCTTCAGGTTTCTCTTGATGGTATCCCTGAACCGGAGACGGGGGCACCCTCTCTTTCTGTAGCCAGAAGACAGTTGAGAATAGAGGATCTGCTTTGGTAGCCTGTCTGATGACATCCTCATGAGGTGTCCAGTCCACCGGAGATTCTTTTTGATCAGAAGATCTTCCATAGAGGGCAGCCCCATCCATTTGAGTACATTTCATGAAAGCTGCCTGCAAAAGTGTTGAAGTGCTGCTGGCTTTTGCAAGTTACCAGCGGCACTCTCTCGGGGAGCAAATAGAGGTTTCACACCGGCAAGAACATGTCAAGACAGGCGCAAAACTATTTGTCCCTGCAGTGGCTGGTCGGGAGATGTTGGGAGTTCCATACATCAACCGCCCTTAATGCTGCCACAGTGACATGGATTTCTGTTTAGGGTTTGCTCCCTTAGCCTTCGGTTCTGTCAAGGACCCGTACCACAAGGCAGTGGTTCTATACTGAAGTTATTTTTGCCCGTATTTAGACTATGTTGGTATTCACCCCTACTACAAGTATGGGGCGAATTTTTATCTAGTGAAATGGGAGAGAATGCAAAAAGACAAGATGGCTGCCATAGAATGCCGTCGATTTCGCTTTCCAAGTCTATTAAACATGTTTTTTTGTGTTATTTTCAGTAGCGGGTAAATATTAAGATAGATTTGAAGAATATATTTTGCTCTTAAATTAAGAATGTATCTGCTCATTTCATTTACCCTGCTCATTTCATTTACCAAACATGTAGATCCTTTCACCAACTTTTATATAGGGTTGTTTTTCACCCCTACTCAGGCTACTGCAGTACCGAGTGAATATTTTATCTAGGATGAGGTTAGATACATACTATCACAGGTCGGTATCCATCCTGATATGACATGAGCTGTTGCTATGACGCCAAACTCTAACAAGTAATTCAAATTGTAAAATTTCATTCTATGTGCCCATCAACTTGAAAAATGGTCAGAGTTTGCCTTACTTTACACAAGGATTTCATCAGAACCACTGCATGGATAACCATCACTTTTATTCTGAAATAAATCCATTCATTTATCTTTTAAATGAGTGCTCCATTGTATTTCTTGCTTGAATGTTGACAAAATCTTTGGTTGAAAACTGAAAAAGAAGTACTACTAGTACTATATGACCAACAATTTAGTGCTGCCATGGTAATGTTGTTGAGCGAGAGCTTAAAATTCACTTGCCTCTTCCCATCACTAAACATGCTTTCGACACATGGATCACACAACCTATGCCGGCGTACCCCTAATTTATTATCAGAAAAAAAACGCATTGATCTAAGCTACACGCCAGTGTACAATTTTAGGGCACCACATAATAGTTGAATATGATTTGATCACAATGAAAAATAAATGTATCCTCTCAGTGTACAGGTCATTCCAAATTATTGATAATGACACTTACTGGACATTTTGGATTGAAGTACTGTTGAGTCAAAATCACCATATAATAGAATTACCATGTAATTGAACAAATACAATTTTGTGTAATTTCCCTTTTTTTGAGAGGGCACTCTTGTTATATTTAATGTATGATTGCTTCGGAAATTTGTGTATAAATAAAGATGATCCTCATTCATGAAAATTTTCATTTGCTATTTCATAGTGTGGTTGGGTTGTATAATTGATTTTTACATAATTTTTACAAGATTCTACAATTTCTACCTTCAGAAGTCCATAACTCAAAAAAAACTATTTGAGATATTAATATAATTATTGTTTTAATTCTGCTTGTATTGATTAGTTCTTTAAAATAGACCGTAGACCATAGTTTTAAAGTGTTTTTAAAATTTTGGCTGCCGCTACCTTCTTACAGCAAAACCTATGTAAGGACTCAAAATGGAAGGCGTTCATGACCCATGTGCGCTTTCACACGAAGAAGCTTCCCGACCCGGACACCCGTCAGACGTGGGTGGACGACGTTCTTGTACTCATTCTCGAACTCAATGTAAGTCAACCTTTTCACCCTTGCATGTGTATGATTCAAAGGTGCAGAGTTGTAATAAGCTGGGATCCCATTTCTCAGCAAAATTGTTGATTTCAGCAAAAAGTGAGTTTCCAAATCAGCAAGGAAAAAATCCTGTCCCAAATTTTGTAATTTAAAAAAGATTATTTTGTTAGTGTTGAAGTCTTAAAACAGTTGGAATTTCAAGGCCAAAATATGTCCAAATATGTGCCAGATTGCATCATTTTTATCGAAGGTTTTTAAACATTTTTAGGACCCCTAGTTTTTCAGGGATTTTTTTATTTTTGTCACTGGGACCCCTGAATACGGATATTCTGAGTTCCGCTGGTTCCTCATGAAGGACTGAAGCTGGGACCCAGCATGCCGCTCACAGCTTTGGCTTAGATGGCGGAATGTGGAGAGAGGTGGTGAACACGTATATGGGTCGTTCTCAGAAGTTGTGTACCAGGGTCACTCTCCTGAAAACTGGCCAGAAGTGTCACATGGAGAGTTCAAATCTAATATTTGAATTTTTTACATTGTTTGGTTGCAAATGAAAGCTGGAAATCTCCCCTTTACATTTATGTAAAATATAAATTGATGAGATAAAAAATAAAGGTGTAGTCCATGATTAAGCTATATCTTATGGCAGTATAACACGTGTGTCACACATGTAACACATGTTTAGGACACCACACAGTCTGCTTAATAAAATCTAATCAGAATTAAATAATATCATACTTAGAAGCATATTAATCTGGGCATAATATACATAAATATGTAGTGCTTATATTGATTTAAAAAAAAGTAATTCCCAGTCATGCTTTATTCACTGAATAATTAGTGTACAATATTTGTGTTGCATCCAGAAACCACTGGTTACACATGTGATGGAAATTTGTAATGTTATTTCTGAAGACATCAACTTTTTTTTTGTTTAATTTAAGCATGCATACATGTTAATAAATGCTTCCTTTTTGATTGTTTGATATATCAATGCAATACAAGATGTTAATATGGATTCATCCACGTCCCATATGTTATGTTACAAATGGCTGACTGTAAAATGGGGTTTTTTGGTACAAAAACACTTCATAACTAAAAGGACCAATGTTGCACACAGTTTATTTTATTTCCCTTATTTCTTTCATCAAATCTGAACATGTATATGAAAAGTATATGGAAAGAAATAAGTAGGAAGGTTTTTATTGACATTTTAAAATCCCATCCCATGCTGACCAGTTTTCAGGAGAGTGACCCACCAATACTGTGACATCAGTACCACAAAATCAAAATGCTGTCAAAGTTCTATATACAAGCTTCCTCAATGTGTATGTCCTTTTGCATCTGAATAATTGAAAATAAACATATTCTGACATTTTTTAGGTCAAATGATGGTCACACCCAATAAATAGCAGTATAGCATGGAAACCAATCTGACTCCAAAATCAAATATTTTCCACACATAGCTTGACATTTTTAGGACATTTCACATGCCACTTGCTTTATAAACAGTAGTAATAATAATTTGAAACCTCATTGCTATGGTTTTGTCTTATTTGTGATGATTAAAGAGAAAAGCAGAAAAATATTAGCATGGTAACCGTCCAAGTGGAATCAACAATTTTACACAAATG
The DNA here is from genome assembly GCA_030323885.1 of Branchipolynoe longqiensis. Lineage (NCBI taxonomy): Eukaryota > Metazoa > Annelida > Polychaeta > Phyllodocida > Polynoidae > Branchipolynoe > Branchipolynoe longqiensis. The sequence goes on from CM059194.1 coordinate 27,195,142, forward strand.
TTTGGCTCAAATTTCAATGTTATGGGGCAATTTCAGGATTTATCTTTTATTATTCCATAACTGGGTCCATGCATAGAGTGTCAAATGGTGAAAATAGTTCCTGTACTGTATCTGTACTCAGTGTTTGATACAGAGTTTCATAGTACTTGCAAGTGGAAACGAAATGTTATGATGTTCTAGAAAAGGTATATGACCATTTGAAGTGAAATGTGCTGTTGTTCAGAGGTTTTCATTAAGTGTGTGACACTTTATTTTCAATGCTGTTGAAAATGTAACAAATTAGTGATGTAATTTTCTATTTATTTAGCTACATCCATCCCAATAAGATACATAATACACAATATTAACATTTATCTAAAATATCTCCCACATTATTGGGCTAAATGATGAAATCTAAATATTGACACTCCAATAATGGGTTTCTTTGAAATATGCATTTCAAGTGGTACACAGTTTCTGAGAACGACCCATTTTACCTTGGTACTACGCCTCTGGCTACTCTTAGCCCAGGTAGAAGGAAGCACATCCGGGTCCAGCAATTAGCATAATCAGCTCACAGCAGGAGGACGTGTTGTGAGCAGCTCTGGCAGTTTTTCTACATTTACTACAAAACCAAAACGGTTAGTATCTTTCAAACTCAATATGCTGGTTTAGGTCATGTTAGCATTCACGTAAAAAGTTTTCTGAAACTTTTGATAAGATATTACTGTTTTACAGCTTAGTTCCGATCGTAATTAATATGATCGAAAGAACAATGTTTCCATTGTACGGTTATTAATTAAGCCGCCCATTGCCGAGCAGGTACTTAGAGTGTGGGAGGGCACCGCTATACTGGACATTACCCCTCGCTTGGATCGGTTGGTTACCAATACCGTCATCCTGCGACTGTCTGTTAGCAATACGCATGTGTTAAAAATTGATTTAACGCCATAAAATACACACCTAATATAATCATACTCTAATTATCAGTGTCCTATTCCGCCTAAGACAATGCCTACTCATGTTCTTCTCTTTACTCACAGTCTTGGAGCCATGGCTATGAAGTGGAGTATGGCAGAGGCTACTCACGCACTCAGCTTGGGTAGCCAGCGTTGACCTTAAAGATGCATACTACACAGTGCCCATCTATAAACATGACAGACAGTATTTAAGATTCTGTTGGAACGGCAAACTTTTTGAGTTCATGTGTATGCCGAATGGACTGGCCTGCTGTCCACGCATTTTCACAAGGTTACTCAAACCTATTTTTTTGCTAATGGCTAGGAAAGGACATATCATGTTCTCATACATTGATGATTCATTTATTGTCGCGCAAACACAACAACAATGCCAAGCAGCAGTAGATAAATTATGTAAAACATTTACAAATTTAGGTTTCTATATACATGAAACTAAATCAGTACTAACGCCAACAAACAAACTAAAATTTCTGGGTTTCTTTATTTACACCATGAAAATCTTGTTAAAAGAACAAAAAGTTGATAAATTCACAACAGCAAACCAATTACTACAATTGAACAAACCAAAAATACGACAAGTCACAGTCTTGATAGGAATAATGATAGCATATGCACCAGCTATCTTATATGGCCAGGCCCATATCAAATCCTTAGAGATTGATAAAAACTTGGAACTGCCTCGAACTAAAGGAAACTTCGAGCGGCCTATGACAATTTCATCGCAAGGCCAAAACGATATAATTTGGTGGCTTTCACACATACACAGCTCACCCAACTCGATTAGGATGGGAGAGCCTAACACTACGGTCACAACAGACGCTGCCTTAGAAGACTGGGGGGCACATAGAGACCAACAGACAACAGGTGGCCGTTGGATGGAAGATGAAATCTCCAACCACATTAATATATTAGAAACCAGACCGGATGGCCGAATGAGTTAAAGCGTCCGTCTCCCGTGCTGGTAGATCGTGGGCTCATGGGTTCGAACCCTGGTCGAGTCAAACCAATGACTTAAAAATTTATACTTGTCGCTTCCTAGCCAGGCACTCAGCATTATTAGGACATGGCAAGGACTGGTGTGCTCAGTGTCAGGATAATGTGACTGAGGGGGATACCATGTCATGGTGCCGGCGGCCTGGTTTCCCAGTGGGACAGCACTATAAAGTCATAATGAGTGCGCACTGTCACAAGTCGGTATCCATCCTGATATGACGGTATCCATCCTGATATGACCTTAGATGTTGCTAGGACATAAAACAACAACAAACAAACAATAATATATTAGAGCTTAGAGCCATTTATCTAGGACTCCACAGTCTGATTCACATCCCTAAAAATCATGTAAGAGTTCTAACAGATAATGCAACAGCTATGGCTTACATTCGTCATATGGGAGGGACTCGCTCCAAACCATGTAAAAATCTGGCTAAATTCATTTGGGATTGGGCAGAGAAACACGAAATATGGCTAACAGTAGCACATATTCCAGGCATCCAACTTCCATGACCATTTAGAATGGTCATTGAACCACAACATTTTCGAAAATATTTGTCACAAATGGGGCAAGCCAGACATTGATTTCTTTGCATCACGCAACAACAAATAGTTACCAAGATATTTGTCTTGGCATCCAGAGACAGAAGTGTGGAGAGTAGATGCATTTTCTTTAATTTGGAATAATAAATTCTATTACATATTCCCCCCATTCAGCATTATCAGCAGAGTGGGCATGAAGATCAAGAAGGATCATACCCACGCAGTACTGATAGTACCAGCATGGGAAACACAACCATGGCTAGCGGCAATAACATCAGCAGCAAAAGACTTGATGAGCTTCCCAAGGGAAAGGAACAACCTTCAACATCAAGGACCACTAACAGTCCACGGAGACGTGTCGACAACACCCCTTTTGGCATTCCTTTTCTAAGGAAACATTTAGAACAATTTGGAAAACAGTAAAATTATACACAAGTTATTTAAAGAAATGGGGACTTCATTGCCTTTTCAAAGGAGTCAAAACGTTAAAACCTACAATAGCTCAAGTGTTACAATCTCTAAGAATATTAGAAGATGAAGGACTAGGATTCTGTGCTATTAACGCAGGGAGATGTTCCCTATCCATTATTCTACCAAGAATAGTTGGACAAACCATTGGGAAACATCAGTTAGTACACTGGTTCATTATATCGGTGTACGAAAGAAACCCACCCAAACCTAAATACATCTAAGGATTTAAATTAGCAGTTTTATTACTGCTAGTTACAGGACACAAGAGGCCAAACCATTGTGGCACTTTCACTAGATGGACTAGAAATAGATAAGGATGAAGCTACATCTGATTTACAGACATTACTTAAATCAAATCGTACAGGGGACCCACTGTCTACAGTACACATGACTAGTTTTCCGGAGTTAGTTTCGGCCATTAGGGCTTATATATCCAAGTCATGCGGAATCAGAAATTCCAGATAGCTACTAGTCAGCTTTATACAGCCACATAAAGCTATCTCGAGAGACACTCTCGCAAGGTGGACTATCAAGGTGCTTAAACAAGCAGGAGTCAACACTGGATGCTATGCGTCTCACTCAACGCATGGGGCCATGGTCTCCAAGGCAAAACAATTAGGAATCTCAGTTAAGAGAATTCTTGGACACATGGGATGGAAGATGGCTGATCATTTGCAAAACATTACAACAAAAGACTGGAAAATTCAAGCGGTGTGGCAACACTCCTACTCACCATAGAAGCAGGTGAGAAACAACATTAAATTATGTACTCATATATACATAGTATGGTTACAACATAAAAGGATAAAAGGATAAAAAATGAGATTACATAAAATTCTCCCTGGGCTATGAGTAGCCAGAGGCGTAGTACCAAGGTAAAATAGTATAGTTATACAAATCTTAACTGGGTACAGATGATGGATAACTGGTGTTTTCCCGAGGTTCTACCCTCAGATAGTCGTGGGTCAGGGCCCACCCACCCTACCCTATCACGTTTCACTAGAACCGAACCGAAAACACAATAAGTATCCATATAGAATTAAATCATTATTTATCCTAAAAAGTATGTAAGAGATTGCTGGACCCGGATGTGCTTCCTTCTCCCTGACCCACGGCTATCCGAGGCTAGTACCACAGGAAAACACCAGTTATCCATCATCTGTACCCAGGTAAGATTCATATAACTATACTATATATGAGTCGTTCTCAGAAACTGTACACATATTTGCTTTCCACATTACATTGTTAATGATTTCGCCTATTTTTTGGGGGGGGGTTTTGGAGGGTAGTAAGTCAATTAGTTGTACCGGACAAGGTGGCCGAATCTGTAGGTGGGGAGTTCGAATCCCAGGTGGGTCAAACCATTGAGTTATAAAATTGATACTTGTCACTACCCAGCTTGGCGCTCGGTATTTATAGGATAGGACAAGGACTGGTTAGCCCAGTATCAGGATACTGTGAATGAGTAGGATATCAGGTCATGGTGCTGATGGCCTGGTTTCCCCAGTGAGGCAGCACTATAAAGTCGCCATGAGTACATGCTGTCACAAGTCGGTGACCGTCCTGATATGACGGTAAATGTTGCTAGGATCTAAAATAACAAGCAAACAATTTTAATATTTATCTTCCTTCAGGACCTAATCCGAGAACCCGATGAGGGTGGGGCCAAGACGGAACTGTCTGAGGTGGCAGACGTTGACAATAACGATGACCTCACCACCGAAGACGATGTGACCACGGACGATGACGGCGATGATGATGACGATGATGATGCCACAATAGATGACAACTCAGTGGAAGACGGTCCCACTAATGTAGTAGATAAGCGGCCTGTGAGAAAGAAACGGACGAAAGGGGAAAATGACAGAACCTGCCAAGGTCATCAAGGTCACAAAGACGGAGACACCTCCGACAGTAATGACGACACCGAGGACTCTGATCCACTCAAGTCGTTAAAAGCAGAGGTGAGTTTGTACATGCCTTTCCTTATCACAATACAAAGGTCCCGGCAGTTGTAAAGAGCTGAGGAAATAATGCGCCAATGCCTGCTTCTTTTCTTTTAACAGACAAATTATCAGTTTTTATTAAATGAAAATGAACAATAGAAGTTGAACACTTCTCGCCGTGAAAAGGGCCTTTGCTGCCGACATGGCGTAAAATAACTCAATCAATCAATTATTATTTTTACCCCACATAAAAAAAAAGCCCACACTACAACAACCCTACTTTTTGTCCAGAGTCTTCTTGAAGATGCAATGTTTGCTTGGTGTGTGCACAGTGAAGGGGGTGGGGGAGGAGATAGGGCCTGCTTATATACAAGATGAAGGGTTATGGTTGAGACGCTGAGGATATATAAATCCCCACTAACTTGGAAAACCCACTGAGTATGGCGGTGGCGACGGTTTAGTACATTGAGTTGCCGCTAGGGTCGCCACTAGCACCTGGATCCACAGCGAAGTAGGGGAGTTAGATCCCACCCAAATGCTCATTGGTGGTAATTAATAATATATATTACGCAAATTCTTCCTCCCGTACATTTATACACGTATAATACTTATACTTACAATTCTTTGGAAGCTCCTTTAAAGTTCCATAGTCCGATGGTTTTGAATTTCTGTCATTTTCTGAGATAAATATATTAGGTTGGTTGTTATAATTCACCTTACTTTAAATAGTTTGAACATGCAATTAATTTTGGCATGCTTGTAAGTATTCTGACCCTATAGGCTTCAGCAGCAACATGTTCTATTAAATTGACTTAGTACATGTATGCTCTTCTATGTGAGAATACATACTTAATAAGTGCACCAGTATATAAGGTACATGTGTAAGTTCAAATCTAGATGGGTATTTTGCATTCTAAAATTTGGTGCTTTTATCGGATGATGTAACATTAATGATACAAATTGTTTGTTTAAAAAAAATCCATCTGATTAGTTTGAGTGGAGGGAGTTTTGCACCGAGAAGATCTCATTCCTTTTTACAAGTCAGAATCTAGGATCGCATAGTCAGATGTTGCTTTAAAAAAATCATTTTTAAATCGAAAGGGAACAACAATGTGAACCTGGGACCACATAGTCAGATGACCTTACTAAACAAAAATAGAAATTAAAGATAATAGAAAGGGAACAACAATGTGAATCTGGGATCACAGTCAGATGACCTTACTAAATTTAAAAAAAAGAAGTTTTTTAAAAGTGGAAAGCGAACAGCAATGCGTGGTGATCTCGCACTTTGCAAATATATTGCATCTCATTGAATCCCCCTGTTGGTTAAAGCTGCATAGTCCGATGAAATCATCAAATTTTCAAAACCAAAATAATGATCTAAATTTGATTCTACATGTCTAGATTAGGTACTGATGCACTTATTAAGCATTTGTCACCACACAGACGGGAATAGTGAGGTAATTGAATAGATCATGTTACTGCAGATGCTATAGTGTCAGAGTTTTGGCAAGCTTGCCAAAATTAATTTTGCATGGTTGCACTTAAAATATCTCAAAAGTTAGCCACTTAAAATTAAAAGTTACTTCAAGCTAAAGTAAGTTAAGGTACATTATAACGATCAACCTAATGTATTTATCTCACAAAATTTCTGAAACTCAAAACCATCGGACTATGCAACTTTAAGTAGTGATGCAGGATCCATTACTTAGCCATCGATACAGACCTTTTTCTGTTACATTCCTTGATTACACCGGGTAAATTTCAATCCTAGATAATTTGGCTTCCTCATCCCACTACTCCTTGCAATATCCTGGTAATGTCAAGCATCAGTCTAGGTAGCAACAAGTATAGATTTTTAAGTCATTGGTTTGACTCGGCCGGGGTTAGAAATTCTGTGATCTGGCAAAACGGAGAGCAGGCGCTCACACTCATTCGGCCATCCCGTCTTGTTAATTCTTTGCGGAGTCAGCCATCCAGACCGTTCTATTTTTAAAACGGATGCACAAAACTACTCATTCCAAATCACTTTAAGTAATTTAACCCCTGGTATGACCAAATGGAAAGGGCAGATGAGCGGGAAAGAATTCAAGCGCAAAAACAGACAAATCCATTTTAGCTGTTTTCTGCTAAATGGAATTAGTTGTTGTGTTGTCCAGTTAAAGTCTGTTAATTTCATATTGATTAGTGGATTATATAGCGGATGTCTCAAGTTTCTATAAAAACCACCAAAAAACGGATTTGATTAGAGGGATGATGGCACCCTCAGCTCAAAACCTGGTAGTCATGGTTTCATTTTGGCCCAAACAGTCATTTTTGCGCCTGAACTCTTCAAATGTATAGTTGTCACGCTGCCTTCCTTGGTGCTCAGCATTACTAGGATAGTGGCAGGAGCTTTTATTTGTTTCTTGGTGTTTTATGTCCTAGCAACATTTCAGGTCAGCAGGATGAATGAGGACGATAGCAATGGAATGAGGAATAACCCAGTTGTCCACAATTGAAATGTCCTTTGATTCATCGATGAATTTTAGTAGCGAGGTATATATATATATACTATAGTAAAGAACTCATAGGGGTGAATCGGTAAACATGTTTTGTCGGTAGGTGGCAGTTGGATTTGTGTTTTGGTAGAGGTGGTTGGTTTGGGAGGAAGTGTTCTGTGAGTTTGGTCAGGGATAAACTGACTAGCACTGCTTTTGGCGAATCATCCTACAGGCCACATGGATGTCCTTTTATTCCACCGGGTGTGGTGGCCGAATCGGTAGAGCGCGGGCCTCGCGTCCGGTAGGGTGGGCGTTTGGTTCCCGGTGTAGCAGGAAATCGCAAACCCTGTAAATCGCAAACCCCCACTTTTGATTTCCTAGGAAATCGCATATCCCCCTGGAGATCGCAAACCCCCCATTCGGCGGCGGCGGCGATTTGTTTACTTTACGTTCGTCGATTCGAAAATATAACTGTTAATATCTCCGCCTTACGGCGGTAGCCTTAATCGCTTCGATTTAGGGTTAAATTGGTCAAATTTCCTTATTGGTTACCAATTTAACCCTAAATTCAAGCGTTATTAAGGCTACCGCCGCATTGGCGGCGATATACTAGTTATATTTTCGAATCGACGAACGTAAAGTAAACAAATCGCCGCCCCGCCAGTATGGAACCTCGGCGGCGATTTGTTTACATTACGTTCGGCGATTAATATCGCGGTAGCCTTAATAACGCTTCGAATTTAGGGTTAATTTAATGAAATTTCACGATTTGAGTATGTAATTCTGTTAAATATGGTCGCATTGAATAGATTTGGCCCGAATCGGTCCCAAAACACAGGGGGGTTTGCGATTTCCAGGGGGGGTTTGTGATTTCCTAGTAAATCGCAAACCCCGGGGTGTGCAATTTCCAGGGGTTTGCGATTTACTGCCACACCGGTCGAGTCAAGCCAATGACTTATAAAATTGATATTTGTCGCTTAATAGGATAGAGCAAGGACTGGTTAGCTCAGTGTCAGCATAATGTGACTGAGTGGGATATCAGGTCATGGTGCTGACAGCCTAATTTCCCAGTGGGGCAGCACTATAAAGTCATCATGAGTGCACACTGTCACAAGTCGGTACCCGTCCTGATATGACATTAGATGTTGCCATGTCGTAAAACTCCAACAACCAACCAACCTTTTATTCCAATTTTGTATTTAAAAAATCTTTTTTTATTAAAAAACCAACCAACGAGCTGAAATATGTGGTAATTTGCATATAGTTTGAAGGGAAATAAAATAGTACCTGTCTTCAGCGACCCCTGTGATTGGTAAACCCCTGTCATGTGGGTACAAATACTACCGCAATGTATAAACTGAATTTGTCTTATTTCACCATCGCTTTGATGACAGGACACCTGCTATGTCAGGACAACATTGGTCTGGATGCAGAGTTGTCCTTTGAAGAGAAGTACTATTGTAAAACATCATATGTGCAATAGCAAAGCAATTGCACAGATGTCGAAATTGCTTTTTTCTTCTTCTTTTTAATGTAATTAATTAATTTATATAATATTTATATATTGTTTTTTGGTAAATGGCCAGCCAGCCTGCATAAATACAGGCGCTGTGGTGATGCACAAAACCTCAAGCTTTGGGTGTTTTCTTGGGCTACTTTGCACTGCGTCGACCTCTGTTTTCACTAACGCGTTAATAATAAATGAACAGTTAATTGCAGAGTTGCCTGGTTTTCTGAATGCCTAACTGAATTACGTGGCATACCTTGCATTGTGGTTGCCTAGTGTGGGTAGCTACAGTGCTGTTTATTCTGGTGAACTTCCTCATTCACATTGCTTTCCTGTTAGGGGACCCTTCTGAACTGGGTACCCCTGTTCAGTGATGAACCTTTGTCAAGTAAAATGAATGAAAACTGCACGCATTCCTCCACTGTACATTTCAATGTGTGGTGTGTGTGCGGGAGGGAGGCACAGAGAGACAGAGCGAGAGAGACAGAAATGGGTATTATAATTAAAACCCTTAAGCAAAGCTGCTTATTTTTAAAACTAAGCTTATTAGCTCTTTTGGCAGTATTCTTCATAATATCCACATGAATATCGCTCAGACAATATGCAAATCTGATGACAGAATTGTCTCAGTAATATTTCTAGTGAACCCATTCCCTACCTACATACACACAATGGTTTTTGTTGTTGTGATTTGCTGTGTTTGGTTTTGTGTATGTTTCTTTTAATGCATTAAAGCTATTTGTGTTTAGGGTGGGTATCATTGCTCAAGATCTTCACTGCAAAGATACAACTTGATAGGCAGGTGTACGTCTTAAGACGGGGGGCTATTTACAGCAGTTACTGTGTGTGATAGGAGCATGCGCTGTACTTTTCTTATATTTGTATAATTATATCCCTTCTTTACATGAACCCTCATATGGTGCCATCCGAATATTGTCTTTTTGACACATAACTGATTGTATGCATTCTATATAAAAGCAACGGTTCTATAAAAATCAAAACAATTCTCGTCGTGAATATGGCCTGTTCTGCCAAAACGACATATAGAAACCGCCAATCAATCAATCCGAATATTGTCAGCCTGAGCAAGACAATAAACTGGTATTCGGGGAAACTAATAAAGCAAGCAAGTGCTACTGTGTTTAACCATGAAGCCTATTATTACCGCCAATGGTGTAGGAGAGAAGTGATCATATCTTACACACATGTATCGGATTGGTGTTTATGTAATTTCGCTGTTTTCTTTAGGGTTTTTGTCCTTCTTCATCACACTGACAGGTTGTCCAGCTATGGCTACTTCATTAAGTGACTTTCCACTATGATGACTGAACACTTAGTAATAATAGACTCTAAGCCAAACCAAACCTGCAAATTATTGTATTTCAGGTGCTTTTCAATGAGGGTTGCTCAGATCTGATCAAGACCAACGGAACAGGGCAGATTGAGCACAGTGCTCTAGACAGCCAATTGCTGAAATGCACGCATTGCGAGTACACCTCTTGTGAAAAGTCCAAGATCTTCAACCACTTAAAGAAAACGCACAACATAAGGAAATCCTATGCTTGTTCTTATTGCAATAAGGGATTCATGTCTGCGCAAAACCTCACCAGACACACAATAAGAGAGCACAAGGGGAAGGGATCCTACACCTGTGGCTATTGCACCAAAGACTTTCAGTCACAGACCGAAGTAAAGGAACACACAAAGAAGGAGCATGTACAAGGCAGATCCCACTTGTGTCTGCTGTGTAACAAAGGCTTTCTCCACAAGTCGATGTTAAAGAAGCACATAATCCTTCAGCATACAGAGGAGAGACCTCACCTGTGTAATGTATGCGGCAAGAGGTTTAAGCAGTTGTCTGTGTTGCAAATGCACAGTCGAATTCACAGCGGTGAGAGACCATTTGCATGCACCTATTGCGATAAGCATTTTAAGCATGAGGTAGCACAGAAAAGACACATTGCAAGTCACACTGGAGAGTTGTCGTATGTTTGTCAGACTTGCGGAAAAGCATTTTGGGCACAGGCGGAACTAACTGCCCACTTTAGGATTCACACGGGAGAGAAACCATTTGTATGTTCCTATTGTGGGAAGAGTTTCGCAGCGAAGGGATCGCTGAAGGTGCATACGTTTATGCACACCGGAGAAAAGCACCATGCATGTTTGCAGTGTGGCAAGACTTTCAGTGTTACAAGCCAGTTAACTAAGCACATGCGATGCCACACCGGGGAGAAACCTCACATGTGTTCCCACTGCGGTCAGCGGTTTCGTGAAACCGGGGCCCTCAAAACACACATAATGATTCACACTGGTGAGAAACCAGAAATATGTCCTTACTGCAGGAAGGCATTCAGATCTTCGCATGCCCTCATCAGACACGTGCGAATCCATACGGGAGAGAAGCCTTACGTGTGTAAAGACTGCGGGATGCAATTCAACCAGCCCACTACCTTAAAGACGCATAGCAGGAGACATTCGGGCGAAAGGCCATATGTGTGCACCCTATGTAGTAAGGGTTTCACCGCAAAGTCCAGTCTAAATGGTCACATGAATACTCACTGAGGACATGCGAAAGGTGCCAAACCGTTTCTGTTTGATGGGGAATTTCCAGATTTATTTGCTGCCTTTAGTAGTTTTCAGTGTGAAGTCACCATCCCATTTTTTAACATATTTGTTTACTCCTGGAAGTGAAAAGTCATACCTTGAATGCCTTCAATGCATTGGTTTCAAAAATGGTCACCATCATTCCGCTAGTTTTAAGTTAGAGTTCACTAACGTCCAGTTTCCTGATTTGCAATTATTTCCATAGCAATTATCTGATATATGTGACAGGTGGGAGTGGGTGTAAATTTGAGGGGAAGGGTGTCAATTGGAAGTAATTGATCCTGGGTCGTTCTCAGAAACTGTGTACCACAATTGTGACATGGAAGCGAAAAGTGAAAACATTCAAAATAATAGCAGAAATCATTCAAAATAATAGCAGAATCCACGTTCATATGAAGGTTTATATGTTGTGCATATATCAAGAGTTAAATTTAGTTTTCACTTTATGATTTTGATCTTATGCAAATTGAGAAAGCAGTTAAAATGAACTGTGTAGCATCCATCCATAACATCATTTTAACACACATCTATAACATTTTAACGCACAACAAATTAAAAAAAGATTTGATTGGTTACAGTTAAGCCGAATGAATTGTTTCTTACAAGAAAAAGGTGTAACAAAACATTTGGGTAGATGTATGGTGTCGATATGCAAATTTTCATATCTTCACTTTAGTACAAAATCGTATAAGCATATTTTCGATACATTTTGTGGGATAGATTGAATACATGTAGTATTGCTAACATGCTTAATACACAGAGCCGGCAATAACCATTTGACTTACTACCCCCTAAAAAAATGCTAAATCATTAACGATTGTTAAAGATTTTGGAAACCATAAATGTGGTACAGTTTGTGGCAATGACCCTCCTATAAGAATCACTGGTGTTCAGTGACCACTTATCTAACAAACAAATCTAGATACATGAGTAACAATCAGTTAGTGTTTGTGGGCAATGCAGATAAAAGCTACACTAAAACTGCATCTTAATGCCATTTGGTGTTTCTATACAGGGTATACTAGCCTATTAGAATCACTGGTTGCTATGTTACGGGTGAGATAACGGAGATGTAAATTAATATTCATTAAGCCATGCACTTTCCATAATTGAACATGACCTGTTTGAATCTAGAGCACATTCAGGAATGATATTTTTCCGTTTTTAAGCGGATTTCCTTGGGGGGTTTTCACAGTCTGGAGGAATTTGTTATATATCTGTAAACGGAAATTTGACGTCGGGATAATAATCTCGGCTTGATTTCCGCTTTTTTCATCCCTGATATTGTAATAGTTACAGTACAGATGTTAATTAATTAATACATTGACGCTGGTTGTCATCTCTTGTAAAACTGAGTGTAGTGACAATGAGTTATGCAGTTGAAATTATATTTCACAAAATCTGGGTAATATGTGTTTAGGACATCACAGAATGCACCAATTAATTTTCGAATATTTTCTTTCTGTGATACTGAGATGGAAATGGTGTGCTCTTGTAGCTGCTGAGATACCTTTCATTTAAACAATGATGGTCGGTCAAGTCCATTACTTAATGTGAAATTAAAGTTGCATAGTCCGATGGTTTTGCTTTTTGGTCATTTTTCTGAGATAAATATATTAAATTGATCGCTATAATCTACCTTATTTCAGGTTAAAGTAACTTTGATTTTAAATGGATAAATTTCGAGATATTTGAAATTCAAACATGTAAACTTAGTTTTGGCAAGCATGCCAAAACGCTGACCCCATAGGCTTCAACAGTAACAGGTTCTATCAAATTGTCTTAAGTGTTCCCTTCTATGTGACAATAAATGCTTAATATGTGCATCAATATCTAAGTTAGATATGAAGAGTTAAATCTATATAATTATTTTGGTTTTGAAAATTTGATGCTTCATCGGACTATGCAGCTTTAACATTGAATGTGCAGGGGATGCATTCCGTGTTAAAGCCAGTTCATTCAGGCTCTAGGTCTATTTCATTCCAGTAAAATTCATGAAGAATGCATGCATATATACACACATGAATACATACATACATACATACATACATACATACATACATACATATATACCTATACATACATGTATACGTACATACATACACACATACATACATACATATACATACATACCTATACATACATACATACATACATGTATACATATATAGACTGGACGTGGTGGCCGAATCAGTATAGCGCAGGCTTCCTGTGTGGAAGGTCGGGAGTTTGGATCCCATCTGAGTCAAACCAATGACATACCAAGTTGATACATACATACATACATACATACATACATACATACATACATACATACATACATACATACCTATACATACATGTATACGTACATACATACACACATACATACATACCTATACATACATACATACACACATACATACCTATACATACATACATACATACCTATACATACATGTATACGTACATACATACACACATACATACATACATACCTATACATACATACATACATACATACATACATACATACATACATACATACATACATACATACATACATACATACATACATACATGTATACATATATAGACTGGACGTGGTGGCCGAATCAGTATAGCGCAGGCTTCCTGTGTGGAAGGTCGGGAGTTTGGATCCCATCTGAGTCAAACCAATGACATACCAAGTTGATACTTGTCGCTACCTAGCCTGGTGCTCAGTATTAATAGGGTAGGGCAAGGGCTGCTTAGCTTAGTATCAGGATAATGTGACTCAGTGGGATATTGGATCATGGCATCGGTGGCCTGATTTCCCAGTGGGGCAGCACTGTAAAGTCGTCATGACTGCGCACTTTCACAAGTTGGTGCCCAACCTGATATAACCACAGATGTTGCTAGGATGTAAAACCCCAACAAACAGGCACGCACATAGGCTCAGGGCCTTGAATATATTTTCTTTTTTCCGTTTCCAAATCTCGTTTAAAAGTCTTATTATCGTGCATTTGGTAGTTCTCTGTCTGGTGTGGTGGTGCAGGTTTAGTATAGACAATCACCGTTATTATGTACGAAGGTATTCATTAAACTAGTGTATGACAGGAGGCCCAAGTGTGTGATAATCTGCATAGTATGGACATCGGGTTGTGATAACATTTTTGTATCACATCGTGGTGTTCTCTGTGGCGGAGTGGTTAGAGTGTCTGACTTTTTTCTAGGTCGGACTCCTAATCTGAAGGTTGGTGGTTTGATTCACCGTGCCCCCACCTCTGCCAATTTGGATTTCCACCGCTGTGTATAACTTACAGCGACATCAAAGGCCAGTTGCTCTCATACCATGTCTATGTGGTGTGGGCGGTTAAAAATCCCTTGGGTCGGTAAAAGTGTAGACTCAGGCTTTCTATCGACAAACTGTCTAATGGTGAAAACAAGTCTATTCAGACTTATCCATGATAGGCAGTATAAATCGTCAAGAGAAAAAAAATAGAAATGCAGTTCCATACCATCTAAGTTAATTGTTAGTTTTATGTAAGAAAGCCTGCTACCGTATGTATGTCCTTAAAGTCTCCCGGTATAGTCCACTGAGCCGATAAACAAACTCGGAATGTAATATGTAAATGACGTCATGAGTGGGATTCCCTCATCATGTGACCTACTAAGTAATATGGTTCCCCATAGATCGGGAAACACCGGGGAAGCACCGGGGAAACCCTTTAGGTTGCCCTTGTACATTAGTCATTATGGCACTCTCCCTTCACATATTCAGTTACACAAACTAAAAAGGTGTGCTTGGAGCGCATTATCGAGTACAGTTCCAATCTCGGCAGCCTATGCCGGGTCCAGTTAAGCATTAATTAATTTGTTAATGAGTGAATTGTTGCTTTTCGCTGTTTCATTAGGGTGACATTTATCCACCCAGTTGTTTGAATCCAGAGTGGTAATGTTTGTATTAAAGTATGTAGGTGCGTGTTTATGTATGAAAGCTGACGCGTACTCATTACATGTCATACTTTATCCACATCCACATCCACTATCATTCCTGTCTGAAGTACATGCTGCTGTATGCTCCAAGGGGTCTAATTTCAGGCTGGCTATACAATAGTACCTGTCTTCTAAAGACATCTCTGCATCCGGACTAATGTTGTCCTGACATAGCAGGTGTCCTGTCATCGAGGAGACAGTTAAACGAAGCAAAGACAGTTTGTGCATTGAAAAATTGTCCGCGTGTTGCAATGGGTTTACAAATCACAGGGGTCGCTGAGGACAGGCATTCCTCCGCACCCGTCAAATATGTTGTACTATCATATTATAGACAACACTATGGCCGCATTCGCGGTTGCGTATTTGAAAGTTCATGAACAATCTTTATTTGTGTCACCATTAAGTTCTGTCCTACAGTTAATATCATCTATCAACCTGTTACGTAATATGTGGTGCCACCAAAGCTCAGAATAAACAAATCAATGATTGAAGATGTGTTTCGCTTCAAGTCTACAAGGTAATTAATACTTACTAGGAGAAGCAAATCTTGGGAATTCCTAGCCGGTAATTTATCTATTTTTCAAAATAAATTCTCTTTCTCATAAATTACAAGTTTCAAGAGTTTTTGAATAGCTTAGTCAAGACAAGAAGACAAATCTTTAAAATTTCAGAATACTAGTGAATACAGATCATGCGATAATAGATGATGTAGTGTGATGTCGTGAACTAGGGTCTCAGACAGGATGTCACCATGCAATAACTCTTTATTGACAATGTGTTGAGATGAATATATATTTTAAGTTTGCTGTTTCCATGCGAGTTTTATTTTTAGACAAGATAGTATACTACATTCCTTGAACCGTTATTCCAATTTCTGCCGGTAATCGGTACATGAGGTTACACATTATTCTGGGTAAGACTCTTATTGCGCAGACTCTTAATGGCCAGACAAACCAGTCAGTTGTCAATTAAGATGGTGTGCCTCCCACACCCTTATTTGGGGGAGGTGTCTGCATGGTGCTTACCCTCCCCTCCCTCGATGTTTATAGTCCTGTGTGATAATGTGTATTTACTGAATAATGCCATATCATCATATGGTTTCACCGGGCGCGTTGGCCTAATCGGTAAAGCGCGGGCCTCAAGTGCGGAAGGTCGGAAGTTCGGTTCCCGGTCGAGTCAAACCAGTGACTTTAAAATTGATATCTGTCACTTCCTAGCCAGGCGCCCGGCATTAATAGGATAGGGCAAGGACTGGTTAGCTCAGTGTCAGGATAATATGACTGAGTGGGATATCAGGCCATGCTGCTGGCAGCTTGATTTCCCAGTGGGGCAGCACTATACAGTCTCCACGTGTGCGCACTGTCACAAGTCGGTACCCATCCTGATATGATCTTAGATGTTGACAGGACGTAAAACAACAACAAAACAAACAAATCATATGGTTTCAGGGCCGTAGCTAGCGGGAAGGCAAGGGAGTGGGTTGCTACAACCCCCTTTAAAAAGAAAACCCAGTATGTAACCTTGAAATGACTGGAAAGGAAATTTCAGCGGCTCTAGATTTCAAACTTTCCTGGGGGACATATCCCCAGACGTGCCTCCCCTAGTGCCTCGTGCACTCAGTATTTGTACGTTCCAGGAATTTATGCACGACCCTCCAAACAAATCTGACCCCGTCCAAAACCAATGACTTACAAATTTGATGCTTGTCGCCACCTAGCCTGTTGCTCAACATTAATGGGATAGGGCAAATGCGGGGTGGCTGAATGAGTTAGAGCGTCCATCTCCTGTGCTGGTAGATCCTGGGTTCGAAGCCTGGTCGAGTCAAACCAATGACTTAAAAATTTATACTTGTCGCTTCCTAGCCAGGTGCTCAGCATTATTAGGAGAGGGCAAGGAGCAGTGGAATGAGGGAGACCAATCGTCCACGATTGAAATTTCCCCTGCTTAAACAACTAATTTACCCCCCCCCCCCCCAAATGTAACTGAGGTGGATATTGCGTCATGGTGCCGGCGGCCTGATCTCTCAGTGCAATTAACCTGGTAGGATGGGATTATTCTTTTGATTTGAGTATACGGGGCATTTATTATATAGCTTTCTTCAGTAACAGTACCGCTGTAATAAATAAACAAACAATAATAAATGCAATCACAATGCATTTTACTGTCCTGTTTGAAAATTATTTTTGTATAAATGAGGGGGAAAACCAGTATTTCACATGGAAAATGTTCACCAAGCCTCATACATAAGAGAATATTTTTAGTGGGTCAAATCTAAATAGCCTTCTTAGTAGCTGGAATAGACATTGTTTTCCACGGGCACAACACGGTTTAGTGAAGTTTAAAAAAAACTTAATTGTGTATTCAGGAGGTGTGCCTATTGAAGACAGATTTTCAAATCGACACTGAAGACAATAAGTGCACCGGGTAGTAATAGCCATGAATGCAAAAGGTCTTCAACTACATGGGTGGTTGTTATAACAGTGGTTTGGAAATGAGTTCAGATCAGGCAAGAGTGCCATGCTTAAGGCTGCAGATTTGCATCAATTGGTGTTTCCTCCCTAGCATTTACTTGGGTGAGTTATTTGTACTGTGTTCGTAAAACGACGCATACAGTTGATCGCTTCTCGCCTTTTTGCCCTTATTATAACAGTGGTTACCATAGTTATCAGATACAGTTCCGGTTATATTGCAGGTATCCCTTGGCGAGGGAGTTTCATCTAATGGCACACCGGAAGAGAATGAATCAATGGAGATGGCACCAGAGATGGTTTACAAGTGCATCAAGTGTAGCTTTTTTACAGCTGAAAGTGCTGAGTATTCCAACCATTTGCAGAAAAGTCACAGCATGAAAAGGTCCTATATTATGTGTTTGTACTGTAAGAAAGGCTTTTCGACATCAGCAATTCTGAGCAGGCATGCAAATAAGATACATGGAGG
This sequence comes from Branchipolynoe longqiensis, assembly GCA_030323885.1. NCBI lineage: Eukaryota > Metazoa > Annelida > Polychaeta > Phyllodocida > Polynoidae > Branchipolynoe > Branchipolynoe longqiensis. Next base: position 27,213,542 of record CM059194.1, read on the forward strand.
GAAGCAGCCATACGCTTGCTTAGATTGTGCTATGGACTTTCGATTACCTTCTCAGCTTAAAGCACACTTGAAGCAGGTGCACACATGTGATGGACCTTATGCGTGTAGATTCTGTAATAAAGCGTACACATCTCAGACAGGGTTGAAAACCCATCTAAGAATTCACACGAATGAGAGACCATTTTGTTGCACCCAGTGTGGTAAGCGCTTCAAGCGAAAATCACATCTCCAATGGCACACACGGGCCATACACATTGGCGAAAAGCCCTTTCATTGTACTCAGTGTGAGCGATGCTTTTCCACTAAATATGGCCTAAGCGTTCACATCATTAAGCACACCGGAGAGAGAAATCATGTATGTGTTAAATGCGGGAAAGCATTTGGCACGCGGGCAGGATTAACCGCACACATGAAAACTCACTCTACAGAAAGGCCTTTTCTTTGCTCTCATTGCGGTAAGGGCTTTCATACAGCAAGTGGCCTCAAAGTCCATGGCCTTGTTCATTCTGATGACAGGCCACATGTGTGTTCAGTCTGTGGGGTTGGGTACAAGCAAATGAACAGGCTGACCATCCACATGAGGACCCATACTCACCCAGATGAGCGTCTGCATTTGTGTTCGCAATGTGGCAAGGCCTTTCGTCTAGCATGTAATCTAGAAGTGCATATGATGCTTCATAGCGGCACGAAGCCACACAAATGCATAGATTGTGGTAAGGCATTTGCACAGGCAAGCAAACTGACTCAACACATGCGAATTCACACTGGTATTAAACCCTACACGTGCCCTCACTGTGGAATGTCCTTCAACCAGTCGTCTACTCTGAAAACACACATTAGAAGACATACAGGCGAACAACCTTTCGCATGTACAAACTGTGATCGGACATACACCGCATTGTCCAGCCTAAATGGACATTTGATGACGCACTTGCGGAAATACTGATCATGTATAGATTATTTGCTTCATTTCATCATGTCCTTTATAAATTTCCCAGTCTGCAAAATGTTTCCTTTTCTTCTGGCCTATCTAAGAAACAGTAAGTGCTGGATTTCTGCATTGGGCGGGCACCCCACAACAAATTGTAAGGTACGCTGACTGAAAGTGCCCTTATCCACGTACAATTTGTGTGTATTTTGTAGACAGTTTTCAGCAAGAGTACGCCAATATGCAAAATTAAAATTGTGTATACAATTTCATGAAAAGTACACAAATTTGTTTTCCACTGGAGTACTCAAATAAGAACATTGGGGGTAGACAAGACCTGTATACCCATACAAATTTTGCGTATTTTGTACAAGGTTTTCAGTCAGAGTATGCCGATACGCAAAATTATAATTCTGTACTCCAAAAAGATTTGGAAAGTACCCAGCTGTTTTGGAAAGTACCCATGTTTTTTTCATTAGAGTACCCAAATAGGAAATTTGGGGTAGGCACCACTGGTAATATGTGGATAATTCATCAATAATGTATGCGAGGAGAGGGGGCGGGCTCAGGCGGTGGCTGAAAGAGTAGGCAAATGTTTTAGTTCCCATATCAGAGAGGAACAAATGTTGCATTCTGTCATTAAATCTTATTATTTATATGTTGCAAAAACACTGGTTGTGAGCTAAACCCGATATTCCAGTGGGTGTGATTCATGTATTGGTGTAAACAGCTTGCTGAGAAACTGACTTGTATGAACTTAGTTTCCATGACAATGGGTTATACATTTAGGCTATTAGTTATACACATTGATAGGTAGGTATTTTCAAAGACCCTATACTACTAAGACGGCTCACTCAGCCTGTACTGTGTAATCAAAATGATCAAACCCACCACTTGGTGCGCTGGCTGTTCTCTTGGTTAAACAGGTGCTATATTATATGTATATATGAATGTGAAAGATGTGTGACGATGGCGATGCTGATGATGATGGGTATTTGTCCATAGCAATTTCATATTGATGTGTATTCATACTTACCTATCTCATGTATAATATAATTTTATGTGTTTACATGTGAAACACCAACCAGCAGCCGGCTGATCAAACCCACCACAAGGTGGCACTGCGAAATTGACATTACCATTGGAGAGATAGGGAGTGAGCCGTCTTAGTATTATAGGGTCTTTGGTATTTTGTTCAATAGTAGGGACCATTTTTCTTTAAATCTGTGTTTTTGAATTGAAGTGTGTTAGAGCAGACAAGATAGGCTGCAGATTTGTATCTATTGGTGTCGCCACCCTAGCATGTGCTTCGGTGAGGGTTTTTGGTGGGTTTTTTTTTTACAGTTCGCAGAATGACGTGCACAGTTAATAGTCACTGGTGTAGTTTGTCTAAGTCCCGCTCAGGGAAACCAAAGAGGTAGAATGGGTTGAAGGTATGTTATGTATTATTATCGTGGCCTGGGGAAAATGCCCTGTCCACGTAAAAGTATAATTTCACAGCTCAGTTGGAGATCCAAATCGATACTGATTTATCCCGATGGTGGCGCCGCCCTCCTCTAGCGGTAAAGCCCGGAACCACGAAGCCAGAACATCAAGGGAGAGGTGGCCTGCACGCTCCACCCTACACCCGTATATTAGCGAATATACTGACTGTATAATTATGTAGTTACAATGAAACCCCATTATATCGCTCCCGATTTTAGCGCGAATTTAGATATAAGGCAATGATTCATTGGACCCAGAATTTGTTAATTGAAATGTAATTCAGTAAACTGAGCCCCGATTTAACGCAACCTCGCTGTTTTCGCGATCACGTTGTATGGACACCAACGATCACGTTATACGGGGTTTCACTGTATTTATTATCTTAAAGCTGCATAATCTGATGAGGTATCAAATTTTCAAAACCATTTTAAAACAATTATCTAGATTATATTCTACATGTCTTCCTCAGCTACTGATGCATTTATCAAGCATTTATTTCTCTACAGAATTGAATACTGAGTCAATTTAATAGAATCTGTTACGGCAGAAGCATATGGTGTCAGAGTTTTGGCGTGCTTGCCAAGACTAATTTTACATGCATGTACTTCAAATATCTCAAAAGTTATCCGTTTAAAATAAAAGTTACTTCAAACTATAGTAAAGTAGATACTAATGATCAATCAAATATATTTATCTCGGAAAAATGACAAACTCAAAACCATCGGACTATGCAACTTTAATTCCATTGGAGAACCACCATCTTTGAACTATAATAAGTTAATCTGAAGATTATTGACACTTTAAGGCATTGTTGAAGCTTTATTCTTATTGTTTAATATTAGCTGTCAACGTGGTTGCCTCCTGTTCAATGTACAATGATTGCTTGTTCTACTGTGACGACACCCCTAAATACAGACCGGTTCGAGGGGCCTGTCTAGTTGTTCATACTGGGCTAGTTGCGTGCGATCATAATTATTGTGTGCGTGCTAAACACCAGCAAGATATAGTCCTTGCCGGAGTTCCTCATCAACAGATTAAATATTTGTATACTTCATTATTGTTATATTTTAATTAGATCATACATAATGTAAAATACATTTCGATAACACACAATTCTATAACAATCTACTTATGTGCATGGAACAATGCTACGTAATGGTGTCAAAATTAGCTCAATTTCCGCTTTTCTTCAGTTTTAACCATTTGGGGGCCGGGAGTGTCCACAGGTTCCATTGCACTTACAGCCTTGGTGCGTCTGTAGTTGAATTGCTTTTTTAGATGTTTTCCTGATAATTTGTTGATCATATCAGAAATACAGTGCTACATGATTGCAGGTGCACACAGATTGTAAGTGTAAGTGCGCAAAACCTTTGAGCGCACCCAGCACCAAAGGTTTAATGTCCCATTTGAGGAGGATGCTATACATGTGTACAATCAAGGCCGCGTTCAGGGTCCGTCTCGGAGGCACCTCGAAGATGGCCGTGACATCATGCTAGTCTGAACTGCAAAAGCAGTTTGGTGTCTCAAAGATGGCCGCCCCTATAGGCGTCGGCCATTTGCAATGGGAAAGCTGTGCTGTGATAGACTGAAACCACTGGATACGGCGGCCATTTTCGAGGTGCTTTTTTCTCTTATCTGAAAAGGGAGGCGTTGCCGCAACGCACCCTGAATACAAATAGGCCAAAAAGCATCGCCGAGACGGACTCTGACAACGCACATGACGGCCGACATGTTAATCAGAAGACTGTTGACAGGAATATCTGATTGTGTCTGTTCCATGTTTATAATAGATACCCAATAGTTAATCTTATCAATGATCAAACTACTTGGCTGCTGTAAACAAGTACAGTAAAACCTCTCTAAATTGACCGACCATGGGACCAACTTTAAATGGTCCATTTAAAGAGGTTTTTTTTATCGTAACAATGGTATTGTATGGGCGATCGTTCGGTACCCAAATGAAGCGATCGATATAGGGGAGTGGGCGATCTGTGGCGGTGGTTGGTTAAAGAGGTTTTACTGTATAACAATATTACACCTTTTGGAATGGTTCCTAATTGTTGAATGTGTTTTATTGTATAACAGCCCTCGATAATGTACTTCTTGCTTTCTTCTTTTTTTAAGCAGTATATTTCTAATCATTTATTTTTGTAAAATCATTGATTAAGCCGGGGAAATGGTGTATGATTGGTCCTTCTCATTCTACCGCTCCTTGCCCTATCCTGGAAATGCCAAATTCCAGGCTAGGTAGTGATGAGTATCAATTTTTGAGTAATTTTGGTTTGGGTCTTCCAGGTTTCAAATCACACAAATTTCCACATGGGAAGCTGGTGAACTCATTTGGCCACATCTGGTTAACAACGCATACTTTTGAATATTTCTTTTATGGTTACTGCTATTCTCTTTCTAATTTGATGATTACAGAACTATCACTTAATAATATTTGAACCAGTAACTTAACAGCTCAATTCTTGTGACTGATGAGGGTAAAGGTTGGCTTGGCAGGTTTCTGCTATATAAAATAATGTATGAATCATTTGTTCAGATGGCGAATAAAAATCTATTTCACCAAAGAAAATCATACAAAGGAAATCTGACAATTTTGTGGATTTTATTCACTTCATTACGGGCAAGGTTAAAAAAAAAAATATATATATATATATATAAAGGTGTAGACGTACACATGTGTCGTATCAAAATACCTTGGATTGCATTTTGTTGGCTGCATTAAGTGGCACATGTGCATTGTCCTCATTGCTAAGATCACAGACTGAATGCATACAAACAAGACATGTGTTGCGTTCTAATTTGGACTTCTGGTATATAAAGGAAATCGGCACATGGTCAGGCTTTTTATTAAAATATTGCGACACATGTATGTATCTACACCTTAAAAAGCATTCTGGTTCTATTTCAGGAGATATTCAATGAGGGCTTCTCGTCTCAGATTAATGCAGGCGAAGCAGACGGAACAGCTTCAAGCGAGCAGGGTGTGTCTGACGGAAAGATTCACCAATGTCCAGAATGTGAATACACCAGTAGCGACCAGGCTATGTACTTTAAACACCTGTTGAAAAAGCACAGTATAAAAAGTGTAAAGAATCCCCATGAGTGTGCTTTGTGTCAGAAGTCATTCCGCTCACCAGCATACCTCAGAAGACACACGGATAAAATGCATCCAGGTGATAATCCATACAGCTGTTCTTACTGTACCACAACTTTTCGATTGCCATCTGAGCAAAAGAGGCACATGAGGAAGGTACATACTGGAGACAAGCATCTCAAATGTCCATGTTGTGGTGATGGGTTCCGCAACCAATCTGCATTAAAGCGCCATAAAATGATTCACGTAGATGCAAGACCACATGTTTGTAATGAATGTGGAAAGGGATTCAAGCGGGTTGAATATTTAGAAGTACATAAACGGATCCACACAGGAGAAAAACCATTTAAGTGTACCTTTTGTGACAAGAGCTTCAGCCAGCTAGCCAACCAATTGAGGCACATCGCTGGTCACACAGGAAATCTGTCACATGTGTGTTCGCATTGTGGCAAAGCATTCTGGGCACAGACTGAATTAAATGCACACGTCAGGATCCACACAGGGGAGAAGCCATTTGTGTGTTCTTATTGTGGTAAGAGCTTCATCTCAAAAGCCGGGCTGAAGGTTCACACATACATCCATACGGGCGAGAGGCCCCATATTTGTGCTGTATGTGATAAGGGTTGTCGTACCAAATCTGACCTTAATACGCATATGACAATTCACACAGGAGAGAGATCGCACATGTGTTCACATTGTGGTAAGACTTTCCGTGGATCGGGTAACTTAAAGCTTCATATGATGACACATACTGGTGAGCGACCACACACATGTTTAGACTGTGGTAAAAAGTTCAGGGCATCAAATGCACTCAGTAGACATATGATGATTCACACGGGAGAGAAGCCTTACGTGTGTAAAGAATGTGGGATGGCTTTCAACCAGTCTTCCGCACTGAATACACACAGGAGAAGACATACTGGTGAACAACCATTTGTGTGTTCACAATGCGGTAAAGCATACGCCTCATTATCAAGCTTAAATGGACACATTAAGAGTACTCATACAAAAGAAGAGCAGCAAAGGGAGGAGCCACCCGTTTTCAATGCTCCAGTCTATATGCCCCCTATTGATCCGCCTTTGCGGTTCATACAATATAATGTACCAGGACATGACATAATATATTAGCTCTGTGATGTATAATCGTGTAAGGTTCTACATACATTTGCTTAAATTTCTATAGCTAGTTTATTGCTAGTAATTCCCATGTAATTATTATTGACCGTAGATTGATTGTCGTTCATGGCCGGTATACATATAAGGTGGCAGCTATATGCACCTAGGTTCTCTCCGTTATGCCAGTAAATGAGAGCGATCAGCTATTTATGATGACTGTTCTGTCACCCTCTATGTATTATGTAATGCCCTTTTATATTGTGACGTTTTTATTGCATGTCCAAGTGATGTACATACTAAGCCAAATGTATGTTCAGTCGCACCTCATTAACCTCGGTCAAGAGTTTACAAAATGTCGATTTACTTTAAAGTCAGATAGTTTCTTCCATATTTTTATATCCTCCTGTAAAAGTCGAATTTCTAAGGCGTTTATTCTTTTTAAATGCTATTTTTTATGGGATGAATTTAAAGTTGCATAGTCCGATGGTTTTGATTTTCTGAGATAAATATATTAGGTTGATCGCTACTTTAATTTGAATTAACGTTTATTTTAAATGGCTAACTTTTGAGATATTTGAAGTGTAAGCATGCAAATTAATTTTGGCAAGCATGCCAAAACTCTGACACCATAGGCTTCTACAGTAAGAAGTTCTATTAAATTGACTCAATCTTCCCTTCTATGTAGCGACAAATGTTTAATAAATACACCATTATCTAAGTTAGATATGGAGAATCAAATCTAGATAATTCTTTTGGTTTTGAAAGTTTGATGTTTTCATCGGACTATGCAGCTTTAAGGTAAAAGAAATGATCAAAAGAAAATCCAAATTTCAATATAAAGTAATCAACAACAACAGGAAAAAGGAATTATGACCTATCAAATATTTATTTATCAAATAACTGTCTTCATTGTACTTCATACTGTTGTGCCGTATTCTAGTTATCAGTACCGTAAAGTTCATATTCCTATGTAGGCCTACACGATAATACTTTGACCTGTTATCCATGAAATACTCGGGTATTTTAAACTATTCTATGGGAAATTCCAGATTTGTTTTCCTAACATTTTACACGAGACCGACTTTTATTCGAGTATATGCGATTGGTTGATTGTTATAATTTACCGTGCCTTACTTTAGAGTAGCTTTTATTATAAATGCTTAACTTTATAGAGATATTTGAAGTGGAAACACGATCGATTAATTTGGGCATTTCTGACACCATAGGCTTCGAAAGCGACAGGTAATATTAAATTGGCTTAGTATGCCTGTTTGTGCAGCAACAAGTGCTTAATCTAACTATCTAAGTTGGATATGTAGGATCAAATCTACATAAGTGTTTTGATTTAGAAAAGTTGATGCTTTCATCGGATTATGGAATACCACCCCGCCAGTTAAGTTAGTGACATCTATCGGCAGAATCTGGAACCACTCTATTTGTGTACTTTCCCCAAGTGCCTGTCATTTCACATGATATAGCTCCGTAAAGAATGCATGGAAAAATAATAAAAATGCCTGATTATATTCAGATATTCATATCGCAACAGGCAAGCAAGCGCTTATGCTTGTAATGTGTATTTTTAAAAAGACAACTATATTGTATTTTTCTTCCTGGAATTTCACCGCCGCTCTCTTACACCCCACCAATTATAGTGACATCTATCAGCAGAGTCTGAAACCACTCTATTCGGGTACTTTCCCCTTAACTGGCGGGATGTGTTGTGGGACTCTTTGAACAACCGATCATGGGGCTTGGATTAGGCAATGACTGCCTGTGTTTACTGTGCAATTCTAACGGTCCGAACAAAGGGGCGGTGCAAAGTTATCAACATTTTCATGGCCTTACAAAGCGTATGACACGGGGGAGGCGGGTTAGCAGTAAAGTACGACTTTTAGTGTTTAATATAAAAAAAGATATTTTTCGGCGATTTTGTGTGTGTGTACTGTAATAGACTGCACTGGCTTCTGGCATGGAGCAGCATAGTGAAGTAGGTGGGGATATGGTAATTGCATCAGGGAGCATATGTATCATGATGGTTAGCACACCAGAATGGCAGGACGTGTGGGTTCGAATCCTGCATTAGGCACAATATTTACCATTTTCGTCACCCCCAAGATCGTACATTAGTTGATTAAGCAGGGGAATTTTCATTTGTGTACCATTGGTCTTCCTCATTCCACTGCTCCTTGCCCTATCCTTGTAATGCCAAACACCATGCTAGGCAGCGACACATGTCAACTTTTAAGTTATTTGACTCAACAACGATTCAAACAGTGGCTTGAATCCAATGACCTCCCCAAAAGGTTGGGGGGGGGGGGGGGGGGGGCACTCAACTCATTCGGCCACCCCATGTGGGTCTGTAATCAAATGTTGGATGTGTGTGTGTGTGGGGGTGGGGGGTCTGGAAAAGTAGTACTATCTGTACTACCTTGAACATGTTGAAAACTTTGGACGGCCCCGAAGCGTTCTGCCTGACCCTTTTAGATGGTAATGCTGTATGCTCGGTAGCCTCCTATCAGTTATATTGATGTCTTTTTCAAGCGTCAATGGGTACATATTTGTTTAATTTGGTATTTATTCATGGATTTAATATTTATGCATTTGTTAATGGTCTACTGGTTGTTAACGTCGTATCTCATGAATTAATTTGATAGTTAACAAAACAGTTTGTGACTAAGAAATATTTCTTATTTTATATGTCAGTTAAAATGTTTATTTAAGCCAATATTCAATATATGCGCAGTATCTATCGGAAGTTTGGTTTTTAAACAAGTTTTGATAAATTAGAAATCCATTCCATTCTTAAAGATATCCTTGGGGCCTAATGTAGATATAATTCACAAACCTTTTTTTCTCAAGACATCAGTGGTCTTTAAAAGGTGGTTGTTGATTGATAGGTTAATTAAGTAACGTTAATTAGCAATGGTCACTGAATTAAAGGAAAATTTAACAGATTTTGAAATTTATTGTACACATAATTATGTATCATATATTATCACAATTGCAGACCTGACATTTTGCAGATGTGAGGTGGGGCCTGGAAGTGGTATAATTTGCAGGCTGACAAATAGTGGGACACAGGCCAATCGTTGGAAGAGCCAGGGAGACTTTGGCCATGTCGCAGGAGGGAGGGGGGAAGGGGGAAGATCCACTCCCTGATTGTGAGTATTATGGGTGATTAAGGGATTATCATTATCCATGTGTATGTATATATATATTAGCTGCAGTGCATCCTTTAAAAAGAATTATATATTATATATTTTATTTATCCTTAAAAAGATATGTGTAATATATTTTTATTTCTTTTTAAGGATGCACTGCAGCTAATATACATACACACACATACACACATGGATAATGATAAGTTCATTATCACCTGTAATAATCAGAATCAGGGCGTGGCTCTTCCCCTTCCCTCCCCCCTTGAGGGTGACATGGCCTAAGCCTCCCTGGCTCTTCCAACGATTGGCATGTCAGCCTGCAAATTGTACCACTTCCTTAAATATATATATATATTATGTATAATATACTTTATTTCTTTGTAAGGATGCACTGCAGCTAAAAAAAAGTCATTTCAGTCTTTAAAAAAGAAAAAGAAAACGACTTAGCAAAAACAATTTGTCAGTATGCTATGTTTATGTTTTGAAAATGAGTTGTGACTGTACACTTTTATTTATGTTACCCATAAATCCATGCGGTATGAAATATATTTGTTGCAGCTTTATCATGGTTGAAATAACAATTCCATTATGGTATTATTTTTTATGAAGCAAAATCAATGTTATTTATGGCCAGGATGTTGTCTCGGCAAATGTGAGCGTATGTTTACTGTTTCAGATAATGATGTGGATTGGGTACCAGATCGGGTATGCAACTGATTGATGTGTATATATGAGGTATATATGGTTGTAGGTTTCAGAGCCACTCTAGAGAACAACACTTAATCCAACTGTTGTGGCTTCTTGTCTTCGTTTGTCATGAAAGGAACATTTGTACATATAACACTAATGGCTCACCTGCTTCACCTTCCATATTGTATGGTAGATGTATCTGGTACAGAGGTATCTCTCTAGGAAGAAGCATGTCACAATTTGAAAACAAAAACAAATAAAAGTATTATTTATGTGCACATAGTTTTTCTTGTTGCACTTTGTTACCTTGTAATTATGGTGGGGAAACTGATAGAATGCTCAAATTGAAAACTTGCCAACATAAATTTTGCTTGTGTTAAAAATGATGAGATGGGAATATGATCAGTTGATAAACTGCTGGTCAAAGGGAGCATTGTTCAGTCCTTATTCTACCTCATAGCAAAGAATGTGTCATTGTCTGCAAGCCAGATGATACTACCTGATGCAAATATTGAGATCGATTTACATAGCTGCACATTTAATAGCGTTTTGGTTCCATTTCAGGGGTTATTCAATGAGGACTTCTCAGATCAGATCGGCGCAGGTGAAACAAACCAAACAGACTCAAATGAGCTTGCTGTGTATGACGGAAAACTTCACCAATGTGCAGAATGCGACTTCAGTAGTACTGAGCAGGATGAGTACTTTAAACACATGCGCAAGAATCACAGTAAAGCCAATGTAAAGAATGCCTATAAGTGTGCTTTATGTCATAACTCATTCCGCACATTAGCATACTTGAGAGTACACTCAGATAAAGTGCACCCAGGGCAGGATCCCTATACATGTTCTTATTGCCCCAAGAAATTCAGATTGCCATCACAGCTAAAGAGACACACCAGGAAGGCACACACTGGAGACAAGCATCTTAAGTGTCCATTTTGTAGTGAGGGTTTCCGCAACCCATCAGCATTAAAACGCCACAAAATGATTCATCTCGATGTAAGACCTTATGTTTGTGAACAGTGTGGGAAAGGATTCAAGCGGAGTGAATACCTTGAAGTACACAAGCGGATCCACACAGGAGAAAAACCGTTTAAGTGTACTTTTTGCGACAAGCACTTCAGTCAGTTAGCAAACCAATTGAGACATATTGCTGGTCACACGGGAAATTTGTCCCATGTATGTTCACATTGTGGCAAGGCATTCTGGGCACAGACTGAACTGAATGCCCATATAAAAATTCACACAGGTGAGCGGCCGTATGTATGCTCTTATTGTGGTAAAAGCTTCATCTCAAAAGCTGGGGTGCAAATACACACGTACATCCACACAGGCGAGAAGCCCCACCCTTGTTCAGTGTGTAATAAGGGTTTCCGCACCAAGTCAAACCTTAATATACATATGAGGACCCATACAGACGAGAGGACACATCAGTGCTCACATTGTGGGAAGACGTTCCGTGCATCAGGTCATCTAAAGCTTCATATGATGGTACATACAGGGGAAAAACCACACACCTGCTCTGAATGCGGCAAGAAATTCAGGGCATCAAATGCACTGAGAAGGCATATGAAGATTCACACGGGAGAGAAGCCTTACATGTGCAAGGAATGTGGGATGGCTTTCAACCAGTCCTCTGCATTGAATACACATATGAGAAGACATACTGGTGAACAACCCTTTGCGTGTTCACAATGTGGGAAGACTTACCCTTCACTAGCCAATTTAAATGTACATATAAATAGTGAGCACATGAAGGAAGATCAGAGACGAGCGGAGTCCCATGTTTTCAATCCTCCCACTTATATGTCTCCAGTTGATCCACCTTTACGGTTCATACAGTATAATGTACACGGACATGACATGATGTATTAGCCACGATTGTTATACAGCCATGTAAGGATCTGCATAAATATGTGAGCATTTCTACAAAAAGCTGCTCCAAATCACCTATCATTAATTTTTATATTTAATTATTTGCATTAAACTGATTACTGGCCATTGTTATACTCGTTGAATAAAAGAACATGTTTGCTGTTTGTCAATGTTTTCTATGAATAATAATATAATTTTAGTGATGTTATGCATTTATTTAACCCATCACCTTAAAAGTTAATTGCATGCTGTTAAAATGTATGTTTACATAATCACTACAAATATTAATTTCAATTATGGCTTCAAGACCAATGTTTTCACACAGATTTGCTATTCAATGCACCAAATAGCGGTTTAATTGAGTGTACGAAACCAAAGTACAATTGTATGTGATGTTTAAGAGTTATTAAAATTCTTCTAGGAGAATATTCATATATTGATATACTGTAACATCCAATTCGTTGTCTTTCTTTGTGTTCGCTTTGTTAGTGTGTCCATTATATTAGCATGCGCTAAGTGGTTTTGCACTGTAGGCCCTACTTGAATTTTTGAGTATCGGTGCATTCAGAGATGCTGCCTATTTCATTTTTAGATCATTATATAAACCCATTAAAGTTGCATAGTCCAATGGTTTTGAATTTCAGTATTCTTTCTGAGATAAATATATTAGATCAATCACTGGTATCTACTTTACATTAGTTCAAAGTTACTTTTATTTTAAATGGTAAACTTTTGAGGTAAAACATGGAAAATTAGTGTTGGCAAGCTTGCCAAAACTCTGACACCATAGACTTCTGCAATAACAGGTTCTGTTAAATTGACTCAGTATTGCCTTCTATGCAAAAACAAATGCTTAAGTGCATCAGTATCTGAGTTAGATATGTAAAATCAAATCTAGATAATTGGTTTGATTTTGAAAATTTGATATTTCATCGGACTATGCAGCTTTAAGTAAATAAGATCAGTTATGAATGCAATCATTTATCTTACACTGAAGTTAATCCTTTGTACCGTATACCACCATTCACCTTTAAAACAAACAAAAAAGGGCAGTTTATTTAGTAATTATATATGTTCTTTATCTATGTCTTGACAAAGGTTTGGCAACTAAGTAATAATACAAAAATTAATTGCGTAAAGGATGCATATATATCTCGTTCACTTCTAATAGAAAAATAAATAATAATTAATAGTTGTAAACTGTTTTGCTCATTCCATGGCTCCTTTTTTGACCAGACGGGATGGCCGAATGAGTTAGAGCGCCCGTCTCCCATGCTGGTAGATTGTGGGGTCGTGGATTTGAACCCTGGTCGAGTCAAACCAATGACTTAAAAATTGATACTTGTCGCTTCCTAGCCTGGCGCTCGGCATTATTAGGATAGGACAAGGACTGGTTAGCTCAGTGTCAGGATAATGTGAGTGAGTGGGATATCGAGTCATGGTGCTGGTGGCCTGGTTTCCCAGTGGGACAGCACTGTAAAGTCTCCATGAGTGCGCACTATCACAAATCGGTACCCGTCCTGATATGACCTTAGATGTTGTTAGGACGTAAATCAAACAAATCCCATTTAGTTACTACCACAGCCCTTTGTCGTACGCCATATTAGGTATAGTTTGATTCCATCGGGTTTCAAATTCCACAAGCTGCTGATATGACCTTAGATGTTGCGAGGACGTAAACCGCCAACAACCAACCAAGTCACGTGTGAAATGGACGTTCAACTCATTCAGCCCCCTTTTGGAATTCATTAAATTGATCGAATCTAAGCTGAAGTGATTGAGATATTAATAATAATCAAATAAAATCCTAATTTACACAAATTTCACTTCTCCCTGTCATGTCCTTTATCATAGTGCCATATAATAATGATGTGTGACTGACTACACATCACACAGTGTCAGCAATTGGCATTGTAGAATATCACGCTAATCTTTCCAAATGTAGCATGAAAGATAAACCTGCGTCAACTCGATCGGTCCCTGTAGGCTGTAGCGATCGGTGCGGCATACCGCATACCGCGTGTAAGGAATGCGCCCTTTAAAGGGTGGTTGAACCAGAGAGCGTGTATATAAACAGATATCTGTTTATATACACGCTCTCTGGTTGAACTGTGGAACGACTTGCCGGAGAGTGCTGTCACAGCAGAGACGTGATCTGGATGCATACTGGCCAAGAATTACGTCCATCTTGGAGACAGTTGCTACAATCCACCACATCTGAAGAACTGTCTCGATTTTTATTAATTAATTAGTATAGATATGATGCTGATACGATGACAGGGTCAACGATTGTGTGGTTTCGCTACCATTAAATGCCTTCCAAAAGGTGGCAATGTAAACTAGATCAAACAACTGTCGGTAGGATACGAGAACCAGATCATCTCTGGAATTACCATCATCTCTCACACACACAACATACAGCAAACACGATACAATTAATTCATAACTAGAGTCGCAAAAGCCGCACTATAAAGTATGTGTAATGTGGCGGGAAACAATGGAAGGGAGCATATTAAATAGTTATATAAAGTATGCTCCCTTCGCAGAACCTCCTCCCGGAAAGGGAATCCTGTGTGACGTCACATCCGAGGAAACCCCCCCCATCTGGAAATACGTACACATCTATTATCTAACGGAATTCATACTTTATTTGCGTGAGTGTCACATGATTAAGTATCTCAAATATAAACATAATAACGCATTTCTAGATTCATGCCTGATACTCCATGTTGGCTACGATGGTCATTTTTGATTTAGTTGAACTGAGATAACTGATAAAGTACTGTAGACTGTAGTCTGTAGGGTCTGTAATACTATTATTACTAGTACTACTAAGTCTAAAGCCGTGTTCACACGGGGAAAATGTAAAGCGATTTAGACAAGTCGAATCATATGAATCGATTTAGCCGCCCGTTCACACGGGGCAGTACTTGGGCCGGAAATCGATATGTGCGCATGAGCAAGTCCAGTCTGACCAGCGCCAGTTTTCGGTTAGGCGACGTCACTACGAGAGAGTGGGTTTGACCTAGATATGTATGTACTGAATCCTATTGGTTTGGAACGGTCAAAACTTCTGCTGGGCAGTGAAACCCTAAAAATAAATGATGAAAAAAATATCTGGGCACAGCTAGCAGTTTCATACAGCAAATTTACGGGAAAGTCAACACACTCAGGTCTCGACTGTCACGTCCTTAATCCGCCTCAAGTAAGTCGGTTGCGTTCACATGGGCGATATAAGTCGATTCATAAAATTCGCTTCATATAAACCACCTAACAGAGGTGGTTTATAAATTCCGGCTTATATGATTCGAATCAGCCCTAAATCGACTCAGATGCGCGTTCACATGCCAAATGTGAGCCGAACTAGGCAAGTCGATTTATATGATTCGAATTAACTGCCCCGTGTGAACAGGGCTATAGACTCACTAAGTCTAAAGCCCTGTTCACACACACAACTTTAGGCCGAACTAGATAAGGTGAACTAGATGAGGCGAGCTAGGCGTGAAAGTGTGTCGTGTCCACACACGCAGTACTTGGGGCGGTTTAAGGCGGAAATCGATACTAACCAGAGCCACTTTTGGTTAGTCGACGTCACCACGAGAGAGTGTGGGTTCGACCTAGATATGTATCGACTGAATCGTATTGTTTTGGAACAGTCAAAACCTCTGCTGGGCAGTGAAAACCTAAAAATAAATGATGAAAAAAATATCTGTGCACAGCTAGCGGTTTCATAGACCAAATTATATAATATGCGCTTTTGATCGACCGGAAAATCAACAAACTCAGGTCTCGACTGCGCATGTGTGGATAGGCCGACTCGTCTAAACTACCCCACTAGGCGGTTTATTTGAGGCAAACTAGATGAGTCGACTCAGCCCTAAGTCACCTGAGCGTAGTGTCCACACGGCCAATGTGAGTCGACTTAGATGAGGCAAACTATTTGAGGCGATTTAAGGCCCATGTATGAACGGGGCTTAAGACTAGTTACTTTAGTAACTACTAAACTAGTTGTTACCAGAGAGCGTGTATAGATGAGAGGGACAACTCTCATACTACTATTATTACTACACCATGTAACAGCTGCCGACTGTGGCGCTCCAAGTGGTGGTTGTTGAACAGTTTATGACACAGCTGTATGCGTACCGGCAAACTCAAGGCATTGTCAATGGTCGTGTGCAATCTTCATACAGAAAAAGTGAAATATCTCTAAAGCCACACCACCTAGAAACAAATCGCTTGGTACACATATATAGAAAACATGTTTACCAAAAAGATTATATTAAATTTATACGGTTAGGGTTCTGGATTTCTATTCATTTTGAATAAAACTAATGTTTTGCACTGCGCGTACCGGCAAACTCAAAGCATTGTCAATGGAGATTGCTCATGGCCATTGACAATCTCGGGTAAACACCGCGATGCACACATACATAAATCATTGAATATGCTATAATACACCCAAACATAAAAATAACTATGATTGTGTACTTTATCATATTTATGATGTCAGCTACTAGTACTACTCTATCCTCAACTGGGACAAAACATCTCAAGTTTACCAGGAGTTCCACTATCATAACTATGCAGTATGCTACTTGCATTTATTATCACTCAGTGTCAGAATATTGGCATGTAGGGAAATATGCTGGTTTGATTTTAATGTGTTTCTTACCTGTCATCTTGTGTCGGGAATGAGAAAAAAGATATTCTCCTTGCTGTTCCTGTGTAGTTATTGCAGTTAACCACTGCACATAATGTGCCATAGCCACTCGTTTTGGCTTGTTCAACAATGACCGCGAGAGGCGCCACTGTAGCCTGTGTCACCGATTTTCACGGGAGTGGTCCCTCTCATCTGTCTATACAAGCTCTCTGTTGTTAATAACTAGTACTACTACTTATTGATGGAGTGCATGTGACGTCATCACTCAGCAGTCAGGGCCACCCATCTTGGATTACGAGCACCCTCCCTAGCCATGTTGTGAATGCATGCAGATGCAGTAAAACAGAATTTTCTCGTGTTCTGGGAGGTTTTGGGCAGTTTACATCCAATGTGTTTACTTACAGCACTTTAGCAACAACTTCTGAGGCCAAACTGCTCAAAACAGTGGCAAATAAACCAACAAATCAGTAAATAAGCACAGTGTAGGCAGTTGCAAGCCTTCTGTATGTAATCAAATATGGCCACCGAAAGTTGTCTTGTGACGTCATTACACCCCCTCTATACTAGACTACTAACTAAGTTAGTAGTATAGTATTAGTACTACTAATACTATACTACTAACTAAGTTAGTAGTATAATATTAGTAGTAGTACTAGTCTAGTAGTAGTAGTA
Source organism: Branchipolynoe longqiensis (assembly GCA_030323885.1). NCBI lineage: Eukaryota > Metazoa > Annelida > Polychaeta > Phyllodocida > Polynoidae > Branchipolynoe > Branchipolynoe longqiensis. The sequence continues at coordinate 27,231,235 of CM059194.1, forward strand.
GTAGTAGGGTGTGGCGGTTTAAAATCTCAGTGTGTTTAGATAGGTAGATCAGCTAAAATTTCAAAACACAACAAACAGTATAAATTTAAGCTCTTTCAACAGATCTTGCTGAGACAAACTCAAATCTGTTGTAATTTTGAAAATATCTTAATAGGGGAGAAAGTTATGGCATTTCTAATGTCACCTTAATTGTTAAATTTAGTCTGGATTCACCATTGTAATAAACTGTGACCTTTGCAACATTGTAACAGCTTTCTATGGTCTAAGTATTTTGATTTTGGTATTTTAATGTATATTTTCGGTGAGATTAGTTCATGTTCTTTCCAGTGATATAACATTTATGAAAATATTCCAATGCAAAAGTACTTTAATCAAGGGCGGAATCGTGAAAATGCAGGAACATTTGACCAATGACCCTGATTCCGAGGCGCCCCTAGCGGAATCTGAGATACCTAGTTTAGAGGCTACGCTCGGGGTTCTGCGCATGCGTCAATGGGTTATGCGCATGCGCGTATCCGATAAACACGACTCGGGTCACCCGAGTTGCTAGAAATTCAAATAGAACACCATAAGTGGAGTTGAGAAAAACACGTCCCTTGTGCAAAAAGTTTAACCCACCCCTTGGCTGGGGTTAGCTCAGAGTGATGATGTCACATTTGTGCGTCAAAATGTTGCTAGGGTCACCCGAGTTGATTAATCGAATACGCTGAAATGCCTTCGATTTTGATGCATGCACAGAACCCCAAGCATAGAATCTAAACACTGAGATTTTAAACCACCACAAGGGCCTACTAGACTAGTAGTAGTAGTGATTTAAGGACAAAGGCGAGGGAGGGATGAGCTGATGACCTAAACGCAAATCTAAATCTGGGAATGGTAGGAACAGAATATTGTTGGGGCAAACTAGTTATCCAAGACAAATCTCAATCCTAGGGATGTGTGAACAAAGATCGAGTATGGGTGGAATATACTAGTGGCATGAATAAATCTTACCCCAGCCCAGGCCCTGGGGTCCCAGGCCGACGGGAGGTGTGGTCAGGAAATGCAAGAGAAAAGTAAATACAAATAGTGTATGTACCAGTAAATAAGCAGTTGATGCTACCCACATGTGGATTTCTGGGAATTTATGTATGGCTTCAATCAATCAATAGTTCCATCCTCTAGTGGAGGGTTGGATGCAATGGTTCTCCACTTGTCCCGATGTTGTGCTGTTCTGATAGACTGTGAATAATTCAAGCCTGTCCACTGTGAAATATTTGTAAACCATGATGTTCTTGGTCTCCCTCTCCCTCTGCTGCCATTCACCTTCCCTTCCAACAATGTACGGTATATTGAACTCTGACGAATGATGTGGCCAAAATAAATAAGTTTCTTTGTCTGTATAGTGGCAAACAAGCTTTTCTTATTTTTAATTTTTCTGAGAACTTCTTTGTTGGTGATCTTCTTTGTCCATGATATTTTCATCATCCTTCGATAAGTCCACATCTCAAATGCTGCTAAACGTTTGTACATTTTCTTAGAGATTGTCCATGTCTCTGCCCCATACATTAGAGTAGACCACACATAACAATTGATCCAGAATTTGGATTTTTTATCTGTCGGTCCCCCCCCCCCCCGACCCACACACACACCCAGGATATGGTCACGATTTGCGACCATTCCGGCTTCTCCTTAAAATATTTTCACCTTAAAATGTTTTCCTGATTTAGTTTTTTTGTCAGGCGATTCTCATCTATGATTATTATACTTGCTGCAGCATGCTGGCGCTGACAACATGGCGTCTGGTCCCCCATGCTACAAAGTAATTCTCTGTGGAGAGTACGGCGTTGGGAAGAGCTCCATCTTCAGACGCTTTCTTGATAACAGTTTCCGGGAGGACACTGGACCCCGCTCAACGATTGGGTTGGATCATTTTGCAAAGACATTTAAGGTCTATGATAAACCAATCAAAGTAAGTTACCGACTATCCGTGACTAGTAATAATTTCGACCATCTAATCATAGGGTCGGTGTTAGTTTGATCACTGTTTGGTGATTGCTAGAGTTCTGTACGTTTAAAAAATTATAATTTGATACACAAGTTGATTAAGCAGGGGAAATTTCAATTGCGGATAATAGGTTTTTCTCATTTCACTGCTCATTACCCTATTCTAGTAATGCCGAGCGCCAGGCCAGGTAGCGACAAGTATAAATTGTTAGGTCATTGGTTAGGCTCGGCCAGGTTTCGAATCCCACGACCTACCAGAACGGGAGGCGGACACTCAACTCATTCACCTATCCTTGTTATAATAGATGAATTATTGATACATCATGTTGCCGACACAGTATGTACTGTGTCAACTTTGTGGTTTAATGCATACTTTCTATGAAAGAAAAATAGTTCGTTATCACATTAGCCTGATTGGGCTGGCTAAGGTATAAATGTGGGTCTGTAATCCGAATGTGAATGATTTCTTTATTTGTATTTGTAATATATTTAATGTTATCTAAACCCCAGTCGCAAACCTTGCGACCAATATCGTCTCCTGCAGGTCGGCCCACTTTCATAGGTTGCTTTGGTCGCAAGGAGGGTTTTAGTGCAGCAGGTTCTTTAGTCCAAAGTGGTCGCAAGTCGTAGTGTGACTGAGGCTCTTATAGATCTTCAATTCGAGAGTGACAAGCATAACACATTAACAGCAATAATGCAACCTGAAGTTTTATTCAAAATAGGTAACCAACCGACTGGGAATACAAGGTACCGTAGACATCACAACACAGGCTTATAAATTAAAGTTGCATAGTCCGATGGTTTTGAGTTTCTGTTGTTTTCTGAGATAAATTAGCCGTGTTTACACGGGGAATTGTGAAACGTTCTAGACAAGGCGATTTATATGATGCGTTTTTGAGGTGCGTTTACATGACAGAGTTTAAAAAGTGTTTTGGCGCCGGGAACCAGCAGCCTGTGGTGCGCCTGTAGCCGGTGAGCACTGCTATGTGTTTAGTTTACACTCGTCGATTCGACTCAGATGTAGCTGTTATGATAATATCGCTTGGAATTTAAGGTTAATTTAATTAAATTTAATTATTTGAGTATGAAATTCTGTTAAATATGATCGCATTCAGTAGATTTCGGCCTAATCGGGCCCTAACACTGCCGGGAATCAGCTGAAACGCTTCATCTATACTACCTCGCGAGGTGGTCTAGATGAAACGTTTCATATGAGGCGATTCAGCCCTAAAACGCCTCAGAGTCGCGTTTACACGCCAAATGTGTGTCGATCTAGGCAAGTGGTTTCATATACGTTTTAAATCGCCCGTGTAAACAGGGCTATATATTAGGTTGATCATTATAATCTACCTTTCTTTAGCTTGAAAGTTGAAGTAACTTTTATTTTAAATCGCCAACTTTTGAGATATTTGAAGTGAACCCATGCAAAATTAATGTTGGCAAAACCCTGACACCATATGGCATGTGAGGTTCTATTCAATTGCCTCAGTACCTAAGTTAGATGTGTAGAGTAAAATCTAGACAGTTGTTTTGGTTTTGAAAATTTGATGTTTTTATCGGCCTATGCAGATTTAAGAACGGGAAAAAAATTCAGTAACCACCAAATAAATAAACAAACAAATAAATAATTATCCCTTAGTCACGTGTGATTGCCGGTGGTTTCCCGACAGATTGACCTATGGGACACGGCAGGCATCGAGCGGTTCGCCACTTTGTCGGCGAGCTACTTTCAGAGTGCAAGTGCCGCCATAATGTGCTACAGCGTCAACGACCGCGACTCGTTCAGCATGCTCTCACAGCACATGTTGGACATCATCATGCACTCGGAGACGGCCAAGATCTTCCTCTGTGGCAACAAGACGGACCTGAGCACGACGGACGAGTACGTGACGGCGCGCGACGTGGAGGAGTTCCAGGTGCAGTGCGACGCCGTCATTTCCGGTCTGTACCGGACGTCCTGTTTCAGCGGCGAGGGCATTAGGGACATGTTTGACGACATTAGCAGAATCCTTCACACGCATGCCGAGCTCAAGTTCGACCCCTCCCGCATCCAGCCGTCCCCGCTCCCGCCACAACAGATGGACGAGAAAAAGACTTGCTGCTCACCGTAAGGCACTTTTTTCCCCTTCCCGCCCCCCTTCTTTTTTGGGGGGTCTTGAATTTAACACCCGACCACCCACACCCCCTTCAGACCTTTTAAACCCTAGATGTAACAACAAATGCTATGGAGTAATGGGAAAGGAATGGGGAAATGCATCTAGGTTTTTTTTTAATTCTTAAAATTAAAAGAGAAGAAAATTGCTATGATAAATGAGTAGTGAAATATGTATGTCAGGTTTTAATCTGTTAAAAATTCCAAAAATGAATGCGGAAATGTATGGTGTGTCCCCCCCCCCCCTCCCCATTTTAAAACAAAACCAAATCTGATGAGAAATAATTGACGGTATATATCTGTTGTGGTTTGGTTTTCTTTTCTTTAAAAATCAAAATATTGATATGAGAAGTGATAGGAGAACTGAAAATAGTGGGAGCGGCAACAGAATTTTTTCGTTCATTCAGCTCTATATTAGCTCTATACTAGTTTGGTTCTTAACGGATTGACCGGGTGAACAGTAAGAGCATGCTAAGTGGTGTGAACAATATTTCATTCCTCCAGTGTCACGATTTGATGTAGGGTCACTTCTCTAATAAGCGGTGTTAGGAAATTAAAAATATACTATAAATTTAATATGGTTTCCATATCTCTCTCTCTCTCTCTCTCTCTCTCTCTCTCTCTCTCTCTCTCTCTCTCTCTCTCTCTCTCTCTCTCTCCCTCCCTCCCTCCCTTTCCCTTTCCCTTTCCCTCTCCTCATCCCTCTTTCCCTCTCCCTCTCCCCCTCCCTCTCTCTACACACATACACACACACCCACACCCAAAGGGCGAGGAGCCTGATTAGTGGCTTGCGGAGTCACAGCATTGGTATCTCGGAATACCTGTATTGTGTGGCATCCTTAATAACTCGGACACTTCTTACTATGGCATTTTTCATGGCGGGGTGGGGGTGGGGGGTGGGGGGTGTTAACTCAGGAGAAGAAAAGCTGGGTATTTATTATTTCATGTCAGGTATATCCCTGTTCAATATTAAAATAAGAGCATTGTTATATTTTAAAAGAAAATAATAATAATGAGTAATATACGACTGTTATCACGTTGTAAACACTGGTTCTTATCCCATCACCAAAGTTAACTGACATTGAGCCTCGTCAGTACTTAGATGGATGATCACCTGGTAATCCGATAAAGGTTTATTATCGTCTACAAAATCAGTAGACGATACTAAAGGGTGTCCAATCAGGTCCTCGTGACCATGCCAATTATCATGCCATATAGACTGGCCTCTCACTAGCCGTATCGAGGACCCCTCCATTATGTGGTGCTCATTCAAAACCATGCTCATTACTTTGATGGCCTTTATTTAAAGTTGCATAATCTGATGAAAGCATAACATTTTCAAAAACTAAGGCACTTCCCCAGATTTTAGCCCCACATATCCAACTTAGATACTGGTGCACTTGTTAAGTAAGCATGTATTACCGAATCAAAGCATTATAAGCTCAGTTTAATAGAAACTTTCACTGTTGTAAGCATATAATTGAGCATTGGGATGTGCGTGTCAAATCTATTTGGCATGTTTATACTTTAAAGATCTCCAAAGTTAGCCATTTATGATAATAAAATATAAAGTACTCCAAATTAAAGTGAGTCGATTTTTTGTTATAACGATCAATCTAATATATTTATTTTTAAATTATGGCAGTAACTCAACACGATCGGATTATGTAACTTGAATACTTAACGGTTATTCATGGTATTAGGGTACGGTAGTTGAATGTTTTAATTAATCATCATGTGGTTTATCACCCGTATGATTAAGAAAAGGTTGGTGATTACTAATCTAGTACAAAAGTGGCTTATGTTCTCTTGATTTGCATAACAACAAACATACTATTATTTTCACGGTTTCCCTTCCATCTTTTTTGGGGGGAAAATAGACAACTATCTTGTTATGTGCTCTTCAAATATAAAAGTGGCATATGTTCTCTTGATTTGCATAACGACGAAGACTATTATTTTCACGGTTTCCCTTCCATTTTTGGGGGGTGTGGGGGGGGGGGGGAATAGAACACTATCTTGTTATGTGCTCTTCAAATATAAAAGTGGCATATGTTCTCTTGATTTGCATAACGACAAAGACTATTATTTTCACGGTTTCGATTCCATTTTGGGGGGGGGGGGAATAGAACACTATCTTGTTATATGCTCTTCATATACAAATGCCTGTTACATCGAGCAAGCTATGTTATAATAGGGAAAATATAGATGGCAATGCCGTAATGAAATGTATCGATATGTGTGTAATTTTAACGATGGGATTAGGTCAAAGCTTTTTCTAGAAATTATTTGTATTTCTAGAATTATGAATGGTTGTGGATAAACTTGAATTGTTTGTGCAAGTTTACACTGATTTACTATATAAAAGAAAATTTGTAGTTCTAAATTCATACGAAGCTCTGAATATTGACCAAAAATAAATAGGAATATTATCTGGAGACGTTTATTTTTATGGTGTGCAATTGCCCTTTATATATTCAGGTTGTTTGGACTCTGGTTTATGTATAATAAATAATACATTGATATTGCCGGGTTCAATGTCAATTTTGTCAGTGATTCACTATTTTGTTGATGTTCATATTAGGCTTATACAATGCGCATGTCTTCCAGGTTTAAATGGCTCTCCTCATAGTTAATTGCGTTTTCATACTCTGTGTCCATAATATATTTCATACTGTGATGAGGTTGGTTCTCCCTACTCGAACTTCGGAACCGAAGGAGTAAAGAATGACACAAATACTGGAGACTTTTATTACCCCCTGACAAATCCGACACTGGTCCCCGAGGCATGTGTCGCGGGCTATTAAATACCGTGCCCTCGTGGGGAGGGCGGATCAACTGACCACTTGTTGGTCGGTTATAAACACGTCGCCAGTCCCCGTGGCCGGGAGAGGGGGGGGGGGGAGTGCTGTAAGAGAGCAGTGCAGCGAATAGACAGGTCTGGCTTCGCTACTATGCTATATATTCAATGTCAACTCGGGAGTAAAGCAAAGAGTACAAATGCGATAGACTGTTTTATTCAGATGACCTCTGTGGTCAGTGGACAAGCTAGCCTAGTCCATATTGTGGACATAGCCCAGTGCATGGTGTGGATGGTTACCCACAGTTAGCTGGCTCTGATCTGCCTGGGTGGAGGGTTTCTTGGTGGGCCCATCTAGGATAACTTAACAGCTGAGGGGTATTTTTCCGTTTCATCTAGTAGCAGTGAAATTGGTTCAGTAATCAGCTGACCCCCCCCCCCCCCTCTGAGGTGCTTGTGCAGATTGATACATTAACATATATATGGGTATGCAGCTTCTATTACTAGTAGAAACATTACTACAAAGTTGTTTTTTTCCGCTTACTTTTATTGTTGTATGGATCATGCGATGCAAAGTTTCACTTTGCTTTTTAGTTTAGTTCTGAGGCAGTTACTATGTATCATTTTTTATCCAGCTGTCCTATGACATTTCTAATTTTCCCTATTAAATAAATAATGAACATATAATTACAATGGTTGGTAGTGGAAAGAAATGCATTGACTTAATACTGGCAAATGCTGCTGCACTTTCATTGAATGAAAACATCCCTAAAAGTGTCCTGTAACAGAAGCATGTGAAAAGTATTTTGCTGAGCTGTTGTCATTTTGTAATATGGTTTGATGTTTTGAATGTCATTCGTGAAGCTGTTACTGTTCCCCATTGTTCAAATACAGTTGTTACCTGGGAGTATTACTGAATATACTTGGGCTGCATCTTTGCCGTCATGTGAACATAGTTAATTTGCCCTGAAGAGATTGAAGACAGACTGAGCTTAGCAATCATACCAGAGTGGGTACTCTAATGCAATGTCAATGAAACCTCAATGTTAAAGGGATCCGGTATAAGTCACAGAGACTGGAGTTGTACTTCGACAAATGCTTTCCAAGCAGACCGTTGCTTAATTTGTCAGTTTATGCAACCAAATATGTAGGGGGAGACTGCTGAGGTCAGTTGCTCCTGCTGTGTTGTAGTTAGTCCAGCAACACTGCCATGGCTGCTAGACAACCTTAAAGTGTCAGAATTTGCAATCTAAAGTGCTACATATTTAGGTCAAATGTTTAGTTATCATAGCCAGCTACTTTTCGGGTGAATAGTTGATGAAAGTGGAGTCAAGAACTTTCTCTGTCCGCCATTTTGGTTCCCCTGTCTGTGGGAACCCTTCTAGGTCATGTGATGGGGAAATCCCACCCGTGATGTCATTCATACATTATACCCTACTACTCTCCCCGCATATTCGGTTGCATAAACTGTAAAACTAAGCAAATTTGTGCTTGGAGAGCTTTTGTCGGCATACAGCTTAGAACACAAATTAGAACTGTTGGAGTTTGTTCTCAGTTGGCTATAGCTGGCGACTTTAAAGCTGCACAATCCGATAAAGGCATCAAATGTTAGATACTGGTTCACTTATTGAACATCTATTTCAGTTTGACGCTACTGTGTTGTGCTCGAAAGTCGGTGAACAATGCCCACATCCAGCATTTCAGTATTCAAACCCAATTTAATTTAGCCTGTTTTGATATCAAGTAACTGTTTAAAATTAGTTACTTTGAACTAAAGTAAATTATACCGATCAACCTAATATACTTATTTTAAACATATTTTTTAATGTATTTGATTATGTAACTTTATTAGACTTCAATTGTGTCACTTTTTCTCTCCCCACCAGCCGACCAGTTATTTATTTTCCAGTAATCTTCATAACAAATAAATTCAATAGAAGTCAGTTAAAAATTAGGGGGGAAATTAACCAATGGGATTATGCAACTTTAATTGAGCATATGTTGCAAATTATTAGAGAATATTATATGGACTTAAAACCAAAAGTCTTTGCTATGAAATGCAACAAATATAATCATGAGATGATGCTTCGGGGAGCATTTTTGTATAGTTTATTTATTTGGTATTTTTTAAATGTGTGTAGCCGTTGTGCCCACACTGGTTTAATCTTGTGGCTAATTTTATGGTTGAATTTCTTTTCCTCATGGTATATATATTTTTGTAACGCCGAGCAACAAGCTAGGTAGCGACGGTTATCAATGTGGTATGTCATCGGTTTAACTCGGCCGGGATTCGAGTATCTAGGGTTTTACAATTATATATATATATATGTATAAAATTGTTTGTGTACCTGTGTATACATACAATTGTTCATATATGGACTAAAGAAGCAATTGTTTTAAGTTTAGATTTTATAACTGTAAACTATACAGTTATGTATGCGCCTATATAAAATATCGCACTGGCTATTTGCAGAGCTGCTCTGCGAATAATAGCCATCGATACTGTTATTCGCAGAGCTGCGCATGCTCTGAAAACGCCGTCGCCAGCAAAATAAATGCTTGTGGCCATGGAGTTTGCCGATACATGTAGTGCCAAACTTGGATTTTATTCTAAATTAATAGAAATACAGAACAATTTGGCATAAACATGGATAAAGGCATGTGATATAATAATATAATGAATATATTTAAGACAAAGTTAGCAGCTCTGCAAATAATAAGCATTCTTCTGCTAATTCGCAGAGCAGCAGAGCTCTGCGAATAGCCTCGTCCATATAATATACACATGTAATTGTTCATGCAATTCAGATGAATTGATACATGTCTTACAAAGTATGATAAGTAAAAGGAAAGAAACCTCACATGCAGGCAACACCAGTACAGTATTGTGCGATGGGTATTAGTACACATATATGTCTCAATTAACTTAGATGTGCATCAGTAAATGAAACCGGTATTTAAATACCAACCGTGTTCATATCCCTCAACACCCTCCATATAGAGCCATGAATAATTGTGGCAGTGGCTAGGAAGATTAACAATAAAGCCTGCAATGGAGCCTTATTAATAAATATAGATACTTTTTAAAAAGAATTATGCTTATTTGAAACCAAAGCAACCGTGGTTTTATTTCCCGATGTCATATGAGAATTGTGTAAAACTTCCCAAAATGAGTTGGTTTGAACAAAATATTACTACCGTATATGTCCCAATAGAAGCACACTACACAATAGAAGCGCACCCCTATTTAAAAATTTAAAGCACGCACAAATTAAATAAGACAATTCCACTTTATTTCAGAGGCACAACAAAAACAAATAAAAATTTATGATCATATTCAGAATGAATGCACATAAAATAAGACAATCCCACTATATTTCAGAGGCACGACAAAAACAAATCAATGAAATTCTTTAACTTTGAATGGACGCGCATCCATGTGTCTGCACTAGCGCAGTGCGCGTCTATTGGGACATATACTGTATGTGGATTGAAGGTTGTATTTAGGCTTATTTGTAAGAATAAAGGAGGTGACATTTAGCATGCTATTTGAAGCATGCGCCAGGATCCAGTCTTGCAGGAAGTGAGTACATGATGTCAGGACAAATCATGTAACCACATGAAGACTATTTAGTGACACTATGCAAAGCTACTGCATCATTGGAGCATACCCTATGGATGGTTTGTTACAGAGGGGAAATATTGTTAGATATGGCACACAAACAAATACTGCTACATGTAGTTTCGTTTAAAGCAAATCTATATTTAATCCATGTTATATAAATTTGTTACCAATGATGGTTTCTTAAATTAGTCGGGGAGAAATATGACAACTGTCCCATCCCCCATGTCATTAAAAAGGACAACCCTTAAGGAATTAGTACAGCCTAACCAGACGACTGTTTCGTATCCGCAAATATTAACCCAAACAGACACCCAACCAGTTCTAAATGTGATGTACATAAAAGGATTTAAAAGATGTATTGAGGTGGTTTTTTTTTTAAATCATGGATTACAGTGTTTGTACTGCCAGATTATCAGATTTCTGTCGGATATTCACATATTTGTTGGATACTCAGATTTGAAAGAATTTTGCATTATTTGTTTATGAATCCGTCGGGATTTGCTTACATTTCTTGTTCAAAACTTAACTCGAATGTCATAATTTATTTGGAATACTAATGAAATAAGTTACTTTATTCAGAATATATATTATTAATTGAATGACAGCTTTGTTTTTTTTCATATTTAAGTACTGAAGGAAAACTTAGATTTTGGTTGCACAAAATAGGATTTTAATTTCTGCTTTGGTACAAAAAGAAAGTTATGTTCCTAATTATAGATTGAACCAATGTGCATAGCTGTTGGAAAGTCTCATGGCTTGGTGTGTGCATACTGTGTGTGCTACTGTAAACATATTCATCTTATACCGTCAGTATTCATAGCAGGACTCCATAGGTATAATACTGCATAATACATGCATTCTTAACTTGGATCAATTGAAAAGTAATAGTTTTTCTTTTGGTGCTATTTACGAAAATAACACAAAGTTTGTTTGTTTTTATTTACGAAAATAGCACATAATCCTTTGTATAATAAAGAAAAATTTAGATTGATCTAAACTTACCGTATGAAGTTTTAATTTATACTGCAACTTATTGAGAAATATAAAATATTGTTTGTTTTAATGGTTATTGAAACTTACATAGGAAAGTAGCAATTTCCCTTGCAACTTATCGAAAATAATAAAATAACCGATCTAATTTTATGTTGTGTAAGGTTTATTGTAATTTACATTAGGATAATGAGGATTACATTGAAACTAATCCATGACACTAAAATAAATGATATAATAATATAAAATAAGCCACCAAGGTTGTTTGAAACTTACATATCTATATTTTGTTAATTGAAATAACGCAAGACCGACTTACTTTGTATTGGGATTTATTAGTCTTTAGAAGTTACATGTCAGAGTCCAGATATTATAATTTGTTAAGCTAACAGAACTTAACTCCACGTATATTGTTACAAGCTTGGGTGGGTGGGATGGTAAACAAATGAGCTCTTGGTGTAGATGTTACAGGAGCCTCAGCCGAGGTCGAAGTGAGCAAGAAGGAGGGAAGACCGTTAGGGTTATATTATGACGCGGGGTGGCATGACGTCAATCGGTGCCAGGATTTAGTCCATGAATAGAACAAGTGAGCTTGTATCCAGGCAAAGGTGGGATGTCGATCGTGCGTATTCAATTACACAGGTTCCGTAACATGCAAAATGTTTGAATTGACAGTGCAACTCAAAACAAGACTACTTTGGTGAATTTCCGCTACTAGAGTGCTATCATTAATAATAGGTACCGGCAGCGCCCTGTAAAAGTCCAGGAATGGCGCTTTTTTCATCAATATTCACATGCTTGTAACTATTTCTGTATGTATATGATTTTGATGAAATTACATAACCTAGAACATCAACATATGTTCTATCCAATGTTGTTGGATTGAATATATAGTAAGTATGTATTTAAGTAAACTTCATTTGTAAGACGAGTGTATTTAGTGAATATTCCGTCATCACCGATGTAAATGAAAATGACTGAAAACGGGGTATCTTTAATGGGCTCGCGCTTCCTTGGACTACATTGGAGAAAGTCATGATGGTACCAGACGAGCGCATTGTCAACAGCTTTCTAAGCATATATACGGTTTGCCCTGGTCAAAAAGGTCAAATTCTACAATTTAAATAATTTTGAAAGTTTAAAGCCCATCTACTGAATTAAAAAATATGTTAAACCTAATAAGATTTGATATGGATAGACAATTTGATTCCCTTTCCAATGATACCAATCATAGTATATAGTGCTAGTTAGTGCAAGGAGCCACAGACGGAATATTGACACCAACCTGTTTGGGCCTTTGCTTACCATACTAGTTTCATAATGGGGACGCCCATGTAGAACGATGTATGACATTGATGTCTATTGAGATATATCAGAGAATATATAATCTAATATTGGGCCAAATATGGGGAAGATCCAACCATTGCTCTAGCCACAGTGAATATTTAAAGATTTACTTAAATATATATTTGTTTCAAATTTTGTATTATGACTTGCACTTTTTTACATTTGTCTTATTAAAAATCTGCTTTACTAATTGATTTAGCAGACAATTTAAATTCCTTTATATATGTACAATGGAAATTGGTTAGCGTAATGCCCCTCACATTCTTCAACTTTTTATTATATTTGGTCAAAGTTCCACCTTTAATTCAAAATTAATACATTTTTATATATTTAATCTTAAAAAGTTATTATCTCCAGAACAATACTATATATAAGCCCAACTGTTTTTGGGTGTGGGTTTATAATTTCAACGTCAACAGGAAGGAATACAAATATTGGACCATAGGCATATTTCTTTATTTCGCTGCCGGTACCTATTAATAGTCCCTTCCCTGTCACAGGGGTTAGTTTGGTGGTTACTTCCCAATTTTTATTAAAACAAAACAAAACCGGATATCCTCCGAAAATCGGAAATTTCGCAGTGATTGACCTGAAGGATTGTAACATTTTAGATCACAACAGACAGAACTGACTGGCCATAATGAGCGTAGGATTATAAATGACATCAGACTGCAGTTATCGTGAATCTGGGAATGTTGACTCAGGCTAATGTTCTAGTGATATGTTCACCTATGGACAGTGATATACAACAGTGTACGCTTAGTCTTTACTGAGAATATGACTTGTGACAATCCTATGGAGGCGGGGAGGTAAGCAGTCCCCTGGGAGTGGGTGTGTACCACTTGATTTTTTTAGATATTGTTTTTTAATACACCCATGTACGGTGAGGTTTGCATTGTTTTTTTGTCTGTATTAACCCGTGTTAATTCATATTCGTGATAATTATTTAGCATCCATCGTTGCACCAATAAATCGGCAATGAATTTGTCAGAAATCCCAAATTAAATACTTGACATTCAAAAATATATATATATATTCAACATATACTAAAGGAATGATAATAAATGTAACTCAAATCCCAGAATACATGTGATTAATTGTACACATTTGAAATACTTGCAAAATATGTGGCAGTACTGCATGTTCTGCGTTAGGCTGGAGGGTTCCACACAAACATTGTGTTGTGCACATATCTAAAAAGTCTTTGTGGTGTGTGGTTTTTGAGTCCCTCAATGTTAATATGTTGTATCCCCTTTGTACTACTAAGTGGTGTCCCAATGTTATTGGTTTTGGAAATATTCTTGGCGATATTGTGGCGGATTGACATTCTTGATTTGGTTAAACCCACATTGAATTCACACTATTCACGCCACGGCCATGTTGAAACCAGACCGAGGGCACTTACGCATCTGCGAGGCCGCTGTATGAAGCCATGTGAATACTTTTTTGTCCATCAAAACCTCTCAGAATCACTCAAATTTGAGGGTATTCATTTTTTTAAATACCATATTCATCTTTGCATACCTGTTTTCTATCTATTGGCAAATTTTCATGAAGATTGCGTGACCCTTGCATGGTGATTTTTCCCATTCTTTAACTACAATGTAACTGTCAACTTCAAGTCACCATAGTTATGGTGGTCTCATGTAATGCAGCACTGTCAGTGTAGTTATCTGTGTAACACAGTTAAACAACTAGTCTTAGTAATTACAAATTAATAAAAGCTTTAAAAGGGTCAAAATATATATTTTAAATATATCTATATTAACAAAGTTATGCAATTTTGAATTTAAGAAAAGATTGGCAGCCAAGGTGAGTGACTTTGTTGGCATTGCCTACTGAAATGCATCTGATCATCACCCAATCTTCATGAAAATTGACCAATAAATAGAAAAAACGGTAAGCAAAAATGATTATGATAGTTTCAAAAGTTAATATCTTCAAATTTTACTGCTTTAATTTATGTAGTAGTTCATACACATCGGCACACAGTAGTGTCTTATGGCCATTTGCAATACTGATGCTTACTCAGACTCGTTCTGATCCCGAATTAGGTCGCGCGTGAATAGTGTGAATATGAACCCATTATGTACCTTTAAATACAAGGAGACATGTCAAGACACGTACACCACTGAGGAGGGGGCTTCCTGTGTGTACATGTGTGTGTCTGGTCAGTCTAGTCTTGTATGGTTGGTAGGACATTCTTTACACGCACCAATTGTTACTGTCCATAATATATATATGAAACGCTTTCAGGGGAGAAAACAGATACACTGAATAAACACCATCATATATATATATTTGTTCTTATATTTATTCTATTTTGTTATTTACATGAAGTTGATACATTCATCAATATTTAATACTTTTGTATACATGAACGTCAATTATCATGAAAATAATGGGAGTAAGTGGGGATAATCACTAATTAGCTGAGACCAGGGCCACGTTCAGGGTATACCTCAGAGTCGGCTCTGCAGCATCTTTTTGTTGTTGCCAATTTATGTTCAACGTGCACCTCGGAGTGGACTGCCAGACGTCACACTTTTCAAGTAGGAGGCAAAAAGCCCCCCAAAATGGCTGTGTGTGTCGGCCAATCAGAGCTGTTCTTTCAATTGAAAATGGCTGCATGCTATGGAGTCGCCATTTTTGAGGCACCCGATAGCTAAATGTCACTTGAATGCGGCCCAGGACAAATCCACACTTTAAATAGGAAATATAAGCCATGGTTTTCTCCTGGTTTCTTGCTTTTAGTGATCCCCAGAACACTATAAGGTTAAAGTTACATAGTCCGATGATTTTGAGTTTCTGCATATTAAAATAAAACCATTAGGTTGATCGTTATCATCTACAATACTTTAGATTGAAATACCTTTTATTTTTAAACGCCTAACTTTGGAAATATTTTAAGTGAAACCATCCAGTATTAACTTTGGCAAGCATGTCAAAATCCTGACACCATAGGTTTCAGCAATAACAGGTTCTATTAAATAGGTTTAGTGACCCTGTCTATGCAACGATAAATGCTTAATAAGTGCACCAGTATCTAAACTGGATATGCAGAATCAAATCTAGATGACTTTTTTGTTTTAAAAAATTGTATGCTTTCATCGGTCTATGCAGCTTAAACTATCTGAAATAATCATCATTCTCCCATTCTTACAAAATAGATAACTGAGCCACTACTACTTGTTGCAATAAATCACTTCCGAGATACCAAAGTTGGTGGCCACACAACCACTATGCAGGCATATGGCCATGCTAGGGTGGTGTGTAGCATACTGCACTATACACTACTATACTGTGACTAAAGAATAGCGTGTATAGCTAAAGCTAGGTGTTGGCAGAAAATGAACCCCACCATTGGTTGTGTGTGCACGCCAGGTCGCAGCTTCAGTCCTTTCAACAACCAGCGGAAAGTAGCATCAAAATTCACTTAAAAACATAATAACGTTCTGAAGAACTCCCACGTTCCCTCTTATTATTTTATTTATTATTATTTAAATAAAGATTAAAGCAATTGTTGAGACACATTCCATTCTTTCTTAATTATATCAAATTGAGGGACAACAGTTACACAACTGCAGATGTAGTCATCCATTCTTTTAAATATTTAGGTAATAATAGCGATTTAAAACTTGTATTTTAAAGTTATAAGTTTATTGGAGGTTTTACGTCCTAGCAACATATATGGTGATATCAGGGCGGGGTTTAGAGTTATAAAGAGCATTTCGAGTTGCCCAGTGATATTGAAATATCTAATATACATTTAATACGGAACTTACATTAAATGAAAACCTACATAATCGATTGGGAGTGCCAATCACATGTACACCAATATATACATTGCATAACATTAACCAAACACTTCAGTCGTGGACCATCATACCATTTACGACCGTTTGAAATGACCTGGAAAGAAAGAAAAAGGAATTTCATGAATACATGTACATGTAAATTGCTTATCTTATTGGAGGTGTCACAGCGATTTGGACACCAGGACGGGCCTTGAACCCATAAATAAATTTCTGCAAATTTGTGATTAAAGTTTCATAGTCCGATGGCTTTTGAATGTTTCCGTTATTTTTTAGATAAACATATCAGGTTGACAATTATAAACTAATATTCATTAGGCTGCAGTAACG
The DNA here is from genome assembly GCA_030323885.1 of Branchipolynoe longqiensis. NCBI lineage: Eukaryota > Metazoa > Annelida > Polychaeta > Phyllodocida > Polynoidae > Branchipolynoe > Branchipolynoe longqiensis. The sequence continues at coordinate 27,248,280 of CM059194.1, forward strand.
TTGGTGAAAAATGGCTAACATACTATACTCAATATATAATTCATGAGCATTCCAAAGAATTTAAGACATTCAAGTTAAGTTTTGAACAAGAAATTTAAGCAGAATCTGATGGGTTCGTCCAAAAATAATGCAAAATTATCTGAAATCTGACATCATCCGACAAATACGTGAATACCTGACAAAAGTTGGATAATCCGACTCTGTACAAACACTGGTTTCATTTAAAGGCAGATGGAGGACGGGGGGTGAGGCTAGGTCAGACTGCTGACACGTGCTCTTTATATAACCTGGTTCCGACCATTAAACATAAAGCTTATCTACCTAATTAAGAGATACCTAAACAGTCAAACAAATAACATCAACATAAACAACAAGACAGAAAATTACATAACATGCATCCAGCTAAGTCTTAGAATATGATAGTTGAGATAGATAATCAAGATATGGATGTGTGGTTCAGTTAATCATATAACACGCCCACGTTAGTCATCAAATCTCAATATCAACGATAACAGTTTGAGACAGAAGAGTTGATGTGGAGTGGGTGCAATGGTTGAGATAGGATGCAATCTAACAAAGAGGATTAATTGATTGAATGATTGATGATGGCTTTATGCACATCTAACGATATTTACAAGACTTATTCTATTTGCATTGATGACTGCTGGATTTATTCAGAATACGAGTACTCCCGAGATTTAAACAAATTCACCCCTGCCCAAAGTAGGGGTGAACCCATTAGAAAAATTGGCGAAAGGATGGGTAGATGAAATGAGCAGATACATTCTTAATTTAAGAAGCAAAATATATTCTTCACATACATCTTTATATGTTCCTGCTACTTTTGAATTGTAAAATAAATTATATTATATAGCTTAATCGACTTTGAAACGAAAATCGAGAGCATTCCTGGGTCGCCATCTTGCTTGTTTACATCCTCTGCCATTTCACCAACTCTAAGCCAATATAGGTAGTCACTGTAAAATATTCCGATTTACAGCATTGGTGGGGGGAATGCAAATGTTCTATTACTGATCGGGTATACGTGACCAGGTGCATGTATGTATATATGTAGGTGCTGGTGGTGCCTGAGTGAGATGTAAATAGACATAGTGTTGCTGGCAGGGCTGTGTGTAAGGGGCACCGAGAGCCTACCCCCTCTCCCCCTCTACTAGTCAGGATCACCACACTCAGGTTCAAGGCAGGTGGTGGCCAGGGGTGCCACACAGCTTGGTGGTGGTGGGCAGATCACTGGTAACCATGGGGACCAGGAATGCTGGATCCCTATTGGTAGAGCTAAGAATGCTTGTTTCCCATTGGGGGAATAGGGTGGGGTGATACTCTATACTAAATCCATGTACCATATAAATAATAAACCAAAGGGCTTGACTCTCTCTCGTCTTTCACACTTAAACTGTTCTTTTATCTTTGTCTGTATTGATTTCATTATAGCCTGCCTACACAACCACAGATTTGAGCCATAGACTTTACATACTGGTGACCACGGCGATTGGTAAATCTATTAGTTGGAGGAAGGATTCAACTTTACTTTATGGAGACAATAGTCTTTACAACTGGATACTGGAATCAGGAACTTCACTTCCTGTTTATACTAGATCGGATCTTGCTCATTCTTGGCCTTGGTTGTCATTCACCTCTACCCTGGGTAGGGGTGAATACTTATTCTAGGGTGCTCCGAGTTTCGCTAGTCCCTCAGGAAGGACTTAACCTGTGTCCCAGGAAGTCAGCATATATGGCGGAAGTTGGCGCTGGTGCCCCTCTAGATAAAAAAAGATTCACCCTGTACTTACAGTAGGGGTGAATGCCAGCCTGGTGTGAATACTGGCGAAAACTGCTTTAGTATTGAACAGGAAGTGGAACCCCTGGTTCCAGTATCAAATGGCTACTTATATCGGCACAGAGTTGGTGAAATGGGAGAGAATTCAAAAAGACAAGATGGCGACCATAGAATGTGATCGATTTGAGTTTTAACGTCTATTAAACTACATATTTTGTAATATTTTTCAAATCAAAACTAGCGGGTAAATATTAAGATATATGTAAAGAATATATTTTGCTTCTTAAATTAAGAATTTATCAGCTCCGTTCATTTCCACACCATGTCACAATTTTTCGCCAGCTTTTATATAAGGGTGTTCACCCCTTTTATCTAGTGCCCCTCCCCCCATATCCTTCACTCTAGGCTCTACTTTAAACTCACTTTGGTACGAATAACCACATTGCCCCTGAAGCCCAAACTTGGTTGGATTCTTGCCATGTATTTGTTTCTAATGTTGATTGCAGTGAAATTATTTATGGGAATATTTAATTAAATAAACTACTAATTTGTACAAGTGTATTGACACTGTAGAAGCTAAAGCTGTGACATGGTGTGGTAGTTGACATTCTCTTTCCTTCCTGAGGTACCAGCGGATTTGGAATACCCGAATTTGGTCAAGAGGGGTGCCGAGTGATTTACTTGCAAGTGTTGACATGATTTTGTCTTTCTTCCAACTTACCCTGATGTCACCTTCTCTCCTGGAGTGTAGAAAGGATTACACAACATGTCCACATAGGCGTTGTGCAGTTTTCTAAACATCTACAAACAGAAATGTACAAACTTATAGCATTTAAGCAAACATTATGCCTAAGAATTGACAATAAGAGGAAGAAAGAAAATAAATTAATTTGTATTTATAACTTTTTTAAAAGAAAGTTTGTTTTAATTAACAACGCCTCTTTTTTTAAATTTTTGTATTTATTCTGTCCATAGCATGTAAGCCTGGGTACCCAGGCTTGTTTTCAATGCTGGCCAGCTGTAGTGTTGTTGTTTTACCAACCAGTTGATAAGTTATTTGATTGTCTGCATTTCATGAGCAGATAGATAATCTGTTGGTACGTTTCTTATTACTATGTTAGTTGTCTATGTTAGTGTTTTGGGGTTTTCTTGGGAAGAGTTTTCCGCTTTTTTTAAAAACTTAATTCTATACTAGCCTATTTTATTTACATGTTCATAGGGTTGTACGTAATAGGTGGTTGAGTTATGTTTGTTTGGATTTGATTTGATTTATATTGTTGTTGGATATGTTATCTGGCTTTTATATTTCCGGTTTTCCCGCCCTGGGCTGTCCAGTTGGTGGGCCGTGACATATCACCTGCCCCCTTGTGGTGCAGTTCAGTTGGGGTTCCCAGTTTTTATTTTGCACAGATATTTTTTGTACATTTTTAGGTCAGGGATTTGTCTTTCTTTCACCGTTTGCGCATTCCATGCCTTGGCGGCCATTTCCAGTGTGCTCCTTTCATGGGCTTTGATCTGGCTTCTGGTCTGCCTCAGTAGTGGTGCCTTGCTTGCTCTGGTGTCCCTTAGTGGTTGGGTTAGACGCTTAATGTCTTGGCTATATCCATACGCTAATGTTTTTAGGTGGATTATCCTTCTGTTTTCTAGTAGCTTTACTTTAGTTCTTTTGTGTAGGTCATAAGTGGGGTGTAGTTTGTCTACTTTCAGGCAGATTTTCAGGGCCCTATTTTGTAGTATCTGCAGTTTTTTAAGTAGCTCTTTTTTAGCACCCATGTAGATTACATCCCCATAGTCAATGTAGGGGAGTACCATGCCTTTGAAGATTTTTATTGACATATCTTGTGTCATATAGTTTCTTAGTTTAGCAAATAGCCATAGTTTGTGATTTACTTTTTGTATGATTTTTGTTAAACACAGGTTGTAGTTTAGCTGGCTATCCAGTTCTAGGCCTAGGTATTTGTAGTGATTTACACTTTCCAGTGTTTGGTTTCCTAGTGTGCATTGTAGGTTTCTTCCTGTGATTGCTGTATGTGAGAAGAGTACTGTTTTAGATTTATTTGCATTGATGGTTATTTTATTGGATTCACACCAGCTGTCCAGCTTTAGCAGGAGGTTGTTCAGTTTGGTTGCTACCTCCTCTATTGTGCTTCCTTCTGCATATACAACAGTGTCATCCGCATATAGCTGGAGACATTCTGTGTCCAGCCATTTTTCTAGGTCATTTATGTACAGTATAAATAGTAGTGGTCCCAGGACTGATCCTTGGGGTACACCACAGGTGACAGTTTGTTGGTCTGAGAGTGTACCATTTACTTTAGTTTTTTGCTGCCTGTTGCTTAGGTAGCATTTTATCCAGTTTATTGATTTGGATTTAATGCCCATGTTGTTTAATTTTCTTATTAATATGCTGTGGTCTACAGTGTCAAACGCTTTGCTGAAGTCGATGAAGGCTGCTCCAACTAATTTCTTTTGGTTCAATGATGCCAGCACATCACTTGTTAGGTTTGCTATTGTTTTTGATGTGGAGTGTAGTTTTCGGAAACCTCCTTGCCTCTTGTTTAGTATATTGTTTTTTTCCAGGTGCTCATTTATGTGCCTGTGAAATATTTTTTCAATTAGTTTGCCTGGTGTTTGCAAGATTGATATTGGTCTGTAGTTCCCCATGTTTTGTTTGTCACCACTTTTGTATATGGGGGTGATGGTTGCCATCTTCCATGCTGTGATGAAATGTCCCTGCTCAAACGATATGTCGACCATGGTATCTGGGATGGCTTGGAGTGCCTCTTTTAGTATTTTTGTGGGGATTTCATCTATTCCACTTGGTTTGTTTTCGTCTATGTCATTTATTAGCTGTGTTAGTTCTTTTAGGTCAGTTTTGCAGGTGGGGATTTCATCCTGGATATTTTCTGACTTGTTTTCCCAGATTCTTGTGAATTTCTTTGATAACCTTTGTCCTACCGTGGCAAAGTGTGTATTTAGTTTGTTTGCTGCATCACTATCTGTGTGCGTATTTCCATCCTTATCCTGGAAGCTTATCCGTTCTTCTATCTTATTTCTGGGGAATAGTAAGCTTACATTTTTCCAGAACTTATTTGCGTTGCTTCCCCAGTCATTGTCTTGTTTTATTATATATTTCCTTTTTGCTGCCCTTACTGCTTTGAGGGAGTTGTTTCTGGCAGTATTATAGGCCCTTTTATCCTCTCGGTCTTTAGTACGTTTCACTTTGTCACCTAGCCTTCGTTTTGTTGCGATATGCGTTAACAGTTCCCTGTCAACCCATGGGTCTTGGTTTCTCTGTATTTTTAGTTTCTTTATGGGACACATCTCATCCAATGTTTGTTTTATTTCTGTGACAATGTTATTCCAGTAGATATCAGGGTCATCTCCGTCTGTTGTGATGTTGTCTATATTTTCATATAGGTGGTTTTTTAGTGTTTCTTTTGAGTAGTTTTTTTAGGGATCTGCCCATCTTATATTTATATTGGCTTGTGTTTTTGAGTTTTTTCCTCGTTACATATATTAGCTCATGGTCACTTATACCCCAGCTTCTAGTGCCCCATTTTGTGGCATGGTTTGAGTTGGTTAGTATTAGGTCAATTGTTGAGCTATTGTTTCCTAGTCTTGTGCTGTCTGTAATAAGTTGCTGTAGCCCTAGGATTTTGATAGTGGTTTGTAGCATTAGTTTATTTTTGTCATTGCTACTGAAGTTTATGTTGAAGTCCCCTAGCACAAAGATTTCTGCATTTGTTAGTTTTCTCACTGTATTTATGCTTTTCTCTAGAGTTTCAAGGAATGTTTCAATATCCCCGGACGGTGGTCTGTAGAGGCTTGCTATGGCTATGTTAGCCTGCTTCTCGTTTTTTATTAGGCACCATAGTAGCTCCAGGTGTTCATTTGAGTTGTTTGCTATTTTTAAGGCCTCACTGTCTAGATTTTTTTAGGTTTTGCAGTAGATTGCAACACCTCCTCCTTTTTTTGTTAGGTTTGCTATGTTAATTTGCTGTCTGTCATTACGTACAAGCCTATATCCTTCTATGTTGAGGGTGTTGTCTTGATGTCTGTCAGTGAACCATGTTTCTGACAGTGTTAAAACATCAAGATGTGCCTCTAGAGCACATGGATTTTTTTATCATCGGCTATTGGACATATTGATACATTTCTTTAGAGGAAACCTGCTGCCGCCACATAGGCTACTCTTTCCGGTAAGCAGCAAGGGGTCCTTTATATGCACTTTCCCACAGACAGGACAGCACATACCACAGCCTTTGATGAACCAGTTGTGAACCAATGGTTGGAATGGGAAATGGCCCAAACTGCAAATGCGTCCACTGAAGCAGGATCGATCGGAAGACCCACACCTGGACACGCTGCCCTCTGAGCTACGTCCCGCCCACTATTTATAATTTAGTGCTTTATTATTAATTCATTATTATTATATTATTATGTTACTTGTGTGCGTGTAAATCACTTAAAGTTGCACAATCCGATGAAAACGGATTTATACATGTTTATAGTGCTTCCCTTAGAATAACATGCCAGCGGCACTAAATCAACCAGTCGTTGCTCTATCCTAGTAATTTAGTACTAATACCCAGCACCAGTGAAGGTAGGAATACATATTCATTTCAAGCCTCTGGTTCCACAACCTATCGCATAGGAAGCGAGCGCTCTACCCAGTCGGCTATCCCGTCCCGCTACAGTTCAACAAAGTGATGCACAGTTTGGCTGCTGCATAGAGTACTATACTACTAAACAACCAACACAGAGCTCATTTTGAATCATATATTTAAATAATATTTGGTTTTAAATGTAATAACTATTACTCCTCGTGGAAGGAGACAGTACAGTGTTACACTATTCTGTTGTGGAAAAAAGTAATCACTTGCACTGCAGATCATAAAGAACATGGTCGGTCAGCTATCCCCAAGACAATACTCATTAGAAAAACAGTGTTCCAGAATGCCTTCTACAGATTATACATGACACAATAGAAAATATGCACTTACACTTCGAATTTCATTATCTCGCAATGTGTTGTTCGAAGATTCTACCACAATTACAAACTTGATCTTAGTATTTGTAACGTATCCGTATCTGAGGTTATGTTAAGGAAGGAATTAAACCCAGGTACATGCATAATTGATGTTGGTTTGTTGTTGTTTTACGTCTTAGCAACATCTAAGGTCATATCAGGACGGCGAATAATTGATAACATACACAAAAATATAAGTTTTAATTAACAGCAATACCCAGATTGAGAAATACCCATGGGTGAACTTGAGGATTCCTATGCATTGATACCACGATTAAAATTTATTTTTAATAATAATATATAATGTGCTTATAGACAGGACAATATCTCATAGCAATGACTATTGCGATAATATAACTTTTAATAAAAAATGTTGATATAATTAGAAGACTAAATTTGTATGACTGCACAACATATATCAAACTAAAGAGTACGATATAATATAAAGGATACACTTTGTAATCTTCTGTTGGATACAAAAGACCGAGATATAGCTCCCGTAGGTCATTTGCATTTTTACCAACTGACGAGATCTTCTCTTCGACAACGTCTAGAGACGTATGAACTGTGTAGTAAAACTTTAGTTCATTCTCCGTTGAATTCGTTTGCATGAAGAGCGGATAATTCTGGGGGGAAAAGCACAAACATCTTTATTCTTTATAACCTTCTTACAAATATAAGCATGCTTTATAACTCTATACTGTGTTTACTTAATTTATGCTACTATATGCCTAACTTACTAAGCCCCTCCCTTTGCATAATTGTACATATATACACAGAAAGATAGAAAAAGAGAGAGAGAGAAAAAGAGAGAAAAAGAGAAAGAAAGAAAGAAAGAACGAGCCATGTAGCTGGCATTAACTGAGACAGTCTGAGTACATGTATATTATTGATTAGATAACAGATTCACCCCGATATATATGAGGAATATATTTGGCTTCTTAAATTTATCTGCTCATTTCATTTACCCAGCATGCAGATAATTTTCGCCACCTTTTCTATTCGGTTGGTTTACCACCCTACTACTGCAAGTACGGGGTGAATCTTTATTATTGAAGTGTTTATAAAGCTCAATCATGTTTACTATGGCTACGAACCAAAAAGTCCAGATCACACTGATGATCAATTTATTAAAATCGTAATCATGTTAAATACCATATATTGATATGTCGCTTAGCGAAACATGACAAGCTGTCATAAGCCGTGTGAACACGTACAATGTTAGGCCGATTTAGATAAGGCGATAAGTTTTGAAAATGTGTCGCGTTCACACACGCACATTAAACCGGTTCAGATCGACAAGTAGGCCCTATGGTTTTGTGTCTGTTTGTTGTTGATTTATGTCCTAGCAACATCTAAGATTATATCAGGACGGGTACTGACTTGTGACAGTGACAGTGCGCACTCATGGCGACTTTATAGTGCTTCCCCACTGGGAGACCAGGCCACCAGCACTATGATCTGATATTCCACTCAGTCACATCATCCTGACACTGAGCCAACCAGCCCTTGCCCTATCATATAAATGCTAAGCGCCAGGCTAGGAAGCGACAAATATAAATTTTTAAGTCATTGGTTTGACTTGACCAGGATTCGAACCCACAAACTCATGGGTTCGGATACATACATGTATACAAACAACCATACAAACGTACATACACATACAACCATACACACACAAATACATGTATATGGGACGTCCCCCCCCCCCCCCCCCACACACAGACACACTGCCTCGCAATCACGGAAGAACGCCAAGATTTAGTATCAGTACGCTTCAACTTGGTTTATTACGAAACCTCTCTGCTCTCCGCGGCGTCATGTAAAAGAAATGGTTTGAACAAAAAACAAACATTTCTCGCCGTGAATATGGCCTATGCTGCCGACACGGCGTAAAGCAACCACCAATCAATCATATACACACATAAATTGACAGCGACACGCTTAAGCCAACTTAACTAAACCATCTGCGTTCACACGTGCAGCTTAGGTCGACTCAGACTAAAGCCCCAGTCACACACGGGCCTTAAGTCACCTCAACTAATTTGCCTCATGTAAGTCGACTCACATTGGCCGTGTGGACGCGATGCTGAGGCGAATTAGGGCTGAGTCGACTCATCTAGTTCGCCTCAAGTATACCGCGTCACGAGGTAGTCTATATGAGGTGAACTAGCTTGAGTCAGCCTATCCTGCCAGTGTGGACGGTAGCAGATTACTTGAGGCGGCTTAAGCACGTCACATGCATGCGCAGTCCACCGATCGATTTGTTGTGTTTCCGGTCGATCACAAGCGCATAATATATAATTTGGTGAAAGAGCTAGCTGTGCACAGATATTTTTGTCATAATTTTTTTAAAGGTTAACACTGCCCAGCAAAAGTATGGTCCATTCCAAAACAATACGATTCTGTCAATACAGATCTAGGTCAAACCAACACAATCTCCTGATGACGTCGACTAACCGAAAATGGCGCTGGTTTGGAGGGTCACGCTCATGCGCAGATATCAACTTCCGCCGTAAACCGCCCTAACTACTGTCACTGTGGACTCGACACACTTGCAAAACTAGTTTGCCTCATCTATGTCGGCCTAAAGTTGTGTGTGTGAACACGGCTTTAGTCACCTCATCTAATCCACCTTGCAAAGCGGTCTCATGAGGCGAACTAGTTGAGTCGAATCAGCACTAATTTGCCTCAACTACAACAGCGCGTCCACACGCACGTTTTGAACCAATTTAGATGAGGCGAATTAAGGTCCATGTATGAACGGGGCTATATACTCCACCATACAGGAGTGAACAGTGTGAGTGTTTGTGAACCCCGCCCATTTTCTATCCACCAAGTAAATATCAAATAAGTTCCAGTCAAGAACGGCGATAAAGTTAACCAACACTGTTCTCTGTGGCGGAGTGGTTAGAGTGTCTGACTTTTTTCTAGGTCAGACTCCTAATCTGAGGGTCGGCGGTTCGATTCCCCATGCCCCCAGCTCTGCCAATTTGAGTGTGTATAACAGTAACTTACAGCGTCATCAAAGGCCGGTTGCTCTCATACCATGTCTATGTGATGTGAGTGGTTAAAAATCCCTTGGGTTGGTAAAAGTGTAGGCTCGGGCTTTCTATCGACCAGCAGTGGAATGAGGAAGACCAGTCGTCTATGACTGAAATTTCCCCTGCTTAAACAACTAATAGACTAAAAAAAACAAAAAACAAAAACACTATCATAATGATAATCATATTGTTTACGTTGAATATTCAATATGGAATACCTATCCCGTATCCGCAGGTTTAAAAAAAAAGCGAATCAACCCCTTGTGTATGGTATGAGCCTAATATAGATATCTATCACATCACAATATACTTTTTTAATTTGTTAAATAAATAAACAATAAATAGAATGCATAGTGAGTAAACCTAAAATGTCATTATCCTCACCTCCTTTGCGATAACAGCTACACACACCGCCATCTTGTTGTGATTGTAGTTCTGCTACTTTGTATATGATTACTGTGTGTTCAGGGTGCTCAAGCACTTTTATTTAATTGGTTAATAGTACTTTTATGTCAGGAATAGAGAATAAAAGTGAAGAGTCGTTTAGATCTTTACATGTTCGGTTTAAGTAGCACGCTAATTACCATTTATTAACAAAACTGCATGCAAGATAACAAGAAATACATGCGATTGGTTATCTAAATCGTAGACGTAGGTCTTTGTACTCAGTTAACTTAATGAGTTATCTGTCAAAAGGGTTTGCTCAAATTAACAATATATATAACAGCTAGTATTAAATTTAGTCTTCGGTGGTGACCATTCAATAAAAAATTACGACTTTACTAGCTAGCTAATATCACTCATCTCTGCAAGAATCTTGCCAGAACTCAACGCAACCTTGAACAGCACCGGGTACCAGTGAAAAGGTAACCCCGCTTTGATGGGGGGATTTCCGCGTGACGTCATTTTCACTCCCGCCATTTTATGTTGGGTGCCATTTCACCGGGAAAGACGCAGAAATGGCGAATTTGCAGGTGGATAAAGAAGCCTTTCAGAGGCGCATGAAGCGTCTTTATGGCGCCTGGAAGGTAAGAAGGTAGACCATGACGTTGTTACAGGCACTGTGTACCGAAACATTACCGACAAGTCGAAATACCACCATAATTTAACATGTCAACAAAGCGATGATTTCCTCCATGATCATTCCATGCTTGTTTCAGCAGTCACAGTGACTGACTCACTGAGTGCGTGACCCTACTGGAATTTAGACAAGTTATAGGTATGTGAAAAAAAAAAAAAAAATTTACCGTATACAAATGATACTCAGACCATTGTAAAGAGCCAAACATATGCTTTTAAATAATATCAAGATCATGCATATTCATATTGGTCTAGTATTGTGCATGTTATATAATAACATGAGTAATTCATAACATAGACATAGTCTCATAGACTAGTTTGATTCCTATCTATTGATTTGGTTGGATTGCTAAATAATATAAACAAAAATAATGGAATGGGTAAACTCACAACATAGACTTGTATTGATGATTCAAATTGGGGTTACTAACAAACTAAGTAATGTAAACAAGAATGAGTGCATTGCCATAACCACTCATCTCAAATCTGTGATCCTGGGCCCATATGTATGAGCCCGGGTTAGCGGTCGTAACCCTGTGTCGGGCGGATTTCCCGGGTTAGCAGCGAAAAGTGTGTTTGTATGTGACCGGGTTAAACTAACTCGGCGAGCGTAAAGTCGCCTGCGCTAACCCCGGGCGGAACCAGGGTTAAAGGTGGGGTTAGGCACCGATTATGGCCAAATCTATTCAATGCGATCATATTTAACAGAATTAGATACGCAATAAGTGAAATTTATTCAAATTAACCCTAAACTCGAAGCGAGATTAACGCTGATGCCGTAACGGCGGCGATATTAATATTTTCGAATCGACGAATGTAAAGTAAACAAATCGCCACCGCCGCAGCGACGTCGATATCCATACTGTCTAACGTCAAATAAAAATGGCTGCCGCCAAATCGACGGCAATATATTAGCCCCAAATCTATTCAATGCGATCATATTTAACAGAATTAGATACTCAAATCGTGAAATTTCATTAAATTAACCCTAAAATCGAAGCGAGATTAACGTAGCAGCTATATCGGCGGCGTTATTCATATTGTCCAATCGATGAACGTAAACAGACAGAGGGATTTCCCAAATCTATAAATAAACTGAAACGTTAGCTAACCCGCGCACGCTTTGGACTCATACATCTGCCTTGACACATTTGGAACCCCGGGGTTATATAACCCGGCACCCTGCTTTAACCCCGGTTCGGTTAAAAATTGGCTCATACATATGGGCCCTGGGCTTGTGCATTTGGGTTACTAGGTCTGGTAGTGAGGACACATGCATATCTCTAAGCAATCATATCAAATTTCAAAAATGATATCCAAGGAAACCCATAGTATATAATATATAGAGGGGAATCCTCAGCATATGTAACTCACTTTGTTTCTGGCAATCATACAGTGAACACCTATTAGGTTTCTTCCCCGCCCACCCACCCTCTTTTCTATATGGGCTGAGTGTTAGAGGTATTCGGTTAGGTCGAACCCGGAACTTTAAGTGTGAATAAATAAATAGTGTGTGTGTATTTCTTTGGGAAGGAAAAATATGTAATACTGACATGCTGTATAGTACTTATGTATAATTACAAATGAATGATAGTATGCACCAATACTGATACAAATACTCTTGAAGATGTAAATAAATTATAAATTTATTTCCCAGTTTGGTCTTTTGTTATGAATTACGAAAGTTATGATTTTTTATTTATTTTAAATCGCATGTTTTTTTGTCCTGTAATTAGACTGAAACAAAGGGAATGGGTGTGACCCTAAACAATGCAAACTGAATGAAAAAAGTGCATAACTTCAGTAGTTTTCATGATATGTACATGGTTTTTGTAATAGATTAAAGAGAAGAAAAAGTCCTTTTTAAGGCTGCATCAAAGCCTGAGTTTGCATTATTAATTATTGCATCATTAATTATTAATCACACCCATTCCCTTTGTTTCAGTCTAATTACAGGACAAAAAAACATGCAATTTTAAATAAATAAAAAATCCTAACTTTCTTAAGGTGAACAGATATAGCTCGCTGGGACACTGTGCATACTTTGACAAATGCTCTCCAAGCACAACCTTGTTTAGTTTTTATGTTTAAATGAACCAAGTATGTGTTGGGAGAGTAGGGGACCAGGGCCATGCTAATCTGAACTGCAAAAGCAGTTTGTTGTCTCCAAAATGGCCACCCCCATAGGCGGCAGCCACTTGCAATGGAAAAGCTGTGCTGTGATTGGCTGAAATTGTAGTGCTCACCGGTAACAGGCTCAGAGGGATTTGCTGAGCCTGTTACCAGCGAGCACCGTATCAGCGGTGATATTGTCAAATAGCGCTGATCGCCGGCAACAGGCTCACACAGTAACAAGTGTTGCTGGTTCCCGGTATCGGCGGCAATATATTAGGCCCAAATCTATTCAAAGCTCTCATATTTAACAGAATTACATCCTCAAAATGTCAAATTTGGCCAAATTAACAACAAAATCTAAGCGATATTAACGCCACCGCCGAAATTTGGTTAAATTAAACCAAAAATAGAGGCAATATTAAGGCCGCTTGCCTGTAACAGGCTCAGCAGATGCCTCTGAGCCTGTTGCCGGCGAGCAACGCTATTTCCCAATATCTAATATACAACTATCTAATATACAAATCGCCGCCAGCGCATTAGGCCACCCTGTGGCACAAATCTGAACTATTCCGAGTTTGTTTGTTTTCCGGGCAAGTTATAGCTGTCCACTTTAATACTAGACCAATATGCGTGATCTCGGTGTTATTTAAAAGCATATGTTTGGCTGTTTACAATGGTATGAGTATCATTTCTATACGGTAAATTAAATTTTTGTTGGTCACATACCTCCGAGGAGAGAAAACACGAGAATCTGCGTTATCAGCGTGAGCAGCTACTGCCGCGCTGATTCCACCGATGCACACACAAATTTAAAAGCACTGTAGTTTTGTCAATTCTTCACATGGATTTTGATCAAATAAAAACTGAAACCTGTGCAATTTAGTGCCCTTCAAAATAGCAGCAGATTCACCAAAATGGCGGGAAATTTGCACAAGCAGCTACTGCCGCGGCGCTTCCACTTTTGTCACATACTTAATGACACCCATGACACTTTCCGATTCAAAATTAACCACCTTCGACGTATAGGATCGTGATAATATTTGGTCTAGCGTGAGAAAAGACATTAATAATTGGGGCAACATATTTTTTATTTACCTCCAAAGTGAATTTGAACCGATTTGAGCATCCGAAAATTAGTGCAAATGTTTGAAATGCTGTCACGAACGAACGAATCAACAGAAATGCAAAATTCGAAAACGAGGACGTTCAGAGAGGTTTCCTTATATATGACGTCATCAGGATTCCCTGGTATCCCCATCCGTTAGCCAATGAGAAGCGATTTTGGTAGGCATGTCGAGATCCGTTTGTGCACTCCCGATCACAGCGATAGGGGACAAAATGGTGGCGGCGCATCGGGGGGATGTCCACATACCTACAAGTTAGTATAAAGTCTGGTAGTATATACTATAGTGACACTTTCACGGGTTGTGACTCTAAGTGAGTTCAGATATATATATACCAGTGGTTTAGGGATCTGAGCCAGTGACGATGTTTAAAAACAAGCCTTGAAATGAATTACTATATAATAATACTAGGTTATTTGATTTTGGTATTTTATGTGTATTTACTATTCGGTGAGGTTAGGTCATGTTCTTTCCAGTGATATAAAATTTATGAAAATATTCCAATGCAAAAGTACTTTAATCAAGGCGGGAATCATGAAAATGCAGGAACATTTTATTATAGACATGGTGACCAACGCGCCCCTATCGCAATTTGACATACCTAGTTAAGGTGTCTGTAAAGAGAAGAATGAATACGATCAACATTTAAGTTAAAAGAAACAAGTAAAAGGGTTTTGGTAAAGCAGTCTGATAATATCAATTTGCAGTCTGATATCACTTGTTGGTGTTTTCACACTTTTGTTAGGGCTGATAATATCTTCCAAGTACAATTTTCAGTGGGGCCCTTTCAGTTTGCATAACTCTCTCGTCAGATGGCACACCATGCCGGCCTGTGTAATGCTTTGGTTAGATAGAAGCAGTTCCTTCTACTATCAAGTGTGTGTAAATAAGAGGGGGGTGTGTGGTGTAGGATTATGGGGGGTGGTGAGGATTTAGGGGTGTGAGGTGGTTGAGGTGTATGGTGGGTATGTGGTGGGGGCGTATGTTTGTGTGGTGGGGGTGTGGTGAGGATTTTGGTGTGTGGTGGGGGTGTGTGTGGATTTTGGGGTGTGTGGTAGAGGTGTGAATGGGTATGGTGTGGTGGGGGTGTAGTTGTGTGTGGTGGAGGTGTAGGTGGTTTGTGGTGGAGGTGTAGGGGTGTCTTGTAGAGTGGCACCTCACAATCTTTTTGCAACTCTAAACCCCCACCACATACACCTATACCCCCACCACACACACCTATACCGCCTACACCCCACCACACACCATCACCCCCACCATACACCACACACACCCTTTATCCAACAATGATGGCTGACTTGGACCGGGAATGGGTGCTGCCACCAAGTTTATAGCGAAAGAAATGGCTCATGAAATGTCCCCATTCCTAAAAGTCTAAAAATGGTAGGTTAACTAAGTCTTTGGATTTGTTCGCTTTAAAAAAAAAATAATTTAAAAGATGGTGCAGATTCGAGAAAACCGATGCTATTTTGGGTGTTTTTTTTTTTTTTTTAACCCACCAAAAAAAACGTGTTTCCCTCCATCCATCCTCACCACATATGCTGAGTAAAAATTAATAAAAGTTGCTAACAAGGCTAAAGACTTTGTCCAGTGGCAGTTTTGTGGAACCACAGCAAGATGTCCAGTGCCTGCCCAGAGACTAGGCTGAGTAGATTTCCCCCATCCTTTAATTTTCATACTATGTCTTTTAATTGTCCCAAGACCGAGTTGTCCCCGAAAAATGCTCTAATATTCCACTCCACTCCTCTTTTTTTGTTCCATCTGGAATTCACTATTTATTCCAGTAATTTGATTAAGCTACTCTTTTCAACTATACGTTGAATTTAAAAAATGTTTACGTTCGTTCGTTGATGTTGGACGAGGTGGCCTAATCGGTAGAGTGCAAGCTTCCCATGTAGAAGATCGGCGCTCGAATCCCAACCGAGTCAAACCAATGATGTGCAAAATTGATAGTTGTCGGATAGAAAAAGGACTGGTTAGATCAATATCAGGATCATTGTGCTGGCGGACTGATCCCCCAGTGGGGCAGCACTATAAAGTCAACGTCAGTACGCACTGTCACAAGTCGGTATCCATCCTTATATGACCATAGATGCTGTTAGGACGTAAACAAAATAAACACCAACAAACTTCATTCATTCATTCATTCATTCATTCATTCATTCATTCATTCATTCACAGAAATCAAATGTAGAGGACCCGCTGGGGAAGGCTGATGCGTTCATAACTGCGGTTGGTGTCGATGAGGACGTCGTGTACTCCAAGTCCATCTCCATGCAGACATGGCTCTTCGGCTATGAACTGACGGACACCATCATGGTGCTTACGGAGAAGGCCATTCACTTCTTGGCCAGCAAGAAGAAGATAGAATTTATCAAACAGGTGGACATGGGCAAAGAAAACGAGTCAGGTATCCCACCCTTCAAACTGTTCAACCGAGATAAGGTGAGCAAACAAATACTTTTTTTTCCTTTTTTTAAGTATGCTTATATTATCATTATTGCTGAGATATGGTGGGCTTTAATATATTATAATATAAATGGTATTATTGATAGTATTATTATTATCAACAATATAAATTCATTGATGTAAATAAGGTGGCATGAAAAAATAAATATTTACGTCTGAAATTTCAATATTGGTGTTTCGGTCAGATTCAATCATTTTATTACCCATTTAGTTCATTTTTATAGCTTACTGTTGGTCTGTAAAAATCGCTTTCAATGGTGTCAACACCCTAAGTAACCTCTGGGATTTCACGGTAATGATCGTGTCTGCTAACGTGTCGTAACCATGCTGGGGGCGAGGGGGGTGGGGACAGACCAACATTTTGTTTCCCATAAGTATTGACAGCAGAGACACCTGTTTCATGGAACCAACAAGTTTTGACCGGTGGGTTCCCACGAGCCCTGGGTACCCCAAATGCGTTTCCTGTAAAATTTGAAATCCTATAGGTTGTGTAAGTGTATTTTCATCTAGGTCTTACAAATGGCAATGCATATTTGTAAATTTGATACTACGCAAGGTACTTTAAAAAAAAAAATGTAATGGAAATATAATTCTGAATAATTTCCATAAATGCCTAGGTGATTTGTTTCATTTTATATCTGCAGGCTGACAAGGACAAGTCTAATTTCACCAAATTGATTGAAGCCATCAAAGGCAGCAAAAAGGTTAGTTAGATAAATCGAATTCCGATATAAAGTGTTTCCACAACCCATCTCTGATTAAGTGGGAGTCTCTTCTGTCCATTTCTCGGACGCGCATCTAAAAGAGAATGTGGATATGTATAATTTCTGTATAAATCGATCTATGTTTAAAAAATATATATTAATGGATTCAAAAGCTCTCCTCTCGCTTTCCCGTACCCTCTCCTAACTTGCCTTATTATTATTATTATCATTATTATTATTATTATTGTTAAAGCAGAATGTATTTGAACTGTTGGCTCAAGTAAATATTTCATCGTCATAGCGATGATAAAAGATGAACAGAATAAGAGCTGACACCCATCACACTGAATTAGAATTAATATGTATTGTTTCAGTTGCATAGTGCCACTACATCTTAAGGAACCTATGAGGTGCTATTTGATATTGAAATACCATTAGAAATAAAATGTTACACTTATGTCTTTTAGGTGGGGCAATGATGAAATATGTCAGCTTTTTTGTGTGTTGTTTTTGTTTTTGGGGAGTTTTCAGTTGCATTGGTGCGCTGAAGGCTGCAAATCTGCAGCACTGAATGGGCACCGCTAAAAGCAGTCCCATGTGGTCGGGAGTTGGCTTCCGATGGGTAGTAATCAGAGGAATTGGGAGGGGGGGGGGGAGGAAGGAAAAAGGCATCCTAAGGAGCCCAACCACAGTCCTCTGAGAGGGCCGGGGGAGGCTGGGTGGTTGGTGTAGTTTTATGCCGCAGTAATTCCCTAGGCCATACCAGGACGTGCACCGACTTGTGACAGCGCACACTCATGGCGACTTTATAGTGCTGTCTCACTGGGAAATCAGGCCGCCGGCACCATGACCTGATGTCCCACAGTCACATTATCCTGACACTGTGCGCCCAGTCCCTGTCCTGATCTCATAACGCCAAGCAGCAACAGGTACCTATTTTATTTATAAGTCATTGGTTTGACTCGACCAGGATCCAAACTTCAGTCCCTCCAGATTCACTGGTATGCACAGTAAGTCCAGCCACTGCCAGAGGAAGAAGTGAAGTGAGGATGGGATTAGTTAGGCAGTGGGTGGGGTTACCTGTTAGTTGTTAGTGAAAATTAGTGGTTAGTTGGTAGTGGTGTCAAGTCAGCTATAGCGATGAGGTGGGGCCTGCTAGTCCTCTGTGTCATGGTCTGGGCGACCGACAGTGTTGATGATGTCTGCGTCCTGGCAGTAGAAGCGAGCAAGTGCGTTCCAGGATGACTTGGAAATCCTGGAGAGTATAGCCAAAGCGGCCCTATTGTCGCTGAGTTGGCGGTCAGCATCCTCCATGAAGTCACTGATGGCAGATCTGTCAACGGTGCCACATGAGGCGAGTATGTGGGCTACATTGAAGATCTTAGTGCCGCACGGGCAGCGCTGGAGGTTGGGGACATCAATCCAACGGTGGTAGCCAGTACTGAAGCGGTTGACGGCGACTTGGGTAGAAGCAGGAAGGCCGACTGGATGGGGAATGTTCGTTCTGACCAGGGTATTTTTGTGTGTGGTGATTTTATTTATTTGAGTTTTATTTAACCATAAAATTATATTTATAATTATTTTACCTACAAACACGCAAGCAGCCACTCATGTTTTAGCACTGCCAGAGAATTGTGGGTGGAAATATAGGTGGTCTAATTTCGTCGTCCCCGCACACCCATTAGAGGTGCCTTTTTTCAGTAATTTTTCTGCTGGAGGTGACTTTTTCATCATGAATTTGCTTTCACAGGGAAAGACGATTGGAGAATTCTCCAAGGACAAGTTCCCAGGAGAGTTCATGGAGTCTTGGCGGGCAGCATTGAATGCGGCAAGCTTCGAGCGAGTTGACTTGTCAACGCAGCTCGCTTACGTCATGGGTCCAAAGGAGGAGGCTGAGGTGGCGATCATCAAGCGGGCTTCGCAAGCCTCAATGGATCTGTTCAACAAATTCTTGAAACAGCAAATTATGGACGTCATTGATCAGGATAAGGTATGTTAACTCTTGTAATCAGGTCAGTCAATCTGGGTACAAGACTCGAGACTGGTGGAATATACCGAATGCTGTGGTATATCGGCTAGTTAAGCTGGTCCTGTAAGATAGGCTTCGTGAGATGTACCATGCACTGTGGTATATAGGCTAGTCAAGCTGGTCCCATAAGACAGGCTTAGTGAAATGTACCGTGCACTGTGGTACATAGGCTAGTCAAGCTGGTCCCATAAGACGGGTTTAGTGAAATGCACTGTGCACTGTGGTATATAGGCTAGTCAAGCTGGTCCCATAAGACGGGCTTAGTGAAATGTACCGTGCACTGTGATACATAGGCTAGTCAAGCTGGTCCCATAAGACGGGCTTAGTGAAATGCACTGTGCACTGTGGTATATAGGGTAGTCAGACTGGTCCCATAAGATGAGCTTAGTGAAATGTACCATGCACTGTGATACATAGGCTAGTCAAGCTGGTCCCATAAGACAAGCTTAGTGAAATGTACCGTGCACTGTGATACATAGGCTAGTCAAGCTGGTCCCATAAGACAGGCTTAGTGAAATGTACCGTGCACTGTGGTATATAGGGTAGTCAAGCTGGTCCCATAAGACAGGCTTAGTGAAATGTACCATGCACTGTGATACATAGGCTAGTCAAGCTGGTCCCATAAGACAGGCTTAGTGAAATGCACTGTGCACTGTGATACATAGGCTAGTCAAGCTGGTCCCATAAGACGGGTTTAGTGAAATGCACTGTGCACTGTGGTATATAGGCTAGTCAGACTGGTCCCATAAGACGAGCTTAGTGAAATGTACCGTGCACTGTGGTATATAGGCTAGTCAATCTGGTCCCATAAGACAGGCTTAGTGAAATGCACTGTGCACTGTGGTACATAGGCTAGTCAATCTGGTCCCATAAGACGGGCTTAGTGAAATGTACCGTGCACTGTGGTATATGTTAGTCAAGCTAGTCCCATGAGACAGACTTAGTGACTTGTAATGGTTGAGATGAGATGGAATGTTGTCTGTTGTACTTTTTTATCAACTTTTAATATAAAAACTAACTACTTTTCCTTTTTATTTGTTATTCTGAATCTATTGAGTCAAAAGAGGGGACTGCTTCGAGATTTACAGAGGTTGGCGCTGTGCAGTTTTGAGGATATGTTCGCGGCTAGGTCAATAGTTTGAAATTCCAGACGTATTTTTGATTTTTTTTAAATATACTTGTTTTCCTTTTCAGAAAGTAAAACATGCCAAGCTGGCCGACATGGTTGAGGAGGCGCTACAAAATAAGAAATATGTGTCAGGTGTTGACTCGTCGCAGCTTGACATGTGTTACCCGGCCATCATTCAAAGCGGGGGCAACTATGCGCTGAAATTCAGCGTTGTAAGGTATGTAATAAAAGCGCCCACCTTAATTTAACTAAGTATTGACCGTATTGTAGTAATCCGTAATGAGCCCCACTACCACCCACTGGCGACAGTGACTACGCTGTCCTCTGTTGCAGTCCTACTTCAACAGGTGGCAGTAGGCTAGCAGGGACAGTCGCAATGGGCGTACTCGATTAATCAACTCGGGTCACCTGAGCCACTGTTTGGCGCATGCGCACATCCTACAGACTCGGGTTGAATAAACAAATACGCTCGGGGTGGGGAAAATGGTGGCTTAATCTAAAACTTAATATATTTTTTTCAATAACCGATATAGGTACAGCAAAATGGGATTTAAAGTATTTTATGATTGTAGAAGCTGACAATCTGTGTTATTAAAAAAAAAAAGAG
Source organism: Branchipolynoe longqiensis (assembly GCA_030323885.1). Taxonomy (NCBI): domain Eukaryota; kingdom Metazoa; phylum Annelida; class Polychaeta; order Phyllodocida; family Polynoidae; genus Branchipolynoe; species Branchipolynoe longqiensis. Next base: position 27,269,411 of record CM059194.1, read on the forward strand.
CATTAAAACAACACGTACGAGTTGTACGGGTAGCTGTTAGCCTACATGTACCAGCACAAATGTGATATCATCGCTCCTAGTCAACCCCAGCCAAGAGGTGGGTTACTGGGGTCGGGTCGTTTTGCACACGTCACGTATGTTTCTCGACTCCACTCGCGGTGTTTGATTTGAAATTCTGAATACTCGGGTGAATCGAGTCGCCCGGGTCGTGTTTATCGATTACGGCCTATGGTAGTCTGCTCCGAGCTCTGCTTGCGGCCACCCCCGACCCTCCTGCCAGAGATTACCGGCAACTCGGCTGGGCAGGTCACTCTGAATCTAAGCCTGTGACACGGGGGAATAATCCAGCTTGAACCTTGTTCGGTGTCTTGCCTCATTTTCTCTTGTTTTCTTCTTTACATCCCAGACGAATTTATATGCTGCTAAATTTTCGCTATAAATATGGCCTTTGCTGCTGTGATGCACTGAACGTGTTAAATGAGCACCAACCAGTCAATCGTAACTAAGGATGATGTCAATAGATTTGTAAACTAAAGCCTATCCCTGTTTTATAAACTTCAGTGATAAGAATATGTTGGACTTTGGCGTGATAGTGTGTGCGCTTGGAGCCCGCTACAAGTCCTACTGTTCGAATATTGTTCGAACGCTCATGGTGGATCCGACTGAAGCAATGCAGGCAAACTACAACGTACTCCTCTCGATAGAGGATGAGATCCTCAACAAATTACAACATGGTTAGTAGACGTGGTTTAAGAACTTGGTATGGGAAGGGGGTGCAGAATAGACTGGACAGGGTGGCCGAATTGGAAAAGCGCTACCTGGCTTCTTGTGTTCTTCTTGTGTTCTTTCAAACCCTGATTGAATCTATTAAAGCCACGAGCCATGCTAGGTAGTGACAAGTATCAATCTTGTAGTCACTGGTTTGACTCGGTCGGGGTTCGAACTCTTGACCTTCCACGCGGGAATCCTGCGCTTTAACTGGCTTTAATTTCGTGACCAAGTCAATCTAAGATTGATGCTTGCCAGTACCTTCTCCTGGCGCTCAGCAATACTAAAGTAGGTAAAGGCTGGTTGGCTCAGTGTTTGGATGAGACTGAGATTGGGAGCAGTGCCGGTGGTACGATTGAATTTTTTTTTAAACAAAGAAAACATTTTAGGATGGGGGGGGGGGGGGATTCTTGTTTAGGTCCTCTAGGCGGTAATGTGTGTGCTGTCAGTGCATCAGGGAAGAGGAAGGGTGCGGTGTCTTCAAAATACCATTAAAATTCCAAGTTCAATAGCTTATGGGGGCGCTGCGCCCAGACCCCTGCAAGGGATTCTGACCCTTGACCCCAGTAAAGAAACAAATGTTGCGCACGATTGTAAATGGTTAAACCACCTGCGTTTCCTTGCAGGCGTCAAGCTCTCCGAGGTTGCAGAAGCCGCCGTCGCAATTTGTAAAAAGGAGAAACCAGAGCTTGTCGACAAACTTACAAAAAGCTTCGGGTGAGTAAGCGCCTCCAGTTTTGTTAATCATGTTTGATTGCCTCTTTTGTGGCGTGAAACTAAATGTTTAGAATGGAATTCTTTTGCTCTGTGTATTAACCGGATGCTGTGGCTGAATCGGTAGCGCACAGGCTTCCCATGTGGAATGTCGAGAGTTCAAATCCCGGCCGAGTCAAACTATTGATTTTCAAAATTGGTACCTGGCCTGGTGCTCGACAGTGCCAGGATAATGTGACTGAATGATTGGGTCATGGTTCCTGATCTCCCAGTGAGGCAACACTATAAAGTTGCCATCGGTGCGCACTGTCACAAGTTAGTACCCATCCTGATATGGCCATAGATGTTGCCAGGATGTAAAACCCCAACAAACAAGCACTTGCTGTGTTAATAGCTTCAAATTTTGTTGTTTGTATTTGAATTACAAACCCCAAAAAAAGGACATTTTCATTATAATTTCAACTTGTGGGACGAGAACCAGCCACAGTTTCTACATGTATCATTTTATGCATTTATCCCGTAATTTAATTTCCTTTTCCTACTGGAAAAAATCTGTTATAGATTCGGAATGGGCATCGAATTCCGTGAAGGATCACAGGTGATCGCAGGCAAAACAGTCGTCCCTGCGAAGAAAGGTAAGACCGTTAGTATTATATGAGAAAAGCAGCAAACTAATGTGTATTCCTGGTTACGCTGGTCCCTCGATAAAGACAAGCTGTGACCCAGCACGCCAGGTCACAGCTACAGCTTACACAACAGAAGGTAGAGATGGGATTCCCTCCCAGCCCTATTCAGGGTCCCTATGGGGCCTGGAAGGTAACAGTTTTTAACTTCATTTGCCCCATTTTAAGGCCTTGGAAAGCCTTGAATTTAACCTATTTTGTGTAATTAGTCTTGAACGGCTTGAATCCTATTAAACTGTCCCCACTGATGTAAATTACATGTAGTCTGAAATCGCCATTGGTTTCCACCCCCCCCCCCCCTGAAATCCAAATGAAAATAGTCTTGAATTCCTATTAAAAAAACAACCTTAAAATAGCCTTGAATTCCATATCTTCACATGTGTACTTACCATGCCTATTCTTCACAATAGACCCTATACTTGAATTAAATTTAAAGCTGCATACTCCGATAAAAGCCTCACATTTTCAAATCCAAATCAATTATCTAGATTTGATTGTACATATCTAACTTAGATACTAGTGCACTTATTAAGCATTTGTTGTCATATAGAAGGGAATGCTGAGTCAATTTAATAGAAGCTTTCACTGCTGAAGACTATGGTCTCAGGGTTTTGACGTGCATGCCAAAATTAATTTAGCATATTTGCACTTCAAATATCTCTAGTTAACCATTTAAGTGGAAAGTTGCTTTTAAACTAAAGCAAGGTAGATCATAACCATCGGACTATGCAACTTTAAACTCACTTTGAATATATGGCAGCCTTATAACAAAATTTAGCATGGCTATTTACATACATTTGTTTCTAATGTAGATTGCAGTGAAATTCTCGTCCCCATGCTCAGAATTACAGTGCGTGTTGTGCACAAACTTCTATAGCAAATTACACTCACGCTTGTCTTTCTTGCAGGGATGGTGTTCAACATAGCACTTGGTTTCTCCAATCTCAAAAACGAGAAGAGCAAAAACAAAGTGTACTCGCTGTTTGTAGGTGACACTGTTGTTGTCAATGAGGTATGTTCATTGACCTATTTTTGTTTGCTATTTAATGCGAAAGCGCATATGAAAGACCCCTTGGTGCTTATCGGAATGAGTAGCCTCTCTGGTGGCGGTGGGTTTCCTCCATAGAAATGTCAGAATGATGATGTTTGACGTTCAATAGCCGATGATTAAAAATCAATGCGCTCTGGAGGCGTCCTTAAATAAAACAAACTTTCCTCTTTTTTTTACTATTTAAAAAAAGTTAGGTTAATACTTTTTTCTTAAATAATTATTTATTTATTTTTTTAAATACTGCCTTAGGAAAATCTTGGCGATTTCTTGAATTTCTACGATTTTGATTATTGCTGACAGACAGTCTCGCACAGGCTTAGAGCACTGTCAAGGAATCTTTTAAATTTACCAGAAATCAGGTTTCATAGAATGCTCTCCAAACATAATTTTAGCGCCGTCCCCGATGCTTAGGACCAGTCACTACAGATTGCTTGGAGAGTGTTCTGGTGCGGTGACCCTATTATTGGTTGTTGTAGATTTCCGGGTTTTTTTGTGTGTTTTTTGCGGATCACCGCCTAGCACAGGTCAATGGCATAGGTGATGCAGAGTGTGTATGGGGCCTTGGAATCCTTGATTGAAAGTGCTGGAATTTAATTGCTTCCCATTCAAGACCTTAAATGATTGATTGATGGATTGATTGATTGATTGGTGGTTGTTTTATTCCATGTCGACAGCAAAGGCCATCTTCACGACGAGAAGTGTTTAACTTGTATTCTGTCCATTTGTATTCAACCATCGCATTTACACAGCATGTAAAAGCATGCAATCAAATATGTGACAAAATACTTATGAAGTTAAAAACTCACAATTATAGATAAGTCATTCTTAGTCAATTTCTATGCCTTATATGAAGTTAAAACTGCTGAAATGTTTTTACTGTGTGCTTGAAAATCCTTGAAAACTCACACTATAACAATTGTTGTTGTTACTCACGTTCTTCTGGGGTTTATATTAGTCGTTACTAATTTATTATTTGTTTGCTTTTCTCCTCAAGGGATCTACTGCAACCATACTCACGCCCCTAAAGAAGAAAATGAAGCACATTGGGATATTCCTAAAGGTAAATGTACATATATAATGTTAAAATGGCCGTTTTCCTATCGCACATTTTCTATTAATATTGAGATCTATGATCAATTGAAATTCAAGTTAAGTTTTGTACAGAATCATATTTTATAGGACGCGGGGGAAATGAAGTGGTTGGAGGAGCATAGTCATATCATTATGTGGAAGGTCGGGAGTTCGAATACCGGCCGAGTCAAATCAAATGACTTACAAAATTGATACTTGTTGCTATCTAGTCTGGTGCTTAGGATCACTAGGATATGGCAAGGACTGGTTAGCTCAGTTTCAAGATGTAGGGACTAAGTGGGATATCTGGTCCGTGTGCTGGCAACCTAGTCTCCCAGTGGTGTAGCACTATAAAGTCGCCATGAGTGCCCAGCCACAAATCTGAATACCCATCCTGATATGACCTTAGACGTTGCCAGGATGTAAACCCCAAACAAACGAACAAACAAATCTACTATATGCAGCAAGTGCCAGTGCTCAGTAATGTAGAATGGTTAGTTTGTTGTTGGAGTTTTACATCCTGGCAACATCTACGGTCATATTAGCACAGGTACCGACTTGTGATAGGTCGCACTCATGGCAACTTTATAGTGCTGCTCCACTGTGAGACTGGGCTGTCGGTACCATGACCTGATATCCCATTCAGTCACATCCTGACAGTCAGTACTGTAGAAACAGGCCCGAATTGCTTATCAACGTCACCTATCGAATATCATGTAATTGCGGAACCTCGTTGTGAATAGGATGAAGACGAAGAAGATGAAGAGGAGGAAGAGGAAGAGGAAAAGGAGGAAGCTGAAGAATTGCTAGGTCGAGGACGACGCTCGGCTGTCTTGGAAAGCCGGACCAGGGTGAGTGGTGGTGCTGGTTTTGTTTTTGTTTCTTGCATTCTAATTCAGGATTCCTGCAGCTCCTGAGAACTATCGAATATCATAGAATATAATAATGTATGTATATAGGTCATTCTCTGAAACTGGGTACCACAACATTGTTGTCCATGCTGCGATGGCCATAATTCTTTTTCTTCTTTAAAAAAAATAGGAAGTCAAATAATTATTGTTGCTTCTGTGTATTACGTATGTGAGCAATACTATATATGTATTTAATCGATCCCGCAAAATGCATCAAAAGTATGTGATTTTATGCTCAAGTGAAAATTTACACATTTACATAAAACAAATTGTACACACTCCCCTCCCCTCCCCCCCCCCCAACTTTTATTTCTTGTAAGACAATTTTGTTTGATTAACTATAATCAATCAAATCTTGCTTGAATGTGTTGTATATGTTAAAATGATGTCCTGGATGTGTGTATTTCCATGTTGCACGGAACGTTTTAACATTGCTTAGTTTGTATAATATCAAAATCAAAAGGTCAGGTAGCTTTTTTTTCTAACTCTGATATTTTCACGATATATAAACCTTCACGTGAACATAGATTCTGCTGTTATTTGCATGTTTTCTGTAATTATTTGGAATGTTATTTGTCACTTTTGCTTTTCATTTCACAAATCTAATACCCAGTTTTAGTGAACGACCCATATATATAAAAGAAGCATTTTCCGTGATTTGAAAATCATGGACTATTAATACTACTGGTGGGACGACCATCAACTAGATTCGAAAGTCAATTGTTTTACCAGTCAATTCTAGCGCTTGTTACAAAAAGAGCAACTATCGATTTTAATGGATAAATCAGATTAAATTGTATAGCCTAGTAAATGTGTATGTTGTGTACAGATATGTACTAAACCTGAGCGTGTTTGTCCAAACTGATTGCTAATCAATCATCAATCGGTCTCCTCAAACAATTGATTAATTGTGAAGATGCAACCGACTCCCATCACTGATTAATATTAATAGTTTTTGAAAATCATGCCTTCTCCATATTCAAATATAGATTTCATCGAGTTGTTTTAACTCCTATTAAAAGTGATTTTTTGTGGTTGTTTGCTACTGTCTAGTCGACTTGATTGATTGTGAGAAAGCTTCATCGATGTTCCTTATTAATGCATTTATTATATGAAACTTATTTCTAATTTAGGTTCATCTATTATACTCGACTTTGTGGCTGACTTCTTAAGTCATGGAAAGTCATGGAAATGTGGGTGTTTTGATCTAAGAATGTCATGGAATTTTCTACGTGGTACACAATTTCTGAGACAAAATTCAGAATGGCATGTGGATTTGCGTTTGTGAAAATTCTGTTGACAGTTTGTTGAATCAACAAAAATCTGGCTTATTGACTCAGACAATCTGGCTTACTGGCTCCGACAAGTGTGAAGTGTATTCAGAATTTAATTTAGTTGTTTTTAAAGAAATAAATAGTCATTTTCGTGGGGTTTTTTCCCCCAAATATGATTTCTGTCTTGAATAGACATTAGAATTCTTTAAATTTGGTTGATTAAAATCTGCATGAAACTATTATTGATTTTTTTGTTAAATGAAATGGCGAGATTGACTTCATATTTCATTTGGCCTCGACAGACCACAGGAGGGGTGAGTAATAAATGGAGCGTGACGATCGGTAGGCAAGGAGCGCATTGCCCAGTCTTATTGCATATGTAACATATAGTTAGTCTTTGCAGCTAGAATTAGATCAGTGGACCCTGTCCATAGACTAGGTTAATAGATGTACTGTTTGTCTATGTTGTGTTGCACGATTGTTGTGGCAGGTGTGGAGTATTTGGGAGTGTCTCACCCAAGACTAGCATTAGGACAGTAATGGGTTCAACTCCCATCCGAGTCAAACCAAAATTGATACTTGTTGTTACCGCCTAGCCTGGCGCTGGGCATTACTACGATAAGGCATGGACTGGTTTGCTCAATATCAGGATAGTGGCACTGAGTTTGATATCGGGTCATGGTGCGGCAGCATGGTATTTCAGTAGGGCGGCACTATAAAGCCGCTATAAGTGTGCACTAACGCAAGTCGGCACCCGTTCTGATATGATCTTTGATGTTGCTAGGAGTAGGACGATAAACTCAAACTGGCCGTCATGTTTGGACTCCCTACACGCTACTACCACCACCCTACTCCCACATCCTTCCATTTAAGGTAGTGAGACGTAGCTCAGGCGGTAGAGTCTCCACCTGTGAAGGTGTGGGTCATCCTATCATCCTGCTCAGTGGACACATTTGCAGTTTGGGCTATTTTCCATTCCAACCAGTGGTCCACAACTGGTTCATCAAAGGCTGTGTGTGGTATGTGCTGTCCTGTCTGTGGGAAAGTGCATATAAAAGCCCCCTTGCTGCTTATCGGAAAGAGTAGCCTATGTGGCAGCAGTGGGTTTCCTCGAAAGAAATATGTCAGAATGATCATGTGTTTGACGTGCAATAGCCGATGATAAAAATCAATGTGCTCTAGAAGCGTCATTAAATAAAACCAAACTTTCATTTTCCTTCCATTGAAAAATAAATCTTTATCACCGGTTAGTTAAAGTGTGATATCGGGTCATGGTGTTGGCAGCATGGTATTTCAGTAGGGCGATGATTAATACCCAAAAGTCGAGGGTATTGGATGGCAAATCGCGAGTGGCAAATGTATTAGAACCATCCGTGAGGGGGGTGGGGTGGGGAGCATGGCCATTTTTATAGAAGATGGTGTTGGTGAAATCTCTATTTCACAAAATGGTAAATATATTTAATTTGGTACATAATGGATAGATATGAATATTTAAAAATTAGAAGTTCCGAGGTAGTTCAAACTAGCCATTGACAGCATAAGACATTTATGCATGTTTCAATGGATAGGCTGACCGGGAGGCCAAATATCAGACGGCCAAATTCCCTAGAATCACCTAAGTTGAGCAGACCTTTCTGCCCTACATTCCGTAGCAACATTTGTTGTATTCCTTGTATTTCTTCTCTAATCAATAGAAACCTTGCATGAGCCTGCTATCTTTCTACTTTTTAGATAGTTCAGGAAAATATAGATTTAATTTGATTTTGTATTAATGAATAGAACATATCTGTCGTGGTCACTTTAGTGTGTTTAAGGGGAGACACGGGTGATTTCCGTATCTAAAAAATTATTAAAGATAGCGCTTTGAAAATTGGGGCACACATTCTTTGTATCAAGAGAAGCATATCTGCAGAGTTTCAAAGCCCTATCTTGAGTAGGGCTCATATGATGAAGGATCTTGCACACAAAAAAATCTAAATTTTACCCCCTCCAGGAAGTATACTGAATGTGCCTAGATTTGCCTGAATCAAGTTATTATATGAAGAACTGGTCCAGTTGAGTGCAATAAGGTGGTTTGTGAATTTATATATGTCATTACCAACATCTCCCTACATGACAAACCAGAGGTAAAAAAAACTCAATGGTTTAACTTACATTTTTAGAGGGGGCAAATTGGCAAACCTATGGGAAAAGCACTTCTGAGAAAACGAGCTTCAAAGTTCACAAAGTGTTTCTTTCAAATGTTAAAGTCCAGTATCATCATCTAGAATTCCATATTATATACACAAATATCCAGTCAAGTAATTATCTGTCCAAAAAATGTATCATTTACACCAAATTAGTACACCAAAAACCAAAAATCACCAGTTTCACCCAAATTCATGTTCCGATCACCCGTGTCTCCCCTTAATAAATTTGAATTGTCTGTGTATTGGTGACAGATGGCTTGAGCAAAATCCATTCAACACATTTTGCTCTATCTGAAACACATTGAAATGGCAGGGTTTCCACCAGAAAATAATTTGAGGGTACGCAGAATGGGGGGGGGGGGGGCTGGCGGTTTTGTTGTCTGGCTCCTTGAAGAACCTTTTTAAAAAAAATATCCCAACAATTTGAGGGTACAGAGTTGTACCCTCAGAAAATTTACGGGTATGGAATTTTACGTTCCGGCAAAAACCCTGAATGGGTATACACTTTGCAACATTTCTGTTGAGGCGCATGATTTATTTTGAATTTCCCACATTCAGATGTTTTTGTGTTGAGCCTCAGTACCCCTTTCTCTCCCCCCCCCCCCCCCCCCTAACCCGGCCACAATTAAAAAAAAAAAAAAATCAACCTACACAGTGTGATCATTCTGATCACATGATCTAGATGTAGGATACTGCTACAACGCGGTGTAATACGTCACTTCCAAGATACCAAAATTGGGTGTCCACCCAGCCACATCAAGCTCATGGCCATATAGGGTGAGGGTGAAGCTTGGTTTGAAAATGAGTTCAGCGCAGGCATCAGTGCCACGCTCTAGGCTGTAGATTTGCAGCAATTGGTGTCTCCGCCCTAGCAGTAGCTTGGGTGAGTTATTTGTACTGTGTTCCTAGAACAACGCGTACAGTTGCTTCTCATGTCTTTTGGATATGACGAGGGTGAAACACGCCCCGGCACTACACAGTGCTAGTGATACGTACACAAAAACGTGCTTTATTTAAAGTTGCATAGTCCGATGGTTTTGAGTTTCAGAAACTTTCTGAGATAAATACATTAGGTTGATCGTTATAATGTGGGTCTGTCTGTCCCGGTCTGTAATGGTGGGTCTGTCTGTCCCGTTTTTGGCCAAATCATTTGCGATACTAAATTAGACACCCTCTGCTGTACGGGGTGTGGGGGTAATGGGCCCTTCTATTTAAGGTAGTGCCACCAGTGGCGAACATTGGAACTACACTATCAGGTTATTGTAAAACACCAAAATATGCCAGTGATAGAAAAATAATGTGTTGGGAAGCCTATGAGTGAGTGTGTTTGCGTGTGTGTACCTGTATGGGGTGGGCGGGGCGTGTTGTAGCCAGAGATGATGTCGGGAAGTGTGAGTGTGGGCGTGGCGGGAGACGGGGCAAGTACCGGTGCAGGGAGAGGTACCACCAGGGGTTCGGTGACTGGGACTTTGGAGCACAGTAGTGGATGGGCACTTACAGAAGCCCCAGACGTGGCGGCCTTATCGTTGGCCACTTTCTTGTCATGGAACGCACGCCGCTTGAGGCAGTCTTGCTCCCTATGTACATGTAATTTCTTCAGCCTGTAGGCGCACCAAGCACATTTATGAAGAAACTTGGCTGTGTGTGGTGGCGAACCCGCAATCTTTTCCCCAGCTCCAATTGTTGCAAGGACGCTCGTCCGACTCCTTATTATACTCATTTCTGTAGTTAATAGGCTGTGTTGAAGTGGGTGTGAAGGGGGGGGGGGGGGGGCACCCCCCGCTGCTGGGCGTGGCATGTAGTTTGCAGAGCCATACCCAGTGAACTGATAGGGAAAAGGGATAGGAGCTCTGCCTGCTGTCATGCAAATTTCTCGATGTACTTCCTTAATAGCCGCCTGGTCTTCCCAACCTCTCGGAAGGCGGCCTTCTGCGATTAACTTAAACACCTTCTCAGACCAGTGTCTGCAGGTCGGCCACTCCCAGAGAGTGGCCATGTGAGCTAATTCTTTGTGGTTAATTATATGCTTGTACCAGGCAGGTGGCAGATTTGGAAGTGTGGCTACTGTTCTAAGTGCCTCAAAACACTCCGGCCAGGAGGCCTCTCACATGCCTATGCCTTTGAACGCCTCGCCCCTCGTTATGTAAAGGTGTGGTAAGAGCACTGTAGCGTTAGGCTTTTTGAAGGTGGTTGCTGTGTGTAGGAGGAGGTCGGCTATGGCGGCCGCTGCGTGTTGAGCCCTTGTCTCGACCTGTTGTGTGGGCCTGGCCTCTTGTGCAGCTCTCTCGGGTGGGTCCATCATTTCTTCCAGGTAGAAGCGTGGAGCTGGTGGCTGGTCTTGCGTCACCTCTGCGCGTTGCTGGACGTCTAGTAGGCGTGGCCTGGTATCCGGGTCGTACAACACCTGTACTTCCAGGAGTGGGGTCGCTGCTGCTAAGACGGGGCGGAGCGGCGGGTGTGGAGACCATAGGAAATAGTGGCTTGGGGACTGCTGCTACCTTCTCGAGCGTGTTGACCCTTGTTGCGAGGTCCTTTGTAACCTGCAAAGCCTCCCTCTGCAGTTCCAGTAACGTAGTCAAGTCCGTTGGGAATTGTTGACTCGCCTGTGTTGGAATAGCTGGACTGGAAGTTGACTATTCCGTGTTTGCATTGTTGAACCTCCGTGCATGCGGAGCCAGAACCCTTGCTGCCCGTCTGAGAGAGGCACATGTTAGCTGAGGGCGGAGTGGGGGCCGTCCCAGCCGTTTCCTCGGAGGCATGACCGGTACCGGGGTATTGAAAGTGTGTGTGTCCTGAGTCAGTGAATTTTGAGTTGCTTTGACGAGAGCCAGGACCGAAGTGCATGGGACAGGGCAGGAACGGGGTCAGGGAGGGGTCACACTAGCCTCGCTTGCGAATTAAATATGTTGCCTCGTCAACATACATAATGTCATTTGTCCATAGGACAAGTCTGGTGTGATTTTTTTTTGGAGGGAGGGCTACTTTTTTTAATCTGTAAATTTTCCATATTTAATACTCACATAATTTCTTATACATCACATATATTATACCAATGATATAAATAAGCAAAAATATTTACTTGTCCAACGGAAAAACTCAAGCCATATTCTACTTGTCCGTGCCTACTCTGGCTTGGCGCGGACAAGCCTTATTTTGAATGCTGTTTGCTATTCTATATAGATGTGTTTTCTAAAGCATTGGCCTTTCAAAAACTGTTGATAGTGGGAATAGTTGATTAGTTATCATTTCCCTACTTGGCTGTTTGTAATGTCTTGATGGCTGGACTATCTGATATCAAATGTAGCATCTTCTTGTTTCGTGCTTGCCAGGATTTGATTTGTTGTTTGGTCGGTGGTGAGCTGATTAGGTCGGACTGACTGACAAGTTAGGACAGCAGTGTATAACAAAAAGTATAGACCTACTCCAACAAATCAGCTGTATTTAGGGATGGAAGATCTCTACAGTTTACAGATTTCCCACTGAGAGACCAGGCCGCCAGCACAAAGACCCGATATCCCACCGTCACATTATCCTGATACTGTGCTAACCAGTCCTTGTCCTACCCTAGTAATGCCAGGCTAGGTAATGACAAGTATAAATGTTATACGTCATTGGTTTGACTCGGCTGGGGTTCGAACTCCCGACCTTCCACACGGGAAGTCTGCGTTCTACCGATTCATTCACTGCGTTCGGTAGGCCGGTCTAAAAAAAACAAAAAAAACAACCTTTTAGGGTTTTGAAAGGGGTATGGATAGCTTGCTTGTCAATGTTATATAATGGTTTATTTCCACTGTAAGTGTTTCAAGAATACTGAAAATACCTTTGAAAATACTGAAAGCTACGATATCGGGTGCACATCTCTGATACGGGGTGGGTCTCTGCTAAAATATGGAAAACCTCCCATAGGCTTAGTAATGTCGGTGAATCGCCGGAAAATTCCCAGAAGTCGTGTTTCATCCAGTAGTCTCCAAGCATAGTCTTTGCACCATGTCTATGACCAATCATTACAGACTCTGGCTGCCGAGTATTCTTCTCTGTGTTGCGGCCTTTCTATCGCTCAACTCGCCATCAGCTTTTTCTGCTTTTTTCCCCCTCCGAGACCACTTTCATGTTGGCGTATATATATTGCAGGGTTTGTCAACTAAATTCATGTATCAAGCCCAAAAATTAAATTATGATGTAAAAAATCAAATATTACAGAAGTACCGTAGTTACTGCAGAAAGCACCTCTGACATTTCCTTACTGTTATACCCCCATGCCCACAACTTCTATGCTCCTTATTGTTGCATAGGCCTGTCGTTGTCAGTTCCTCGCAATTTCCCCTCTATCCAGGGATTGTAGCGTTCGGGTATTCCGGATTTTGGTTATATTAAAGTCTATCATATGCGTATTGTGAATGGAAACTGGCGTTCAGAGGCGGTGGACATTGAGTAGCAGTGACTGTATTTCTCCTTGTACCCTGTCCTTCCCACGCAGTACGTGGATGGTGGTGGTCAGATCTGACTCGCATCCTTCGAACAGATAACCGTTAAATCTTCCGAACGACATCTTTATCTAGTGTTACTGTGTTTCAGTTGCCCTGTTCCAATCCAGGGAACTCACAATTTAGATAAGTCGGGACGTACGGTGTATGGTTTACAATGGAACTCAATAGTAAGTGCTGTCACGTTTGTGTTAAATGGGTTAACGGACGAATACACATCATTTGGATATTTGTGGTAAGTGGGTCGCAGGAAGATACTATCAAGTTTGCTAGCAGATACTATCAAGTAGGCTAGCAGATGAACATCATCGGGATGTTGGTGGTGAGATGGTCACAGGAAGATACTATCAAGTTTGGGTTAAGTACGCTACCAGGTGAATACATCATCGGGATGTTGGTGGTGAGAGGGTCACAGGAAGACACTATCAAGTTTGAGTTAAGTAGGCTAGCAGGTGAATACATCATCGGGATGTTGGTGGTGAGAGGGTCGCAGGAAGATACTATCAAGCTTGGGTTAAGTAGGCTAGCAGGTGAATACATCATCGGGATGTTGGTGGTGAGAGGGTCGCAGGAAGATACTATCAAGTTTGGGTTAAGTATGCTAGCAGATGAATATATCATCGGGATGTTGGTGGTGAGAGGGTTGCAGGAAGATACTATCAAGTTTGGGTTAAGTATGCTAGCAGATGAACATCATCGGGATGTCTCTCACCACCATCAAGTTTGGCTTAAGTAGGCTAGCAGGTGAATACATCATCGGAATGTTGGTGGTGAGATGGTCACAATGAGGTATATTAAGATTGTGTTAAATGGGTTAGCGGATGAATACATGATCAGGATGTTGGTGATGATCTGCTGATGCGGCATGGTAACCGTGGCTTGTTTCAGACTGACATGAGCACCGAAGAGAAGCGCCAAGAACATCAGAAGGAACTTGCACACCGACTCAATGAAGAAGCACGTGAACGACTAAAAGGCAACAAAGGCGAGAAGTCTGAGAAAAAGTAAGCATTGTGTTCTTTATTTTACTTTCTTCTGGGCAAACTAGAGGTTATTTGACATTTTCATTGTATTCTATAGCTCTTCCAAGTAACAAGAATTTACCGACTCTTATTTGCAGGGTAAAGAAAGCGAACGTGTCCTACAGAGGTCCGAACCAGATGCCAAGAGAGTCAGAGATTCGAGACCTTAAGATCTTTGTTGGTGAGTTGTAAGAATTGTTGGTGTTTTTTTGGCGACAGTCGCAGCTCGACCAAGGAAAGACTTGGTCTAATCATGGATGACAGATTTCCAAGATGTTTGGTAATTTGCGATTTGTGTTATACACAAATCTAAGATATAAAACTCTACTAAGGAAACAATCGGATTCTCTCTACCGGGTCCGTATGGGGCTTGGAAAGTCTTCAGTTTCCCCATTTCAAGGGCTTGAAAGGCCTTGAATTTAAACCTTATTTTGGGCAATTAGTCATGAAACGCTTTGAATTCCATTAAACTGTCCCCACTGATCTAAATTAGTTTGAAGTTGCCATTTTTGTGTTTTCCTGAAATCCATATGAAAATAGTCTTAATTCGTATCAAAGCCACTTTGAAAAGCCTTGAAATGGCCTTGAATTCCAAGCCTTGAATTCCATATCTTCACATGTCTACAGACCCTGTGTGTATTCCAGAAAGCATTGACACATTTAACTCTGCCCCAGGCTCTCTGTGACGGCTAGTGTTGGGTTGGTGGCCGGCTGGCATTGGGCTGCTGGCCGGTCGGTGTTGGGCCTCCCCTGTACTGAGTGACGGTGAATTTTCACCAAAACGCAGAAATTCTCTCATAGACTTCAGCATTGTCATGGAATCATGAAATAAATACCAGAAGTCAGGTTTCATCTAGTACTCCTAACATTATCCTAGTTCCATTACTGTGACCAAACAAAACATACTATCTTTAACGATCCGGACGCGGTTGTCGAATCTGTAGAGTGCAAGCTTCCCGTGCGGAAGGTCGGGAGTTTGAATGCCGGTCAAGTCAAACCAATGACTTACTAAATTGATTCTTTTCGCTAACTAGCCAGGCGCTCAGCATTACTAGGATAGGGAAAGGACTGGTTAGCTCAGTATGTGACTGATTGGGAAATTGGGTCACGGTGGTGGCGGCCTGGTCTCCCAGTGGGGCAGCACTATAAAGTTGGCATGAGTGTGCACTGACACATGTCAGTACCCGTCCTGATATGACCTTAGATGTTGCCAGGACAAAACTTCAACTAACAAAAATCAGATCAAATTCAATTTTTGTGATCTATTTTGATGATAGTTTAATACAACTGAGAAATTGGCTTTAACAAAATACCACCCTTTTTAAATAGCATATGATCTGTTTTTGTTCTTAATTAGAAATAAACTGATTATTTTCAGACAAAAAATACGAAACTATCATACTGCCGATCTTTGGTTCACCAACTCCATTCCACATAGCAGTTATCAAGGTAAGAAGTGTTAAATAAATGTGAATTGTACTGCCATTTTATTTTACTTGTATTTCTGGCAGTTTCACTCCCGTCGTGACCTATTAAAATTTGTCATGATCAAATTAAATAATCTAAGTTGTAAAGATAGGAGAAGATAATACTATCAATAAAGTGTCACATAATCCCCGTGTGTAGAATCAAATCATATGGGATGCGAATTGGGCGTTCTGTGTTCAGCAGTTTCCACTTCATGGAACACATTGCCAGAGTTTTTATTAGGTTTTTTTTGGTGATGGTATATTTATGCTGCCCATAACGGTTAAGTCTAATGACTTGTTTTCGCCGCGAGACAGTAATAGTCTCATGGTTCCCCTTGTGTTATTACTTTCAGTTGTGTGGCTATATCTACTGCATGCATTCGTTCTCTGTTTGTAAGCATTCCTCCACATCTCCGCACCCTCTGTGATTCTGTTAGTTCTACAATCGGTTAGTTGTTTGGTTACCTGTAGTTATTTTCCCTGACTGCCTTCACCAGCTTGCATTAGTGGTCATTAGTTTTGGTTTAAAGTTTAAAGTTTACCTCCTGGGTATATCATGCCTAGCATGTTTACCTTCTAAGAGTTTCCGGGATATTCAGTATATTTTGATTATTTCTTTTTATATATTCATTATATACATATATATTAAAATTGTATTATTATTTATTTATATATATATATATATACATATAAAAAATCCTCGGGTGCGACTGACACTGGTCTACATCCGGTGGAGGCGAGGAGGGAAGGTAGAGCCACCGGTAGTGTTGGTCTTATGGAATATAACAAAATAATAATAATTAACCCTTACATATGGGTCACTCTCCTGAAAAATGGCCAGACGGTCACATGGAGAGTTGAAATCTAGTATTTGAATTTTAAACATTTTTTGGTTGCAAATGAAAGCTGGAAATCTCCCCTTTACATTTATGTAAAATATAAATTGATGAGATAAAAAATAAAGGTGTAGTCCTTGATTAAGCTGTGTCATATGACAATAACATATGTGTTGCTCAGACGTAACACATGTTTTGGACATCACACAGTCTGCTTAATAAAAATCTAAGCAGAATTAAATAACAACAAACAAACGACAAACTGGCATAATATTCAGAAATATGTAGTGCTTATATTGCTAGAAATTTTTTTTTTTTAAGTAATTCCCAGCCAGGCTTTATTCACTGAATAATTAGTGTACACTATTTGTGTGGCATCCAGACACCACTGGTTACATCTGTGACAGAAATTTGTAATGTTATTTCTGAAGACGTCAGATTTTGTTATTTAAAAAAAAAATCTAAGCATGCATACATGCTAATATATACTTCCTTTTGATTTGGGAACTGTTTTGTTTGATATATCAATGCAATACAAGATGTTAGTAAGGATCCAACCATGTCCCATATGTCATGTTACAAATGGCTGACTGTAAAATGTTTTTTTTGTACAAAAACACTTATAGCTATTTAGAAAAACAAAGTTGCACGTGGTTTATTTTATTTCCCTTATTTCTTACATCAAATCTGAACATGAATATGAAAGGTATGAGGAAAAAAATAAGTGGGACGTTTTTTTATTGATGTTTTAAAATCCCATCCCATGCTGACCAGTTTTCAGGAGAGCGACCCATATCTTTATACTCGCATAATTCGTTATACATCACATATATATACACACACACACATATATATATTTAGTTAGCTAGCAGTGGATTGAGCTCTCTTTTAATTTTTTCTTTATTATCCCTGTACTTCTTTCTACGCCCAGTGTATTCCATTCCCTCGCCTTCATGTACTCGGTTCTCCTCTCATATGATCTGTTATTTGCTCTGTTTATTATCAGTATGTAAGAAAAGGAAGTATCTCTTGGTGAATATAAATCTGTCCACTATGACAGCGTAGTCCGATGGTTTTGAGTTTCTATCTCTGTTTTCTTTTTTTAAGAATAAATATATTAGGTTGATCATTATAATCTACCTTACATTAGCCGTCCTGATATGACCTTAGATGTTGCCAGGACTCCAATATCCAACCAACGGTACTTTAGTTTTAACTAACTTTGCTTTAAAATCATTAACTTAGGAGCTATTTGAAGTGTAAAAATACCAAATTAAACTGGCCGTGCTTGCCAAAACTCTGACACCACACGATTCAACAGTTATAGGTTCTATTAAAATGACTTAGTATGCCCTTCTATGTAGCAACCGACATGTAGGTTCAAATCTAGGCGAGTGTTTTGCTTTTGAAAATGTTATGCGTTTATCAGACTGCAACTTTACCTGAACGGATGCATATGGTTTTTAATTTAAAAAGAAAAAAAACCAACATTGACAATAAATTCCACTCACATTTCACTCTCAATATGGCCTTTGTTGCCGACATATCGTAAAATAACAATAAATCAATCTTGCTGTACAGAACATCTCGCAGTCAGTGGAGGGTGACTATACGTATCTGCGAATCAACTTCTTCCACCCTGGTGGAGCGCTCGGGCGTAACGATGGAAACATCTTCCCTAACCCTGATGCCACCTTCCTGAAGGAAATGTAAGTTTATTTGTCTTTATTTTCACCTCAGCGGGGTAAGTAAGTAATAACGTATTATCATGGAAGCTTCATTTGATACCCCAGTCGCACTACTGCTTGCGACCACAAAAAAGGGGTGGTCGCAAAGTGGTCCTTGGTGGTCGCCGACCTCCTTGGTCTCAAGGTGGTGGGTTCTTTAGTTCGAAGTGGTCGCAAGCTGTAGTGTGACTGGGCTTGGTATTGGTTTGTTAAAAACCTGAAATGTGTATGCGCTGACTTCGGCGTGTAGTGGCGTTAAATGTAGTTTTTATGGGGGTCAATATCCAGTCTGGTATAGAATCATGCAACACAGGTCTTTGAACTGGGCTGGCATTGCTCTTTTTATACTAAATCCAGAATGCAGTTGATCCCTTCTATTAGGTAGGGTTTCTTTTTTGGAGAGGAGGAGGGGAGTTGTGGTTTTCTTTTTCAACTTGCTGCCAATTGCTCTTCCTCATTCCACTGCTTCTTGCTCTATCATAGTAATGCCAGGCACCAGGCTAGGTAGTGACAGGTATCAATTTTTAAATCATTGGTTTCACTCAGGTTTTTTTGTTGGTGCATTAGTTGTTTAAGCAGGGTAAATTTAAATCACGGACGATTGGTCTTCCTCATTCCACTGCTCCTTGCCCTATCCTAATAATGACGAGCGCCTGGCTAGGAAGCGACAAGTATCAATATTTAAGTCATTGGTTTGACTCGACAAGAGTTCAATCGCACGACCCCAAGGTCTACCAACACGGGTAGAATTTTCACCTAGTACTTATGCATAAAACATTATTAATTTTAATCATCTTCTGAATTGAAATTCTATTTAAAATTTCAGCACATACCGGAGTTCAAATACAAAAGAACCAGGTGAAATCTCGGCCCCTTCGTCGAATCTCAACACAGCATTCCGCCTCATCAAGGATGTGCAAAAGAAGTTCAAGACGCGAGAAACAGAAGAGCGTGAGCGAGAGGTCAGGTCATGTTTTTGTGTTAGAATTCAGTTTACTAAGTCAATGTCAAACATGTCTGCAAAATTTTGTAGTTTACGACTGTTTTGAAAAAGGTGACTTGGTTGGAACAGTAAGGGGTCCTTGACAATTAACAACATTTTCGCAAGAGTACAGAACATACACTTTTTCATGACCCCTTTCCCCCATACAGTGTACAATGTTGATGTTCTTAGCACGCTAGCCATTTAGTGGTAAAAAGTGTGGGTTCGAATCCTGCTTAATTTGACTTAATTTTTAGAAAGCATACAGGGGTCTTACACCCCACCCTCACAAAATACAGTTTGCACGGCTTGTGAAAATGTTGATAAGTGTGAAGGACCCCTAAGTCATGTATTTTGTTTTGTTATTTAAGCAAATTAAAGGTAGAAGAGTAATGTGGGATGTCAGACAGTTTTTCTTCTTTCTTTTTTGAGGAGGGGGGAGGGGGAGTACATTAGTTAGTTAAGCAGTGGAAATTTCAATCGCAGACAATTGGTCTTACTCATTCCACTGTTCCTTGCCATATCCTAGTAATGCTGAATGCCAGGCTAGGTAGCGATAAGTAGCAATTTTTAAGTTATTGGTTTTACTCGACCTACCAAAACATGAGACAGACGCTGAACTCATTCGGTCATCCCATCTGGTGTATTCTCATGTTGATAATATGAATAAGCAGTGCTTAGGACCGACCCCCCACCCCCCACACATTAGTGATTAATATATGTGTATTTTATGCGGAATTGATATAAACTGATCTCACACCCACTGCCTTCTCCGATGTTTCAGCCCAGAACCAGTTTCAGGAGCACTTATACCTACCTGGCTGGTACTTTATTAAGAACATGCGAGAAGGCAGCGGGACCAGTTTATATAAATTCTGCAGAAACAGCTCTTTCTGGATTCTGGTGAATTTATTTTCCCTCTCTATACATATTGTTTATGTGTATAGCCTATACATGTGTTAGTCATTAGCCTCCCCCCTGGGTGGTTCGGTATTATTTGCTAAAAGTTATCTCAGTAAAAGAATGCGAAACACTTTACTATATGAACCATGCTTCATGTTGCTTGTGCTTTGTCTACCCGCAGGGTATCGTGAAACAAGACACGCTGATAGTCAATCCAAACCGAGGCAACCCCAAACTGAAGGACCTGTTCATCCGACCAAACATCGTCTCAAAGCGAATCTCGGGCACGCTTGAGGCACACACTAATGGTAATTCATGACGCGAGTTCTGTGTAGCGGTATAACTCTGGCAATCTGTGATGGCAGTTAGTTATCATATTGTGGTATAACTGTCTGGCTGTCTGTGACATTGGTTAGTTATCATATAGCGGTATAACTGTGTCTGGCAATCTATGCAGACCAGACGGGATGGCCGAATGAGTGAGAGCGTCCGTCTCCCGTGCTGGTAGGTAGTGGGTTCGAACCCTGGTCGAATCAAACCAATGACTTAAAAATTGATACTTGTCGCTTCTTAGCCAGGCGCTCGGCATTATTAGGACAGGGCAAGGACTGGTGTGCTCAGTGTCAGGAAAATGTGACTGAGTAGGATACCAGGTCATGTTGCCGGTGGCCTTTGTTTCCCAGTGGGACAGCACTATAAAGTTGCCATGAGTGCGCACTGTCACAAGTCGGTACCAGTCCTGATATGACCTTAGATGTTGCTAGGACGTAAAACAACAACAAACAAACAAAGCAATCTGTGCAAGTTAGTTATCATATAGCGGTATAACTGTGTCTGGCAATCTGTGACAGTAATTGGTTATCATATAGCGGTATAACTGTGTCTGACAATCTGTAGCAGTAGTTGGTCGTCATATAGTGGTATAACTGTGTCTGGCAATCTGTGACAGCAGTTAGTTATCTTATAGCAGTATAACTGTGTTTGGCAATGTGTAGCAGTAGCTGGTTATCATATATATAGACCAGACGGGATGGCCCAATGAGTTAGAGCGTCCCTCTCCCGTGTTGGTAGATCTGGGGGTCGTGGGTTCGAACCCTGGTCAAGTCAAACCAATGACTTAAAAATTGATACTTGTCGCTTCCTAGCCTGGCGCTCGGCATTATTAGGACAGGGCAAGTACTGGTTGGCTCAGTGTCAGGATAATGTGACTTGAGTGAGATATCAGGTCGTCGTACTGGCGGCCTGGTCTTCCAGTGGGGCAGCACTATAATGTCACGATGAGTGCGCACTGTCACAAGTCGGTAGCAGTCCTGATATGACCTTATTTGTTGCTAGGACGTAAAACAACAAACAACAGGTTATCATATTGCAGTACAACTGTGTCTGGCAATCTGTGACAGCAGTTAGTCATAATATAGTGGTATAACTGTGGCAATCTGTAGCAGTAGCTAGTCATCATATAGCAGTATAACCGTGTCTGGCAATCTGTGACAATAGTTAGTTATCATATAGCGGTATCAGTCTGGCAATCTGTGACAGTAAGTGGTTATCATATAGCAGTATAACCGTGTCTGGCAATCTGTGACAGTAGTTAGTTATCATATAGCAGTATAACTGTGTTTGGCAATCTACTTGTATCTTTTCGTTTCATTAGCTGCCTTGAAATTTGTATGTCCTATTAGAGAGAGACTGTAATTGCTCAAATCTTTGTTGTTGTTGTTTTCCGATGTAGGTTTTCGATTCACATCAGTGCGTGGTGACAAAGTTGACATTCTGTACAACAATATCAAGAACGCGTTGTTCCAGCCGTGCGATGGAGAAATGATTATCCTGCTCCACTTCCACCTCAAGGTACAGCAAGGCATTCGGTATCCATAAACCACTGTCGGCTCAGTATCAGCACAATGTGATTTGAGTGCCATGGTATCATGATGGAAGGGCATGGTATGGCATCAATGTATATACATGTTCGTGTGCACCTGAAAAACCCTTGAAAACGATGGAAAATAAATGTATTCAGGTGCTTGAATACCCTTGAAAATCATCTTACAGTCTGTAAGACCCTTGAAACTTATGTCAAATAAAATAAAAACGCCTAAAATGTTTTTAGAATGTATATATATATTTGACCTCGGTACTACGCCGCTGGCTACTCGTAGCCCAGGGAGAAGGAAGCACATCCGAGTCCAGCAATTAGCATAATCAGCTCACAGCAGGAGGACATATGAGCAGCTCCGGCAGTTTTTCTACATTTACTAAAGAAAAAAAACAGGTTAGTATCTTTCAAACTCAATACGTTGGTTTAGTTCATGTTTGCATTCACATACAAAGTTTCTTGAAACTTTTCGATAAGATATTACTGTTTTACAGCTTAGTTTCGATCGTAATTGGCATGATCGAAAGAACAATGTTTCCATTGTTCGGTTATTAATTAAGCCACCCGTTGCTGGAAGGAGAGATGTTTGGCAGGAGCCAGTTACATCATTGGGGATTCATTCCCAGGGTCTCAATAAGATTCCCCATTTGTGATTCTCGTTAAGGCGTACCTCTGAGCCCTATAGTAATTTCTTCAACTTTTTGGTGAAAGAGTGTGGGAGGGCACCACTACAATGGTCCCTACCCCTCGTGAGGATCGGTTGGTTACCCATACCATTATCCTGCGACTGTCTGTTAGCCATGCGCCTGCGTTAAAAATTGATTTAACACCATACAATACACGCCTAGTATAATTATACTCTAATTATCAGTGCTATTTCGCCTAAAAAATGCCTAATCATTGTTCTTCTTTTTACTCACAGTCTCGGAGACATTGGTTACGAAGCGGAGTAAGGCAGCGGCAACTCACACACTCAGTGCAGATGAAGACGCCACACTGCCTGCGTGGGTACAAAGGTCGCCGTCGCCAGAACAAAGGGATTCTGAGGAGGCAGGGGGTTAGGATACCGGCCCCAGCCCTGTGGGTAGGGACCTAAACGAGCAGGTTGCCAAGCTAGTGCATGAGAAGAAGGAAGAAATGTTACCATCTAGAGCGGGTACGTCAAAGAAAATGCGAACCAAGGTTTCGCAAGACTCCGATGAGTCGGAATTGGGAGGAGTATTCGGAAGATCAGGCCTCAACAGACGACTCAGAAGAGGAGGTGTTTGTGTCTGCACGGAAGCGCAAACACAAGAAGAGACAATTCCTCAGAAGGAGACGAGTACACGAGAGCCCGTAAAAAGAAGCCCGTTATGAAGAAGACTTAAGAGAAAGTCTAAGAAGAGGAGGAAACACAAATCCTCCTGTGGACTCGGTTGTCAGACTCATCGACGGGCTTTTAAAAATTAATAGGTGTCTATTGACACCTAACTGATTGTATGCTTTTACATTATATGTAAAGGCGATGGTTGAATAAAAAAAAAAACAATTCTCGCCGTGAATATGGCCTATGCTGCTGACACGGCGTAAAGAAACCACCAATCAATCAATCAATCATCGACGACGAGTTCAGACTCCGGCACCAAGCACTCCAGCAAATACGCTAAATCGTGTGGGAAAGAAACGAAAAAGTGTAAAGTTCTTAGACGCAAGAAAATACCCATATCAATGCTCATGAGGAAGACCATTCAAGGCCACATTGACACCTTCAAACCAGGGGAGGTAATAATCAAGATGGCGGAAAAATTCATAGGAATTAAAGGAATTACGGAATCCGCCATCAAAGAGATGGATCCTATGAAGAGAGGAAAAAGTTTGAGACGGCTCTCTACACGGTACACAAAGGGGTACTCTTGGCTCTTACAGCCATTGCACCCATCGCCAACAGGATGGACCAGACGGGATGGCCGAATGAGTTAGAGCGTCCGTCTCCCGTGCTGGTAGATCGTGGGGTCGTGGGTTCGAGTCCCGGTCGAGTCAAACCAATGACTTTAAAATTGATACTTGTCGCTTCCTAGCCAGGCGCTCGGCATTATTAGGATAGGGCAAGGACTGGTGTGCTCAGTGTCAGGATAATGTGACTGAGTGGGATACCAGGTCATGGTGCCGGCGGCCTGGTTTCCCAGTGGGACAGCACTATAAAGTCGCCATGAGTGCGCACTGTCACAAGTCGGTACCCGTCCTGATATGACCTTAGATGTTGCTAGGACGTAAAACAACAACAAACAAACAAACCAACAGGATGATGGCACAGAACAAGTTCTCGTCACTCTGTGACGATATGAACGGAGGAATTGCGTTACTAACAGCAACTAGCAACTTCCTCTCCTACAGACGGTTTGAAAACTTCTTTAAAGCGGTCTGTACAGAGGCTGGAAAAGAGGTGGCGTGGTCCAAAAAGATTACGGACAATGATGGAAATGAATACAACACTATTCCTAGCACCAAAGCCTATTAAGGGCAAGCCGCTGGATAAGGGCAAGATGTTCGGTGGACAACTACAATACTTGTTCAAACAACTGGAGACCAGCTCCAAGTGCGGAAAACCAGACGGGATGGCTGAATGAGTTAGAGCGTCCGTCTCCCGTGTTGGTAGGTCGTGGGTTCGAACCCTGGTCGAGTCAAACCAATGACTTAAAAATTTATACTCGTCGCTTCCTAGCCAGGCACTCGGCATTATTAGGATATGGCAAGGACTGGTTGGCTCAGTGTCAGGATAATGTGACTGAGTGGGATATCAGGTCATGGTGCTGGCAGCCTGGTATTCCTGTGGGGCAGCACTATAAAGTTGCCATGAGTGCACTGTCACAAGTCGGTACCCGTCCTGATAAGACATTAGATGTTGCTAGGACATAAAACAACAAACAAACAAACCAAGTGCGGAAAACACATGGAAACTGACAAAAAGAAATCGGCTGATGGCAACTCCAACCGCTTCAAGAAGCTGAGGCAGGATTTTCACAACCGAAGAACCGGTTTGGAACCAACTTCAGCTTCCAAGCCAGAAGAAGGGGCCAGAGGGAGTTCAACACTCAGAAGCCGTTCCCCCGCCCAGGGAACAAATAGAAGTGGCTACTCAAACAATAGCAATAAGGGGTACGGATTCCATTAATAGAAGAACCTATTCAAAATAGAATTCCATTTCCATATCAGTTTCACGGTTCAGAACATGAAGCATTAAACAATCAAGTCCTTAAGTTTTGCAAAAATGGCATTATAGAACCAGCACTACACATTGCTGGGGAATTCATTTCGAATATTTTCTTAAGACCGAAACCAAACAAGGATGTTAGACTAATTTTAGACCTAACCTTATTTAAGAAATTCGTCGAATACCAACATTTTAAAAGTAGGCAGTGGCGTAGTACCGAGGTAAAATAGTATAGTTATACAAATTTTACCTGGGTACAGATAATAGATAACTGGTGTTTTCCCGAGGTACTAGCCTCAGATAGTGGTGGGTCAGGGCCCACATACCCTACCATGACTATCATGTTACGCTAGAACCAAATCGAAAACACAATAAGTATCTATATAGAGTTAAATCATTTTTTTATCCTAAAAAGTATGTAAAAGATTGCTGGACCCAGATGTGCTTCCTTCTCCCTGACCCACGACTATCCGAGGCTAGTACCTCGGGAAAACACCAAATATCCATCATCTGTACCCAGGTAAGATTTGTATACCTATACTGGGTACTGCATATCTGCTATCCGTGTTACCTAGGACATAATAAATTCTTTCTTTTTTTAATCGCAAGTCAAATAATTATTGTTGCCTTTTGTTATTAAGTATGTTAGCAATACTATATGTATTTAATCTATACCACAAAACGTATCAAAAGTATGTATATATGATTTTGGGCTAATGTGAAAATATGAGATTTTACACATTTACACTAACATTTGTTTTTTTCAACTTTTTTCTTGTAAGACATTTTGTTTGCTGAACTGTAATCAAAGAAATCTAGTTTGAATGTGTTGTGTATGTTAAAAATGATGTTATGCATTTGTGTGTTAAATTTACATAGGACATATTTTCCTATTGTTATTCATGCAAACGACATGCAAGATATGTTTACAAATGTAAAACAATCCTGAGGACAGCTGAATTGAGGTTATATCGCGTCTTGTAAATTTAAAAATAAAGAAAAAGAAGATTTATACCGATATATTTTAACTTGTATTTTACTACCCTTTGGTGTCAATTTTCAGGGTCCGTAAGGGGTCTGAAAAGTCTTGAACTTCATTTGCCCATTTCAAGGCCTTGAAAAGGCTTAAATTTGAACCTATTTTGGGTTATTAGTCTGGAAAAGCCTTGAATTCCATTAAACTGTCCCCACTGATCTAAATTAGTCCAAAATCATCATTCGGGATAGCGAAATGAAAATAGTCTTGAATTCAACACAGCCTTGAAATAGCCTTGAATTCCAAATTTTCACATGTTACAGACCCTGAATTTTACAATTAATTGTGACAGGGATGAGAAATTTACATGAACCAAAGAAAGCCAAACCAACCCTACTTTTGACTCCTCGTTCTCTCAGCACGCGATCCTGTTCGGGAAGAAGAAGCACAACGACGTGCAGTTCTACACGGAGGTGGGTGAGATCACGACAGATCTGGGCAAGCACCAGCACATGCACGACCGCGACGATCTGCGTGCGGAGCAGGCGGAGCGCGAGCTGCGCCACAAGCTCAAGTCGGCCTTCCGCAGCTTCTGCGAGAAGGTCGAGACACTGTCGAAGGGTGACCTCGAGTTTGACACACCCTTCCGCGAGCTTGGCTTCAGCGGGGTGCCCTTCCGCAGCACGGTGCTGCTGCAGCCTACGTCAGGCTGCATTGTTAACCTCACCGAGTGGGTGAGTCTGCAGCCCATCAGTCTTTGAAAGGCGTGTGGGGAGGGTGAAGGGGGGAGGCATTGAATGAATAGGGCGGGGTGCTTGTTTTTCCCTTGCGGGTTATCATGGGATTAGTCTTGGGTCATGGGCTCATTGAATGAGTAGAGCTGGGTGGTTGCTTAACCTTGCGGGGTATCGTTGGATTAATCTTGGGTTGAGGGGGTCGGAGCATTGAATGAGTAGAGCTGGGTGGTTGCTTAACCTTCCGGGATATCATGGAATTAATCTTGGGTCGAGGGCACATTGAATGAGTAGGAGTGGGTACTTGCTTATCGTTGCGGGGTATCGTGGGATTAATCTTGGGTCAAGGTGGGGGGGGGGGGGGGGCATTGAATTAGTAGGGCTGGGTGCTTGCTTTTCCCTCGCAGGGTATCATGGGATTAATCTTGAGTCAAGGTGCAGAGGGGGGGGGGGGGGGGACATTGGATCAGTAGGGCTGGGAGTTTGCTTTCCCTTGTGCGGTATCATGGGATTAATCTTGGTTTTAGTTGTTTACCATCATCATTGCCATTTTAGAATTACATGTGAATTTTTTTAGGAGCATTTTTACCAACAGAAAATTTAAGCCAAAGTGACAGTAAATTTAGCTCACTTTTCGCCATGAATATCACTTTTGCTATCGCGACTACATTAAATCACCATCAATCAATAACTCCTTGCAGCCGCCATTCGTGATCACTCTGGACGAGGTGGAGCTGGTGCACTTTGAGCGCGTGCAGTTCCAGTTGAAGAACTTTGACATGGTGTTTGTGTTCAAAGATTATTCGCGAAAGGTGGCGCTTGTCAACGCCATTCCCATGGTGTCCCTGGACCATGTCAAGGAGTGGTTGAAGTGAGTATATCGGTCATTAAAATGATGCGGTTATGGTGTTTTCACAATACGCATATTATGAGTTCCACTGGTTCCTCAGGAAGGACGGAAACTGAGGCCCCACAACATTTTTAAGGGTGTATGGTGTGGGGAGGTGGTGAATCAATACATTCATGGGTCATTCTCTAAAACTGGACACAAAAGTGTGACATGGAAACCAAAAGTGAAAACCTTCCAAATAATAGCAAAGATCCTTCCAAATGATAGCCTAATCCAATGTCCTATGAAGTTTTGCATGTTGTGCATATGTCAGAGTTATACAAATTGAGCAATACATTAATATCACTTGTGTAACATGAATATCAAAGACACATCCAGAACCTCATTTTAACATATACAACATAGTCAAACAAGATTTTATTGATTACTGTTAAGCAGACAAGATTATGACTTACAAGAAAAAAGTTTTAAAATAGGTTTAAAAAAAGTTTGGCTATATGTATGGTGTCAGTGTGTAAATTTGCACATTTTCACTCTAGCGCAAAATCATACAATTATAATTTTGATATCTTTTGTGGGATAAATTCAATACATGTAGAACTGCTAACATACCTAATAGACAGAAGCTACAATAATTATTTGACTATATATCAATAAAACAAAGACTTAATTATCAGCATCGTAACGTGGAGACCAAATATGTGATGCCCAGTTTTGGAGAATAACCCACATACATACATACATACATACATACATACATACATACATACATACATACATATGTCATGGGGGTGATGAAAATGGAAAATATTGCGCCTAGAGCGGGACTCGAACCCCCATCTCTTTGCATTCCGGGCCAGTGTGCTAACCATTACACCACCACCTAGGCTCCCTGATATCAACATGCTACCCATGCCTACCTTTCTATGTGCTTACTTGCCAGAGAGGTCAGTGCAGACTACTACACACACATACATACATACATACATACATACATACATACATACATACATACATACATACATACATACATACATACATACATACAAATGCATACATACAAATGCATACATGCATACATACATACATACACACACGCACAAAGCACACAATTGTATTTTATCTAATGTAAAATATTCGCTGGAGGAGGATGAGTTAATTGATTGCATTAGTATGTCTACATAGGATAATATGATGGCATGCTGGTCCTCGAATGGCAAAAATGTGGGTTCGATTCCTGCTCTAGGTATAGCGTCCTAAATGTTTGCAAGACCTTTACGACACTGGTGGCATTACCTGGATGCGGTACATGACAGTCTATTTTAAATATCTGGGAGGTGGTGATTATGAAATCACTACGATGTTATCCATTGCTATGCCCGATATGACAAAGTTGATATCAGAATGGTCCTGGTCTAAAATAATTTCATGGATATTTCTTTAAATGCATTGCAATTACAATGTCTATTGATATCAATTTGCTTGAAAGCTAAATTTGTTTGATAAATTCTTTATCGCACTAGTATGGGCCTGGAGCCCCATGTCGGGTTATAGCCGTTTATTGTAGTTTGGTACCGCTACTCCCCACACTGCAAACATTCTTCGCATGTTGTAAACTGATGATTTTGCTTTTCTCGCAACAGCTCATGTGATATCCGGTACACTGAAGGTCTCCAATCGCTGAACTGGACTAAAGTTATGAAAACCATCTCAGACGATGCGGAGGCATTCTTTGACACCGGTGGCTGGACTTTCCTCGACCCGGATTCAGGTGTAAGTAGCAGGCATGTGATTTCCCCGGTTTTACCGGAATTCCGGGTTTTTTCTGGCTGCCGAAACCAGAATTCTGTGGGGTTTTTTGAATTCCGTATTTTTTTCTGGCCGCTGAAACACCTCTGAAATACACTATTTGCATCTGTCTCGGGACTCAGTGGGATGCTGTGTGTCCCCACGATAACCTACAACGAAATTCTGGTGGAAGTAGTGATTTGTCGATTGATTACTGTTGGTTTAGCGACATGTCAGCACCATGGCCATATTCACACCAAGAAGGTACTGGTATCTGATTAACTTACAGATCCTCTTCTGGCTGATCGAGGCACTATTGGGCCTCTAGTGCCATCTAGTTATGGTAAGAAGGAACTTATTTGTTTGCACACATATGGAGGTTGACTGTATAATTGTGAGTTTCCTCTCCAATGTCTATCCAGCCTTATCTCTAATACTTCTCCATTGGTGCTTCAACCACTTGGTCTGGAAGACTTATTCCATGTATCTGTCACTGGAAAGAAAAATGAGTGTTTCCTGACCTCAAGTCTGGGCCTCTCCTTGAAGATCTTATACCGCTGGCCTCTGGTGTTGCTGTCTATTCTGAGGTTGAATAAACACTTTGTGGTATTCATGTCATAGACTCCAGTAATAATCTAATAAGTCTCTATCATATCTCTGTCAGTCTTGTCAATCACATTCACATGCCTTCATTGAAATTTGCACGAAATTCCAAAATGGTCCGATCCAGGTCAAATGATAGCAAAAACATCTCTAATGCTATTTTTAGACTTGTGCCGCCAACTGACAGCGAAATGTAACTCACAAGGAATATCCAAAACTAGAGGAGGTGATATAGATATAGCCGAGTTGTTTTTAGGAACTAGGATTTGTTTGTGTTTTATATTTATATTGGTAAAAAGGTCTCGCACGCTATTTAAGTAGAGTGGAGGATGTGGCTAGATAGATAGGGCGCATACACGCGGAGTCATACACAGGTAGACAAAGCGCTTTGGTCTGTTCGATGTTCAGTCATATACTACCTGGTTAAAAAAAATTATTTTTTTAAATAAACACAAAAAAAGAAAAAAACACAAAAGAAAAACAGGGTGGCTCTCTGAAGTCAAATAACCATAGATTAGTTTAGGAAAACCAACGTGACAATGAATTCTACTCACTTTTCGCTGTGAATATGGCCTTTACTGCTGATATGGCAGAAAATCACCAACACTCACTAACAACATTCAGAGATGAAAGATCGCTGCGATTTCGTGGATTTCCACGATTTTTAATATTCACCGATTTACGTTCACAACGCTGTTTTCTAGACCTTACATCTTGCTAGGACATAGCACCCAGACAAGCAGAAAGGCAAAGGGTGATTGCGGAGAGAGAAAAGGGGAATTGGTCGCATGGGTGATAATACAGTCACACCCTGGACATTGCAACACCCCTCCAAGGATAGGCTGTACTGACATATCAGTGGAATGATGCTAGGATAGTGGTTAGAGAGTATTGGAAGAAACTTGACTTCCGGGAATTTTCTGCGATTCCATGACAGTGCTACGTCTATAGGAGAAGATCCGCGTTTTCACGGAAATTCTATGTCAGTTTCTCTTTTAATAATATAGCATCGTTGACCTAGTAATTATCATTAATTTTTACTAGGATAACGTTGCTATTATTGGTGAAACATCATTATGAGATAGCCTCACCGTAGTTAGTGCGTACTGAAGTTGAAGACAAGTAAAATGTGCCTATGGTATGTTATCTAGGTCGTACCTGACAATACCAGCGAATTTTGACCTTTTTGACCTTAAAGAACTTATAAATAGTCCGAATCCAAGTTGGATATGCAGGTTTCAAATCTAAATGAGTGTATTGCTTTTAAAAGAAATTATGCTTTGACCGTATTATGTAGCTTTAACTCAAGTTTTAATTTCTTTTAATTGGATCTCAGTCTGAGGAGGATGACGGCTCCGAGGAAGAGGAAGATTACCAGCCAACAGGGAGCAGCGTGGGGGAAGAATCAAGCGAGGACAGTGAGGAAAGCAACTGGTCTGTCGAGGAAGATGACTCTGGTACGCCATCTCTGTCTGGCGTGTACCACTTTTGTGACACGGAAACCAAAAGTGAAAACATTCCAAATAATAACAGAAAATATTCCAAATAATAGCAGAGTAGATATTCATATGAATGAAGGTTTATATGTTGTGCATATGTCAGATTTGAAATTTAGTTTTTTCACTTTTTTGGTTGTGTTCAAATTAACCGTGTGATGTATCCATCCATAGCAACATTTTAATACACATTCGTAACCTTATTTTAACACACACAATAAATTCAAAGAAGAATTGATTGATTACGGTTAAACCAAAAGAATCGTTTCTTACCAGAAAAAAAGTTAGGGGGAAAACGTGTGGCTAGATGTATCGTGTCAATATGCAAATTTTCATATTTTCACTAGCCTAAAATCATGTGAGCATATTTTGGATACATTTTGTGGGATAGATTCGAGGTACATGTAGTATTCCTAACATTCTTAATACACAGAGTCAACAATAACTATTTGACTTACTACTTACCCTCAAAAAGAAGGCAAAGTCATTCAACTATGTAACGTGGAAATCAAATATATGGTACACAGTTTCGGCGAATGACCCATCAACGAGTTACTCATTACACAAATGCTTTTCAGAGATGAATAGAAAGCTGATCTTATGAAAGCTGAAAACACTTTGCATTTTATTTTTGCTTTAATGCATTTTTAGAAAAATAGGCTGGTTCACTAAGAGGTTTCATACGGGTGCCTGAAACCCTGGAAAGTCACGGAATTTGGTAATTCAGGATTCCTGACCTGGAGAATCATGGAATTTGTCTAAAGATCCTTGAAAATCCCAGAAAATGAAAATCATGACTATATACATATTTTTTAAAGCATATATTCGCCAACGTGCTTTATTCAGTAATGTTTTGTATTTAAAGTGATTTTTGTGGGTTTGTTATCCCACCTCTTGATTTCTATATTTCAGCTATGCATATATTTTATTGTGCTTATTTGCACTTCACATTTTACACAATGAATTGACTAGGAATACGGTTGTGTTTCGAGGTACTTTAATTTAATAAACGTCTTTAAAATGTCCTGGGATTTTGCACTGAAAGGTCCTTGATAAAGGCCTGTAATTTGATATGTCAAAATGTATAGTTGATTGATTGGTGGTTGCCGTGTCGGCAGCATAGACCATATTCACGGCGAGAAATGTTAGTTTTTTGTTCAAACCTCAAAATGTGTATGAACCCTGAATAATAATAATTTGAAGGGGGGAAAAAATGTATTCTACTCTGTGTAAAAACACACAAAGAAACAGTCGCGTCAGAGTTGTGACAATTGGTATTTGTCACTCCCTTGCCTGGCGCTTTGACTGGTTGGCCCACTCTGAATAAAGGTGACGTGGTTATTGTGGTGCCTGCGACATGATAAGTAGCTGGTAGGGGTGCACACTAAATGAATCCACGTGTGGAACTGGACACGGTGGCCGAAGCAGAAGGTCGGGAGTTCGAATCTCGAAGGAGCCAAACCAATGACTTACAAAATTTATACTTGTTTTTACCTAGCCTGGCAATTGGCATTACTGGGATAGGCCAAGGACTGCTTTGCTCAGTATCAGGATAATGTGACTGAGTGGGAAATCGGGTCATGGTGCCCACTGCCTGGTCTCCCAGTGGGGTAACACTATAAAGTCGCCGTCAGTGTGCCTTGTCACAAGTCGGTGTCCATCCTGATATGACTTTAGATGTTTCCAGGATGTAAAACACCAACAATACCTGGTTTCTATACAAGCTGTGCACTTTATGGATGCTGGACCTGCCTAGGGTATGTATATGTGTAAGCTTGTGTGTGTGTAATATTAAATGACTTATGATAACAAATGGACGAGTGTAGGCAAGGAGCCACATACAGAGCCAGGCATGGTTGGCGTGATTGCATCAAGGAGCATAGATAGTCTTATGGCAAAGATAGTTCTAATGCTGGTCTAGGCACAATGTTCCCTTTCTTTGTATCACCCCGATGACACGAATGTAACTAATTCATTTATAGAGGATGACTTTGAAGGCGAAGATTTGGGGTCCAGCGAAGAGTCTGGGAAGGACTGGGACGAACTTGAAGAAGAGGCGCGCCAAGGTTTGTGCTTCGATAATGCGTATTGCAAATGAATTTAGTCAATATCAGCTGTTTTGCTGGTGTTTTTAATTTTCTCTTTTTTGTTTCTTTATTCGGTGACTGACAATCCTTGAAAGAGGGTGCAGGCGGTGCAATTCTTTTTAATTAAAAATTAATTAATTAAATAACTTTTTTTTGTTATAAAATTTACATATTTTTAAAATGAAAATAGCATGCGCCATCTCTTCATCAATGTAAAGCATGAAAAATTGTTAGGAGCTCATGAAGATAGCTGATGAGTCACCTTGTAGCTTAAAAAAATGATTTTGTTTTTAGTGATTGTTTATTCTGCTCATAGCGGTTAAGTGCATGCACTTGTATTCACTGCTGTGCAGTAATGGTCATAATCCACATGGATCGATTTTCTTTATCAATAATTTTTGTAAACTTGTTTATGGTGTAAAATTGAAAGTTTCCTTTTGGCTGGGGAGGGGTTCCTTTATATTTTTGTATATATATTACCTTTGTTTACACAATTTCAACATCTTTTAGACATTTAAATATTATATTAGGTTTTTTTAATATTGTGTAGTAGTCTACACTGACCTCTCAGGCAAGTAACCACATAGACAGGTATCACACTGGCCCCAAATGCAAAGAGATGTGGGTTCGAGTATTTCCCATTTTTATCATCCCCCCCACGACACTGGTGCTGTGACCAGGATCATGTACAAGCTATGCACTATATGGTTGTTAAACCTACCCTATGTATGGAATTGTAAGTGCATTGCCTGTATGTATGTAATTGTAAGCATTAAAAGACTTAGACTTCCAGGGAGACAAGTGTAGTAGTCTGCACTGACCTCTCAGGCAAGTAACCACATAGATAGGTACACGTGGCTAGTGTGGTGATATCAGGAGCCTAGGTGGTGTAATTGCTAGCACACTGGCCCAGAATGCAAAGAGATGTGGATTCGAATCCCACTCTAGGTGCAATATTTCCCATTTTCATCATCCCCCACCCCCCACCCTACGAAAATTGGTATTTAACAACAAAAACCAAATTGACAAACTCTATGCACTTTCCGTTGTGGATATGGCCTTTGATGCTGACGCGGTTTAAAATTCCAATCAATCAATCAAATCAAATCGTTTTGCTCCTGCATACAGCGGATGCCGAAGACCAAGCGGATGAGCATGATGATCGAAGGCCGCAATCGAGCAAGAGCCGACCATCCAGCAAACAAGTGAGCCCGAAGAAGCACTCGTCCTCATCAAAGAGCGGCTTGTCATCCAGGCACCGCCCCGCAGAGAAGAGCCACTCGTCTTCCAGGCAGGGCGGCAAGTCCTCCAGTAAGTCCTCAAGCAAGTCATCTGGAAAGTCATCTGGAAGGTCACCCGGAAAGTCATCTGGAAGGTCACCCGGAAAGTCACCCTCCAAGCATGGCCCATCGTCGGCATCGTCCAAGAACAGGACACCGGAGAAGGACCGTAAGAGGAAGCACAGCGGGGGCGGGGGCGGGGGCAGCGACCGGAGCAAAAAAAAGAGCCGGAGATAAGGAGACCTGGCTTGACGATGACTGTGGGAGGGGGGCGGGAGGGGAAGTGGGGGAGGATCATTGATCAGGGATGACACATCTGGGACTCCGCGATTTGGCGGATTTTCAGTGAAATAAAGGTCAGCCCCCTGATAGGTTTAGTGCTACCGGGGAATCGGTGGCAATTTAGCGGAAAGAGATTTTCAACTTTTCTTTGGCAGCGCGAAGGGGGGGGGGGTTGGATCACCGGTGACTTTTATCCCAGGGGGGGTGATTGTGTGGGGTTAGTTATAGGGAGAGTGGGTGGGAGATGCAAGTAGAGAGGTGGGTGCCTGGCTCCACAGGAGATGTAGATATAGCTGATCATTGGCCGGGGGGGTGGGGGGGGGGGGAGCTGTAATAGGCGATATGGGAGTGGTTTTGTGTAATGATCAGGAAGGACTTTTTTATGTGTCTGGAATGAAAGGTAGGCCTGAGCGTGGATACAGTAATAACTGTCAGCCGAAGAAAATTCTGCATCCAGATCAGTGTTGTCCTGACGTAGCACGGGTGTCCTGTTGTCGGAGCGATTGGTGAAATAAGACCAAACAAAAAATGTCTACATTGAAAAATTGTTCACGCGTTCGGGGGTTCGCTGATTACAGTGGTTGCTGAAGACAAGTATGACTGTCTAGATGGTACTGGAAAGCGGTGCGGTGCGGGTGGCATCGGTTTGAGATAAGGAACAGCTGACATGAAACATTCCGGTCATGGTGTCACACCATACCGTATTTACAGATGAGATACATAATCTGCAAAACAAGCATGACAATTGCCACACAAAAAGCGCTTACTTTTAATTGGAAGCTCTTCTAGTATTTTCTTTTTCATAGTTTTGCTATTTTGTTATGAAACGGGAGACAATATTAACGACACAAGGAATATTTTACACCTGTGGAAACAAAAGCGCTTACTATTAATTGGAAGCTCTTCTAGTATTTTCCTCCCGTAGTTCTGTTATTTTGCAGGAGACAATATTAACGACACACGAGGAATATTTAGCAACTGTCGAAACAAATATGAAAATTGCCCCACAAGAAGTGATTACTTTTAAATGGAAGTTCTAGTTTTTTGTGTGGTTTTCTTCCAAAATTTAACTATTTTGTTGAGACGGGAGACAATATTAATGACACATGAGGAATATTTAACAACTGTGGAAACAAACATGACAATTTCCTCAAAAAAGGTGTTTCCTTTTAAATGGAAGCTCTTCTAGTATTTTCCCCCCATAGCTTTGCTATTTTGTTTTGAGACAATATTAACGACACACAAGGAATATTTAAGACAATTTCCTCACAAAAAGTGCTTACTTTAAAATAGAAGCTCTTCTAGTGTTTTTTTAAATAGTTTTGCGATTTTGTTAGGAGACGAGAAACCATATTGATGACACGAGAGCTATTGAACAATTTGCATTCATTCCCCACACGGTGTCTCGGGTGGGGGTGGGGGGTGGGGGGGCTCTGTTATGGAATCAGCTAAATTCGGAGATATGATATCGAACTTGAGGGGGGGGGGGTCTCATTTAACCGACTGTTTTATCTATAAATATATTTTTTTAATTTTAAGTTGCGTTAATATTATTTTTGTAATGGCTGTTATAGTAATGAGCTTTTGATGATTAATGGGTTTTGATTATTCATAGAGAGAAATGAGTACATCAAACAAATTAGGCCTGTTGGATAATTGTACCAGTTAAGTGCCCTACATATGACATTGGTGTAAACTTGCGACACCAAAATGACAATACATTTTACTAACCCTGCACTGTGAATATGGCCTGCCTTTCCTATCAACATCGTGTAAAGCCATCACCAACCAATCAATCAATCAATCAATATGACATTGCAATTGAATAGACGCTGAGCATAAACAATTCTAGCGCGTCCATACAAGCGACTTCCGGTGTGAATTTGTACGCTTTGTATGTAGGGCTCATTAAGTAGACGTCGGTTAAGTGGGGGGTCGACTGTACCAGCACATGTAGGAATAGAGGTTCAATGTGACTAAAGACAGCTAAAGAAAATAAAGAGAAATTGCTTCTTTCTCTTTTCTTTCTTGAATTTTCTTTTTGCATAAGTGGTGTGAAGCTATGTAGACCCGTGTGTGGTTTCGGTGGTGCGAAACTAGTGTGTGGGTGGAGTGGACGGGAGTGTGACGAATACAAACTGTAATGGGATCTGATGTGGGCACAGGGGGGGGGGGGGTTAGATTGGAGTCCTGCCGGTCACTACACAGAGATGAAAGATTTCCGTGACTTCACGGATTTCCGCGATTTTTGTATTTACTGATTAACGTTCACAAAATGACATGGAATCAGGGTATATGTGACAGCAATTGGTTACTCCGAATCCCATTCTTATTTGACCTTAGATGTTGCTAGAACATAATATCCAAACAAGGAAGTTAGGCATGGACGACAATATATTAACAATAATGAGAATTGAAACCTGCTTTCTGTCATTTTCCACGCGATTCCCTGACTGTTAATCGTATGGAGGAATATCCGCGTTTTCATGGAAATTCGTCATTGGTTCTGCCAATTAGGTGGCGCGATGGTCTCGGCCTGATTTCCGTATATTTTGCCAGGGACTTCTTTCATCCCTGCAGCAAGGGGCACCACCTTATACAAGATGCCCTTGATTTAAATGCACGGTTTTAACTATCAGCTGCCACGTGTCTGGTGATCACATTGACCATCACTGGGTAACCTGTAACCGAGGTTGGCCTTCTCCATCTTACCACAAATGTACAACCCAGAACACACTGGATAACCGGTAGCCTTCTCCATCATCTTACCAAAAATCTACAACCCAGAACACTGGGTAACTAGTAGCCGAGCCTGGCCTTCTCCATTATCTTACCCACAAATGTACAACCCACAACACTGGGTAACTGGGAGCTGAGCCTGGCCTTCTCCATTATCTTACCCACAAATGTACAACCCAGAACACTGGGTAACTGGTAGCTGAGCCTGGCCTTCTCCATCATCTTACCCACAAATGTACAACACAAAACACTGGGTAACTGGTAGCTGAGCCTGGCCTTCTCCATCATCTTACCCACAAATGTACAACACAGAACACTGGGTAACCTGTAACCGAGCCTGGCCTTCTCTATCTTACCAAAAATCTAGTACTAGTACTAGCCGAGCCTGGCCTTCTCCATCATCTTACCCACAAATGTACAACACAGAACACTGGGTAACTGGTAGCCGAGCCTGGCCTTCTCCATTATCTTACCACAAATGAACAACACAGAACACTGGGTAACTGGTAGCCGAGCCTGGCCTTCTCCATTATCTCACCCACAAATGTACAACACAGAACACACTGGATAACCGGTAGCCTTCTCCATCATCTTACCCACAAATGTACAACACAACACTGGGTAACTGGTAGCCGAGCCTGGCCTTCTCCATCATCTTACCCACAAATGGACAACACAGAACACTGGGTAACTGGTAGCCGAGCCTGGCCTTCTCCATCTTACCACAAATGTACAACACAGAACACACTGGGTAACTGGTAGCCGAGCCTGGCCTTCTGCATCATCTTACCCACAAATGTAGAACACAGAACACTGGGTAACCATTAGCCGAGCCTGGCCTTCTGCATTATCTTACCCACAAATGTACAACACAGAACACTGGGTAACTGGTAGCCGAGCCTGGCCTTCTGCATCATCTTACCCACAAATGTACAACACAGAACACTGGGTAACTGGTAGCCGAGCCTGGCCTTCTCCATCATCTTACCCACAAATGTACAACACAGAACACTGGGTAACTGGTAGCCGAGCCTGGCCTTCTGCATCATCTTACCCACAAATGTACAACACAGAACACTGGGTAACTGGTAGCCTGGCCTTCTGCATCATCTTACCCACAAATGGACAACACAGAACACTGGGTAACTGGTAGCCGAGCCTGACCTTCTCCATCATCTTACCCACAAATGTACAACACAGAACACTGGGTAACTGGTAGCCGAGCCTGGCCTTCTGCATCATCTTACCCACAAATGGACAACACAGAACACTGGGTAACTTGTAACCTAGCATGGCCTTCTCCATCTTACCACAAATGTACAACATGACACATGGTTCATTATTTTGTCTAATTTAATATTTGTTTATGTTTGTAAAAATTATGTTTATAGCTTTGTGGAAATTGAGTGGTCTGTTCCTATCACAGTTCATGTACGTGCATTAGATACATGCATGCATAAGTACATGTATGTTCCTGTATGTGTACATACACAAAAATACATAGTAATACACATACATGCATACACCGATACATACACTAATATATGTATTAGTTATGTACGTATGCATACACTCACGCACATTAATGCATACAAGTACGTACGTACTTGTATGTATACATACATAGTAATACATTCACATGTATGCATGCATTGCTGCACGCATACATAAAAGTATGTAACAGTCAACAGTTACATATGCATGCATACATACATAATACATACATACATACATACATACATACATACATACATACATACATACATACATACGAATGTGAGGATATATATATATAGGAATTTGATGGCGTGGATTCCTGGACCTACTGACCCATGTTGGGACTGATATTAAACGTTGTGGAGTTTGGCCATTTTTCAGTTAGTAAAACGTGAAAAGGAGATGTTACTGTAAAACATCCAAATGCGGACTTATAGTACACTGGTCTCAATGTCATACCTTAGTTATGAACAATAAATACTTAAAAACAACAAAAAGGACTAATTGTGTTAATACTTAGGTGATCATTACTTCTATCTTCAAACACTGCGAGTTGAAGCTGCATAACTTGATGAAAACATTTTTAAAAAATTAACCGATTCTAGATTCTATTCTATATATAGTCCGATGAAAACGTAAAAAGCAAAACAATTATCTAGATTTGATTCTATGTATCTAACTTAGATACTGGTGCACTTATTAAACAGTTGTGGCCACAAGGGAACACTGAGGCAATTAGTTAGAATCTGTTACGGCAGAAGACTATGATTGTCAGACTTCTGGTGTACTTAAACAAAATTACTTTTGCATGTTTGCACTTCAAATATCTCAAAGGTTTGCCATTTAAAATAAAAAATTACTTTAAAGTTGCATAGTCGATGGTTTTGAGTTTCTGTCATTTTTCTGAGAAATATATCGGATTGATCGTTATTTATCTACTTTGCATTAGTTCAAAGTTACTTTTATTTAAAATGGCTAACCTTTGAGATATTTGAAGGACAAACATGAAATCAGCTTTGGCAAGCCTGCCAAAACATAGCCTTCAAAGTAACTTATTTAAAATGGCAAACCTTTGAGATATTTGAAGTACAAACATATTAAATCAGTTTTGGCAAGCTTGCCAAAACATAGACTTCCGCAGCAAGAGGTTCTATTAAATTCATTCACTATTCCCTTCTATGCAGAATCTTTAATGTTTAATAAATGCATCAATATCTAAGTTAGATATGTATAATCAAATCTAGATAATTACTTTGCTTTTGAAAATTTGATACTCTATCGGACTATGCAGCTTTAAGCTAAAGTAAGATGGATTATAGCGACCAACCTAATATATTTATCCCGGAAATTAAAAAGCATCATACTATGGCACACTAATATAGTATTTCTTTCGGTATGAAAGAGAATATCAAGTCAATTCAATAGAATCTGTTACTGCTGAAGTCATGGTGTTTAAATTTTTACGTGTAGGCACAAATTAGCCATTGAAAATAGAAGTTAGTCAAAACTAGAAGGGTATGGTAGATTATAATAATTAACTTAAAAACAGCAACTCAAAATCATCTGACTAGGCGATTTTAAGCCTGCAATTATTATTGAATAAAATCTGTCTAAATATTTATTGACTACTGACATTAAATGTTTCGTTTGTCTACTGACAGCCAATCGTTCAGCTTCACACATCTGACTATTTAACATGCGCACCTACCGGACATGCTGGTCGGATCGGTGGAGCGCAGGCTTATAAGTCATT
The DNA here is from genome assembly GCA_030323885.1 of Branchipolynoe longqiensis. Lineage (NCBI taxonomy): Eukaryota > Metazoa > Annelida > Polychaeta > Phyllodocida > Polynoidae > Branchipolynoe > Branchipolynoe longqiensis. The sequence continues at coordinate 27,310,646 of CM059194.1, forward strand.
GGTTTGACTCAACTAGGGTTCGAACCCACGACCTCTCACACAAGGCAGTCAGCGCTATTGCCTATTTGAATACCACGTCCAGTAAAGGAATATCTAACCATACACAGGGATGAAAGATCCCTGCTATTTCGCGGATTTCCACTAATTTTGATAATTTGTGTTATTTCTAAAATATTTATATATATATCTATTTTGACCAGCTAAGATTTAAGGAACTGACTTTGAAAATGTCATGCTATCCCACTGCCTTCTAATAGTATAATTGAATCGTTATTTTGAGTTAGTGTAGCAGCTATGCAGATGACTAATTTTCTGGTGTGATGTAGTTTACTACTTTAGTGTAGCAGCTACGCAGGGCACCAATTTTCTGGCTTCATACAGAGTACTATTGCAGCAACTATGCGCTGGACCAATTTTCTGGCTTCATACAGAGTACTAGTGTAGCGACTATGCACTGGACCAATTTTCTGGCTTCATACAGAGTACTAGTGTAGCGACTATGCACTGCACCAATTGTATGGCTTTATACAGAGTACTAGTGTAGCAACTATGCACTGGACCAATTTTCTGGCTTCATACAAAGTACTAGTGTAGCAACTATGCACTGCACCAATTGTATGGCTTTATACAGAGTACTAGTGTAGCAACTATGCACTGGACCAATTTTCTGGCTTCATACAAAGTACTAGTGTAGCAACTATGCACTGCACCAATTGTATGGCTTTATACAGAGTACTAGTGTAGTAACTATGCACTGGACCAATTTTCTGGCTTCATACAAAGTACTAGTGTAGCGACTATGCACTGCACGAATTGTATGGCTTCATACAGAGTACTAGTGTAGCAACTATACACTGGACAAATTTTCTGGTTTCATACACAGTACTAGTGTAGCAACTATGCACCGGACCAATTTTCTGGCTTCATACAAAGTACTAGTGTAGCGACTATGCACTGGACCGATTTTCTGGCTTTATGTGTATTAGCGTAGCAAATATGCACTGCACCAATTTTCTGGCTTTATGATGCGTACTCGTGTAGCAAATATGCACTGCACCAATTTGATTGCTTCTTACAGGGTACTAGTATAGCCAGGTGTACTCACCTCTCCAGGTGAAATGCCCACATGCACAGGCAGGTTGATTGCATGTATCGGGGCGCCTAGATAATCTAATGTTTCAGACGCTATTCCCGAAATGGCAGAAGTATCGGTTCGAAACCCACTCTTGGCGCAATATTTCCCATTTTCAGAAACACCCTTTAGGACACTAGCAACCACTTACTGCGGCTACTGTAAGTCTTTGGTTTGTCTCAGCGGGGGATTGAACCCACTACCTCTCATACCTCCCTACCTACACGGCCATTACCTTCGTAAATAAGAACAAAACCACAATGCACTGTTTCACTTTCCACTTTAATTACTACCATTCATCCATTTTCAATGTCCACAAAACAAATTCTATTTACATAACGGGAAACGATTTTATTTTAAAAAACAAAACAAACAAAAACCCATCTGTACAAGAGGTTCTCAGTTCTCAAGAGGTTCTCGCTCAAGTGTAGTTTCAATAGTGAGGCGAGTTTATCGCGCCTTAGATACCCACACACAAACTCCACGAAATAGCCATTAACTGTTTGTTTGTTGTTGTTTTACGTCCTAGCAACATCTAAGGTCATATCAGGATGGGTCATATCATTAACAGTCAACAGTAGTACCATACATCCACATCCACTCCACTGCTGTGCCTATTATTTCTGTTCCAACACACACCACAACCACACCACCTCTACACTTCCTTGGACGAGGCACTAACCCTTTACATCCATGTATTCATCCAGAATATAAATATAACTATACAACACGTCGGACGTTATGCTATATATACAAAAATATAATCTTGAGTATTCCTCTTTTTCCTTTCTAGATTTCGTCCAAACCCCAATATAATTTTTTTTTAATTTTAAAATAAACTTTAGTTGATGAAAATGCCTGGGTGTCATGTTTGTTCAATGACTCCTTGTTGGAAAGTCTTTGATTGGAACATGCGATCATGCGCAATGAGCTGGTACACAAATTAGTTCTTGCCACAGCCATCAGAGGGCAGGTGTGGAAATCCTGTATAAGACCTTTCCCGCAGAGCACGCTGCACGGTGAGCTGCAACCCACAATAGTTCTTGCCTTGCCATCAGAGGGTGAATTGATGGTGGAAATCCTCTGTAAGATCTTTTCCACAGAGCATGTACACAGTGCACTAGTTTCACGTCCTGGTAACATCTAAGGTCATATCAGGACAGGTACCGACTTGTGACAATGTGCACTCATGGTGACTTTATAGTGCAGGCCACCAGCACCATCATCCAATTTCCTATTCAGTCACATTATCTTAATACTGAGCTAACTACGCGATGTCTTTTTGGCCTATTTGCGTTCAGGGTGCGCCTTGGAGTCGACTCGGAGACGCCTCGCTTTTCAGGTAGGAGGCAAAAAGAGCCTCCAAAATGGCCGCCGAATTCAGTGGTTTCAGCCAATGAGAACTGTTCTTTCCAATTGCAAATGGCTGCACCATGTCGAGGCTGCCATTTTCGAGGCACTGGACAGCTAAAGTCGTTCAGACTAGCGCAACATCCAGAATATCTTCGAGGCGAACCTTGAACGCGGCCCAGGTCCTCATTTGTGTCCATTCTTCCTTTCTTTATCCTTACTTTGATCTTTTTTTTATAACCCAAATTTTCCTCTTCTGACTGATGGCGTTCCTGGTTCTCGTCTGCCTGGAGTGGCTATCACGGCTCTGAAAAGTTATTTGAAATAACATTATTTTAATTAAACATTTAATTTTGTCATAATAAATCCAAAACTTGTCAGCTATTTAAAGGTGCATAGTCCGATGAAGCATCAAATTTTCAAAACCAAAATAATTATATAGATTTAACTCTTCATATCTAACCTAGACATTGATGCACATATTAAGCATGTATTGCCACATAGAAGGGAAGACTGAGACAATTTGATAGAACCTGTTACTGTTGAAGCCTATGGGGTCAGAGTTTTGGCATGCTTGCCAAAACTAAGTTTACATGTTTGAATTTCAAATATCTCGAAATTTATCCATTTAAAATCAAAGTTACTTTAACCTGAAATAAGGTAGATTATAGCGATCAATTTAATATATTTATCTCAGAAAAATGACCAAAACGCAAAACCATCGGACTATGCTATACAATAAAAACATGTGACATTTACAATTTGACTAAAATAGTTGAAGGAGAGAGACATTTTATTTACCAGAAAAAAACTACCATAAACAAGCGAGTCTTGACAGAATAAAATTTGTCAAGAGATGATGCTTTTCTTATACCCTTTGTTATACGTCCTTGAAACCATAATTTGGATTTGTGGAGTGTTTGTGACCTAACGGTCAGTGGCTGCAGAGCTGCAGCATTAATTAAACGGCGCGGTAGAAACGGCCCGTTTTTTGGTAAGAGTGCACCTTGAATGATTCTCCCAGGAGATCGGACAGAAACTATCAATTCCATGGATCAAGCAACCCACCCTACCTGGGGCTATTATTTTGGGAGGTAAATATTTATTTTGAATAATTTTATATCAGCGCCAAGGATCTGGTTTTCAAGATATATAGTCACCATTAATTATACTTTTTGCACAGAATGAGGTGGTCATGTTGGCGAGGCTAACATGGGTAATTTGCTCAACGAGGCAATCAGGTCGAGCAAGTTTTCTTGCTGTCTCACGACACGCCACGCCGTCACTTCTCACCCGGTCGCCGCTGCAGCAGGTTCGCTCTCCCACCCACCCATCCTGGGTTGAGCGCTGGTTGTTCGTTTGAGTCATTATTCTGTTAAACTGTTTCGCTTAATGTTGTCTGTTATCCGAGTCTGTTATTGAGTCGTAATTCCGACTAGCATTTACATCATGTTACTGCTGGCCTACCTGGTCCTATTCTGCGTTACCTAGTCTTAAGGATGTACTAGTTAAGATTGGTCCTGTCGCCATACAAGCTCAGTTATGCGTGATTGCCCAACTTCCTTGAAGTTACGGACTTATTTCTTTAATAAATACTCTCAAATTATTATATAGTAGTTACATGTGCCTTGTCTTGTTTGTCTCGTTGAGTGAATTGCATTGGAATGCCAATTGAACAATGGCGGCGTGAAATATACAAGAATTATTGGAATGACAATTGTATGATTATTAAGTGAAATATACAAGTTATTGGAATGACAAATGAACAATTGTTAAGTGAAATATACATATTATTGGAATGCGAATTGCTAAGTGAAATGAACAAGAATTACAGGAATGCCGATTGAACAATTATTAACTGAAATATAGATGTTATTGAAATGACAATTGAATACAGTTTTGTTTGTTGTTTAACGTCCTAGCAACATCTAAGCTCATATGAGGACGGGGCAATTTAATATAATCAAGTGAAATAAGCAAGACTTATTGGAATGACAATTGGACAACTACATTATAAGATTAACACACAAAATGTCGCCATCACAACTCACTTCTTGCCGACGACCGCGGCGCGTTCGGCCTCCTCCTTGCGCATGCGCAACTCCTCCTCGGCGTTCTTCATCTCCTCCTCCATGTTGGTCATGTGCACCTCGGCCTCTTGTCGGCGCTCCGTCCGCGACTTGGCCGCGTCCTTGACGCTATAGAACATTGGCCCCAGCTCGGCCAGCCACGTTCCGTCCACTGACGTCACGCACTGCATGTACTCCTGTGACGTCACAACAGCATATGGGTATTATACAGAAATAGGCTACAAAAGGTCATGTGTTCGTTTTGGTTTGTTGGGGATTTACATGAGGGTAGGGCAGGTGAAGTTCTCGGTGACCTGCCCAAACGGGCAAGTCAATATTTGTCAGATCTGCAGCAGCAGATTTCAGTTTCAATTGGCTGACTTGGTCTTGGGCAAGTAGTTTTCCTACTCAAGCAAGTACACAATTCAGTCACATGCCCCGTTGGGAAAGTGGGGAACAAATTTACGGTCCTACCCTGTACACCCTAGGAACATTTAAAGGGTTCCACTTCAGTATGCAGTCTACCTGCCCATTTATACTTTAGCTTCCGGTCCACATGCTCTTTAAACTTAACTCTAACCTGAAACCCTAATTTTCTATTTAAGGAGGATACTGATATCGGTGTTCGTTGATGTATACCCCATATTAGCAGTAGACCTATTCTGTTTGTCATTTTCATCAATGACCTGCCAGAGATTGTATCATGTGGGATAAAATTATTTGCAGATGACGCAAAGATCTACAGAACTGTGAATTCCACGGAAGACTGTGCTGATCTGCAAAAGGACCTGCTGGAAATGGAGAATTGGGCCAAGCAGTGGCAGATGAAGTTCCATCCGAATAAATGCCAGGTCATGCGAACAGGGAGACACCACCCAGAGTATACATATGTTATGTAAAATTCTACTGGCCAGCCACTAAATCTAGAAGAGAGTGAGGTAGAGAAAGATTTAGGAGTATTTGTAGACAATAGGCTAAGTTTCTCCCAGCACATACAACAAACCGTATCTAAAGCTAATAAGATTGTGGGAATGATTCACAGAATCTTCAAATACTTGGACGAAAAGATGCTGATCACTTTGTACAAGAGCCAAGTACGGCCAATACTAGAGTATGGAGTCACTATATGGTACCCAACGTTGAAGAAGGATATTAAATCCATTGAAGCTGTTCAGAGAAGGTTAACTAAGCTAGTGCCACATCTGAAGGACCTTAGTTATCCAGACAGACTCAGGAGACTCAAGTTACCAAGCCTCACATACAGAAGATTTCGTGGGGACATGATCAACACATGGAAGTTCCTGAATGCTGAGTATAATGTGGATGAGGCCTTGCTATTCAGATGCATACAGGGAAGCAATACCAGAGGTCACTCCAAGAAGCTTTTCAAGCCAAGGTACAACAGCTCACTCAGAGGAGCGTTCTTTTCACAGCGAGTGATAAACGTGTGGAATGAGCTACCGGAAGAAGCGGCGGAAGCAGCTACCATGAATCAATTCAAGAATGCGCTGGACAGGGCCTGGGCCAGAGAAACATTCCTGTACGATTTTGAGGCTGCATACCATTAGAGCTGAGAGCTACGAGCTTTGTACAAGCCTGCATCAAAGAAGAGGATAATAATAATAATAAAGTAGTACCATTTAAAGTTGCATGGTACGATGGTTTTTGAGTTTTCCCCCATGTTCTTTTTAGATAAATATATTAGGTTGATCTTTTTCTTCTTTTTTTCCCTTCCTTGGAGATTTATACTGTCTATCATGGATAAGTCTGAATAGACTTGTTTTCACCATTAGACAGTTTGTCAATGGAAAGCCCGAGCCTACACATTTACCGACCCAAGGGATTTTTTTTTATCTCCCACACCACATAAACATAGTATGAGAGCAACCAGCCTTTGATGACGCTGTAAGTTATACACAGCGGTAGAAATCCAAATTGGAGGGGGGGGGGGGGGGGTTCATGGGGAATCGAAATACCGACCTTCAGATTAGGAGTCCAACCTAGAAAAAAGTCTGACACTCTAACCACTCTGCCACAGAGAAGACCATTATAATCAACTTTATTGTAGTTTAAATTAACTTATTTTAAAAGGTTAACTTTGGAGCTATTTGAAGCTAAAACATGGCTAATTGATTTTAGTGTGCATATAAAAAGAAACCTGGACACCATAGGCTCAAGAAGTGACAGATTTGATTCAATTGACCCAGTATTCTCCAAAATTACGCTTTATAATAAAATAAAAAACTCAAAACTAAAGTACATTATAACATGGCAGAAACTCAAAACCATCTTTAAATATTTTAGATCACAATTGATTTATTCAACAGAGCTTACAAATGGGGTGCATGAGACGAACTGGTCTCACTTTGATCCACTAACAATGGACCTTTTCCCACACAACATATGCAATGAGCTGCTAGCAACCCACAACATTAATTCTTGCCAATGCCACCAGAGGGCAAGTTTGTGGTGGAAATCCTCTATAAGACCTTTCCCACAGAGCATCCTACACTCTAAGCTACCATCCAAAACGTGTCTTCCACTTCCATCAGAGGGCAGGTTTGTGGTGGAAATCCTCTATAAGACATTTTTCACCCAGCATGCTAAGTCTTAAATAATAGATTCACCCCTATCCACAGTACGGGCGAATGACAACCACGTTCAAATTCAAACAAAAACTGCCTTGGTATGAATCAATTAAACAAACTGTGGATGTCCTGGTTCCAGTGTGAGGTGTTTATCTATATTGGCATAGAATTGCTGAACTAGCAGAGAATGTAAAATAGCAAGATGGCGGCCATTGGATGCTCTCGATTTGACATTAATCTACATGATTTCATGAAGTCTTCACTCAAACGTAGCGGGTGAGCTATGATAGACAAATATTTGAACAATATGTAAAATATTCCGATAATGATGCATTGGTGGGGGAATGCAAATGTTTTATTTGTGAAACAGGTATATAGGGCCAGGTGCATAGATGTGTTTATGTAGTTGCTGGTGGTGCTTGATTGACTGATAAATAGACATTGTGGTGCTAGTAAGATAGTGTGTAAGGGGCACTCATAGCCCTACCCACTACCCCCTCCCACCTCTGCTAGTCATGGATCACCACACACTCAGCTCAGGGAGCCACACCGCATGGTGGTGGTGGGCAGATCACTGTAATCATTGGTGGAGCTGGAAATGCTTGATTCTCATTGGGAGAATGTGGTGAGGTGATATACTATACTGGATCCATGTACCATATAAATAATCAACCTGAGGGCTTGACTCTCTTCTTTCACTCTTTATACTCTTCCTTTCTCTTTTTGCCTGTATTGATTTCACTATAGCCTGCCTACACAACCACACATATATTCCGCATATTAGGTTGCAAAATGATATTATTTCCATAAGCCAGCCTTCGAACAGTTTTTCTAATTGGTTGTTTAGCAGCCCTGTCACAGAGACAGTGCTGCAGGAGTAACGAGCCTTACCTTGGATGTCATGATGAGCTCATGGTAGACGATGTAATCTGGTGTATAGCCCATCCCAAAGAGGGCGCTGGTGGGGTGGAGATGGCACGGCATGCCGGTCCGGCAGTTGACGTATTCACCCAGACCCTGTGGGCAGGCAGCAACATTTCACATAACCAAACAGAGCTACAACAGGTGGAACCCGCCATACTGCAAACTGCACATCGATAATTTCACTGAAAACTTAACATTGGTATACAGCCTTGAAACTTCACTGAAAGCTGTATATTGGTATACAGCCTTGAAACTTTACTGAAAGCTGTATATTGGTATACGGCCTTGAAACTTCACTGAAAGCTGTATATTGGTATACGGCCTTGAAACTTCACTGAAAGCTGTATATTGGAATACAGCCTTGAAACTTTACTGAAAGCTGTATATTGGTATATGGCCTTGAAACTTCACTGAAAGCTGTATATTGGTATACGGCCTTGAAACTTCACTGAAAGCTGTATATTGGTATATGGCCTTGAAACTTCACTGAAAGCTGCATATTGGTATACAGCCTTGAAACTTTACTGAAAGCTGTATATTGGTATACGGCCTTGAAACTTCACTGAAAGCTGTATATTGGTATATGGCCTTGAAACTTCACTGAAAGCTGTATATTGGTATACGGCCTTGAAACTTCACTGAAAGCTGTATATTGGTATACAGCCTTGAAACTTTACTGAAAGCTGTATATTGGTATACGGCCTTGAAACTTTACTGAAAGCTGTATATTGGTATACAGCCTTGAAACTTTACCAGTTGAAAGCTTGACATTGGTATACAGCCTTGAAACTTTACTGAAAGCTGTATATTGGTATACAGCCTTGAAACTTCACTGAAAGCTGTATATTGGTATATGGCCTTGAAACTTCACTGAAAGCTGTATATTGGTATACGGCCTTGAAACTTCACTGAAAGCTGTATATTGGTATACAGCCTTGAAACTTTACTGAAAGCTGTATATTGGTATACGGCCTTGAAACTTTACTGAAAGCTGTATATTGGTATACAGCCTTGAAACTTTACCAGTTGAAAGCTTGACATTGGTATGCGGCCTAGAAACTTTACTGAAAGCTGTGCTTTACCTTAAGTCGTGCCGCCTGGTGGAAGTAAGCTGAACAAATGCACTTCCTCACGATGTCCCAGCTGCTGCCGCATGACACCATGTCCATCTTCTGCTGCTCCATGATCTCCTTCAGCTGCAGACGCACCTCCCGCACCTGGGAGAGCATCAGCTGTCAGTCTGTCACCTCTAACAGGTGGGGGAACGGCTTTGGAATGTGAGCATTCCGAGATCAACTATTCTGGTACCCAGTAGTCCCCCCCCCCCCCCCCCTATATAGTAGGCCCCAAATTAGTCGAAGCTCCATCACTAAATGCATTGAAAAACAGACTTGATCAATTTTGGAGTCAGTATCGGTATAGTCAGTCCTCGCCGCATGACAAGTCATATATAGACAGGTCGAATCTGTTAACTGGTTATTACGCTTAAATATACAAACAGAAGGATAAGAGGATAAGTATAAGTAAAAGTATAAAACTGCTAGGGTGAGGAGGTGGGGGTGGAAGCACACTACATCAACACATCATTTGGTGCAGTGTAAATATGCCAACCACCAGGGGGCACATTCAATAGCAGCGCATAGAGTGGACAGTGCGTGTGTATGTGGAGTGCACTGGTGGAACAGTGGGCCCTGCTGCCTGCACACACGGGAGGATGGGCAGTTACCATGGTTACTTTGTAGAACAGGGTTCTTTTTTTCAACCTTTTATTTGTTTTTCTTTCATTTTTAATTCATATGGTAGTAAAAGTATTTATTTATTTCTTAAAGCGGCTTCATTCAGTTGAGGATGCAGTGATAAATTCTATTAAATTGACTTAATATTCCTTTCATGCAGCAATAAATGTGTAACAATTACACAAGTATCTAAATTAAATACGTAGGTTGAAACCGAAGTAACTGTTTTGGGTTCGAAATATTGAGGCTTTCATCGGATTATATTTTTATAATTTAAAAAAAAGACAGACATTCTTGCCTTTTGAGTAGTAGTTTCTTCGGAAATGATTTATTCTAACTTGGTTTAAAATAAAGAAAGAAAGTTGGTTGATTGTTGGAGTTTTACGTCCTGGCAACATCTAAGGTCATATCAGGACAGGTACCGACTTGTGACAGTGTGCACTTATGGTGACTTTATAGTGCTGGCCCACTAAGAAATCATGCCGCCAGCACCACGACCTGATATCCCACTCAGTCACATTATCCTGACACTGAGCCAACCAGTCCTTGCCATATCATAATAATGCCGAGTGCCTGGCTAGAAAGCGACAAGTATCAATTTTGAAGTCAGTGGTTTGATTCGACCAGGGTTCGAACCTGTGAGTTGGAATCCCACATTCTACCAAAACAGGAGACGGACGCTCAACTCATCCAGAACATCCCGTCTGGTCCCAAGAAAGAAAGAAATATGGCTCTCTTTAATGGAGGGGAGAACAAACATACCTTTCTCATTGCCTTGACGTGTACGAAGTGGTCATTACTCCACGAGGACGAGTAACTGCAGCAGGACAACAGTTAGTGAAAGGCAGAAACACAACATTTCACTCGATTGTTCAGAGCAGTGTATTTTTCAGATTAGTGTATTTGACTTGATATGCATAATACAATACTCTAGCAATAACAACTATGTACTTCATTCCAACAAATATAAAGTTTTAACAAAATATTTTGAAGGAGGTAATAGCAGGGCCGGCTTAAGAATATTTTGGCCCGTGGGCAAAGCAATGTACTGGGGCCCTAGCCCCTCCCCCCCGCTTCGCCCCCAACACTAATGGATTTTATGGCCCAGATCTGACATTCAGTTTGCATACAACGAAGCCCCAATTTCACATGAACACCACAGTATTTAATAATATAAACCGTAATTGGTATTTTCCTAATTGAATTTCAGGGCCCCTAGAATAGTGGGCGCTCCAGGCAACAAACAGCCCAGGGTGCTCACGCGATAAGCCGGCACTGGGTAATATTTAACGTGGGGGCAGTTTTATCTCAGTTTTATGCCCCACTTCGCCCTGCAGGTTCATTCTAGTATATCATAGCACTGATGAAAAAGGGAAATATTGCGCCTAGAGTGGGAATCGAATCCACATCTTTTGCATTCTGGGCGAGTGTGTTAACTATTACACCACTTAGGCTCCCTGATGTCATCACCATATCCACAACCACCTGTCTATGTGGCTCCTTGCCTGAGAGGTCAGTGCTGACCACTACAAGTATATTGTAAAATATTCCAATATTCGGCAGGAGGGGGAATGCAATTGTTCTATTACGATTCGGTGTGCTTGGCCAGGTGCGTGTGTATATGTATGTATGTATGTATGTATGTATGTATGTATGTATGTATGTATGTATGTATGTATGTATGTATGTATGTATGTATGTATGTATGTATAAAATATAATATATATACATACATACATATACATACATATACATACATACATACATACATACATACATACATACATACATACATACATACATACATACATACATACGGGTTGGTTTGTACCTGAGTGGATGTAAATAGACATAGTGGTGCTGGCAGGTCTGGATGTGATTGCACTCAAGGCCTAGCCCTTCTGCTGGGGTAGGGGGTCACCACACTCAAAAGGTCAAGGTTGGTGGTGGACAGGGGGCCAGACAGCTACTGGTGGTGGGAAGACCACTGGTATCCAGAGACCAGGAATGCTGGATTCCTATTGGTGGAAAGAGGTGGTATGATACCCTACCAGAAACCCATGTAACTATATAAGAATAAACCAGAGGGCTGGATGCTCTCTCTTTCACTTTACTCTCTTACTTTCTCTTTGTATTGTTTTTCACCATAGCCTACGTGCACAGCCACAGATCAGAGTACTGCCGGGGTTGGGGCAGGGGTTTCGAATTCAAAGAGCCCAACTGGCTACTCACTCATTTCGCTTCCACTGTTGGTACACGTTGAGGAAGGTGAGGTGGTCGCTCTCCGGCACCTGAAACTTCTCGCGGGCTGCGTCTGAGTCTTCCTCACGGCCCTTTGGCCGGTAGAAGATGGCGGGCACCGACAACATTGACACGATGATCTGATGTGGTGAAGGGAAAGTGCAAAACCATTATGATTAGGAAGATCACCATACAGATTGAACGGGAAGGTTGGAAGTGGGTGCCGATGAGACAAAGAGAAGGGATTATGGCAAGAAGATCACTAGACAGACCGAATGGGAATGTTAGAAGTGGGTGCCGATGAGACAAACAGAAGGGATTATGGCAAGAAGATCACTAGACAGACTGAAAGGGGAGGTGGGAAGTGGGTGCCGATGAGACAAAAAGAAGGGTTTATGGCAGGAAGATCCCGATACAGACTGAATGCAGAGGTGGGAAGTCGGTGCCGATGTGATAAAGAGAAGCGATTATCGCAGGAAGATCATGATACAGACTGAAGGCGGCGGTGGGAAGTCAGTGACGATGTGATAAAGAGAAGCGATTATCGCAGGAAGATTACGATACAAACTGAATGGGGAGGTGGGAAGTCAGTGCCGATGTCATAAAGAGAAGGGTTTATGGCAGGAAGATAACCATACAGACTGAATGGGGAGGTGTGTGTGTGTGGGGGGGGGGGGGGGGGGTTGCTGGCATGGCAAAGGAAAAACGCGAAACCATTATGCATTAAAAAACCTGTATCAAAGTAATACGCATGCTCAGGGTTCATACAAAAAGTTGGTCAGCAGATTCAAGAACATTTTCCAGAAAATTTTCCAAGAATATTTTCAAGGCGACACAACATTTTAATACCAACATTTTGTACAACCTACTCAAAAGTATATACTGTTGGGAAAACAATTCCACAAAAGTAACTGCCATAAATTTGTCAAAAACAAATCCATCTTAAATATCACATGACATGTTATAATCAGGGTTCATACGAAAAGCTGATAATGCCAGATTCAAGAACATAGTTAAATTCAAACCCACAAAAATCTGAATTCAAGAAGATTCAAGACTTGGTGACGCGTGTGAACCCTGCATGCAATAAAATATGCTTCCAAGCCCAACTGACCAGGATCTCCGTACTGCAGCCCATCTGCGTGGACACGATGAGCATCTTGGACAGGGCCGGGTCGAGCGGGAACTCAACCATGTTGCGCCCGAGTCCGGTTAGTGAACCTGTGTTGTCCAATGCGCCCAGCACCCACAGCTGGTACATCGAGTTCAGGATGTTGTCCTACGGATGAATAAGCAACACTATTTATATTAATTCTTTTATAGTGTTATTATAATACTATAGAGCAGGTTTTATACAGATTTTCAATAACCAAATTTATGGGTTTTATTTTATTTTATTTTAAACCTGAAGCTGAGAGACATTAAGACCGACTCATGGACGCAACTCTCACAGCAGAGAGCTAAATGGAGAGCGGCAGTCAAGTAATGAAAGCAGTCTTTGTCGCATCGCGACCGACAGCATGATGATGATGATGATTTAGTGGTTAGTGTTTGTGGTATTCGATTCGGCGAAGACCTACAAATTCTGTGACATTGATATGTATTGTGTTGCTACCTAGCCTGGTATTCAGCATTACTGGGAAAGGACAACGAGCAGTGGAATGAGGAAGACCGAACATCTGCGATTTAAATTTCTTCGGTTTAATCAACTAATGAATTACTGATATAAATATCAACTTGTGTGTACATTGATCATGTGGAAATAAATATATTATTATTATTAATGTACTAAATAAAAAAAACATAATATAGTTCGGTGTAAAAAAAAACCTAACAACCTTGGATGACCGTGTTATGCAACTTGAACTTAAGCCAGGATGAAAGTGGACTCTGGGGGAAAAAATCTGGAAATCAAGCCAAGATGGCGGCGGCGAATTTCCGTGAAAACGCGGATTTTCCTCCATATGATTAACACTGTCACTGTCAGGGAATCGCGGGGAAACGCCGGAAGTCAGGAATCAGTTTCAACTGTCCTTGTTGCAACTATATTATATCACCCATCCATAACTCTTTCTTGTTTGGGTTTTATGTTTTTATCTTGTAGCAACATCTAAGGTAATATAAGAATGGGATTTGAACTAAGCATTTGTTGTCATATACATCCTGATTCTTTGGTATTTTGTTCAACGTTAACCGTAAATATATTTTAAAAAACACGGAAATCCGTGAAATCGCTGAGAGCTTTCATCCCTGCTTAAAGCTGCATAGTCGGATGAAAATATCAAATTTTCAAAACCAAAGCAATTATCAAGATTTTATTCTATATCTAATTTACATACTAGTGCACTTAGTAAATACTTGTCACCACACGGTGTTTGTTTGTTTGTTTGTTGTTGAATGTCCTAGCAACATCCAATGTCATATTAGGACGGGTACCGACTTGTGACAGTGTTCACTCATGGTGACTTTATAGTGCTGCCCAACTGGGATACCAGGCTACCAGCACCATGACCTGATGTAGAATCTAATGCCCGGATCCGTGGCTGTGTATGTAGGCTATGAGGAAAACAATACAGACAAAGAGAAAGGAAGAGAGTAAAGTATATAGAAGAAGAGAGAGTCCAGCCCTCTGGTCTATTGCTTACATAGTTACATGGGTTCATTGTAGGGTGTCATACCACCTCCTTCCACCAATGGGAATCGAGCATTCCTGGTCTCACCAATAGGAATCCAGCATTCCTGGTCTCTATGGATACCAGTGGTCTGCCCACCACCAGTAGCTGTATGGCCCCATGGCCACCACCAACCTTGACCTTTGAGTGTGGTGACTCCTACCCCAGCAGAAGGGGTAGGCCCTGAGTGCAGTCACACCCAGACCTGCCAGCACCACTATGTCTATTTACATCCCACTCAGGCACCACCAACCCAGGCGCATGTATATATATATATATATATATATATATATATATACATGCGCCTGGTCACGTACACCGATCAGTAATAGAACATTTGCATTCCCCCCTTGCCGAATATCAGAATATTTTACACTAATCTCCCACTCAGTCACATTATCCTGACCATGAGCCAACCAGTCCTTGCCATACCCTAATAATGCTGAGTGCCTGGCTAGGAAGCGAGAAG
Source organism: Branchipolynoe longqiensis (assembly GCA_030323885.1). NCBI lineage: Eukaryota > Metazoa > Annelida > Polychaeta > Phyllodocida > Polynoidae > Branchipolynoe > Branchipolynoe longqiensis. Next base: position 27,325,827 of record CM059194.1, read on the forward strand.
TATCAATTTTTAAGTCATTGGTTTGACTCGACCAGACTTTGAACCCACGAATCCATAGGTTCGGATCCCCCGATCTCCCAAAGAAGGAGACGACACCCAACTCATTCGGCTATCCCATCTGGTTCCACACAGAAAGGAATACTGAGGCAATTTAATATTACCTGTTACTGCTGGAGCCTATGCACCCGAATGTTGGCGTGCTTGCCAAAACTAATTCGACATACTTCCACTTGAAATATCTCAAAAGTTGGACATTTAAAATAAAAGTTACTTCAAGCTAATGTACGGCAGATTATAAAGGAAAGCGTGTTTTATTTAATGACGCCTCTAGAGCACATTGATTTTTATCATCGGCTATTAGATGTAAAACATATGCTCATTCTGATATAGGCTACCACATAGGCTACTTTTCCCAATAAGCAGCAAGGGGGGTGGGGGGAGGGGGAGGGTCTTTTATATGCACATTCCCACAGACAGGACAGCACATACCACAGCCTTTGATGAACCAGTTGTGGACCACTGGTTATAACTGAAAATAGTCCAAACTGCAAATGTCTCCACTGAGAAGGATCTATTCCATGACTGACAACTTCACAGGTGGACACGCTACTGAGCTACATCCCGCTCCTATGGTAGATTATAATGATAAACCTAATATATTTATCTCAGAAAATGACGGAAACTCAAAACCATCGAACTATGCAACTTGAAGGACACATCGAGGAGGAGTGCAAACCTGGGGTGGCGGGTCCATGAAGTGGAACTGTAGCAGGTTCTGGACTCCGAGCGACTTGAGCAGCAGCACGACGTTGGCGAGGTTGGTGCGCTGGATCTCGGGCACTGTGGTGGCGAGCAGCTCCTCCTTGTACTGGCGGTTCGTGTACAGGCGGAAAGCGCACCCAGGGCCCGTCCGGCCCGCGCGTCCTGACCGCTGGTTGGCGTTTGCCTGCAACATAGCCGTTGTGTCAGCATCTGAGCGCCCCTTTAGTTTTATTGTTATTATTATTATTGTTATTATCATCATCAGTTTTTATTATTTATTATACAGGGATGAAAGTAGTCTCTAGCGCAAAACGCTGAAATCAGGCTGAGACCTTGGCGTCACCTAGCGGGTTCCGACAGAACCAACGATTAATTTCGGTGAAAATGCAGATTTCCCCATATACGATTAGCACTGTCAGTTGTTTTCGTTTGGTTGTGGTAGTTTTATGTCCTGGCAACATCTAGGGTCATATCAGGATGGGTACCGACTTGTGACTGTGCACTCTTGGCAACTTTATAGTGCTGCCCCACTGGGAGACCCGGCCATCAGCACCTTGAGTCACTCAGTCACATTATCCTGACAATAAGTCAACCAGTGAGAGTCCTTGCCCTATCCTATCAATGCTGAACGCCTGGCAAGGAAGCGACAAGTATTAATTTTTAAGTCATTGGTTTGACTCGACCAGGTGTAAAACATTCCGAACCCGTGGCTTCGAATCCCACGATCTACCAAAACGGGAGACGGGCGCTCAACTCATTCGGCCAATCCATCTGGTAGTATTGTCAGAGAATCGCGGAAAAATACTAGAAGTCAGATTTCAATTTTTACTTGTTTTGACTGTATTATCACCGGTGACAAACACTTTCTTGTTTGAGTTTTATGTTCTAGCAACATCTAAGGTCATATAAAGGATTCGGGCAAACCAATTACTGTCATATATAAATGGCGTTTTGTGAACGTTTATCCCTAATGGTGCTGTCACATTACGATGTTTCTCGCCAACGCGCGTCGACGTGTCACTTTTTGGCGAAACGTCGGGAGAGGTCTGGAAGTGTTACGCGTGCGTTAGGCGCATGTTGGTAATCATTGATGGACGGTGACGCGCGTCAGGGTATCGGCAAAGTTTTGTGCTTGCACAAAACTTTCAACGTGCGACAACGCGCGGGTGCCAATATTATGGCGACATCAGAAGCACGTTGACATCGCTGGAATAACGTAATGCGAACGCCAAGCACACGTCACGCGCGCGTTAGGGTCATGGCCACATGTTGTGCCAAAATGTTGCTTTGTTGTTTTATGTCCTAGCTCCATCTTAGGTCATATCGGGACGGCACACCAAAACTTTTTAGTTTTTTTTCACACGCATCGATATACGTTACCATAACGTCGGCCGTGCGCTACCAATATATTGCGCTGACGCAAAAAAGTTTGACGTTTCTTGACGATTAAAAGTGATTTGGCGCGTTAGCAGCACACGGCGAGATACATCGTAGTGTGACAGGGCTATTAAGCAACAGCAATCTCACCTGACTAATAGGGAAAATCTGTAGTGCATCCATTCCGATCTTTGGGTTGTAGACCTTGAGTTTACAGTATCCCGCATCTATCACAACCTGGATGCCGTCAACTGAAGGCAAATACAAATTAATATTTATTAGTAGTAGTCACGGAGTGGAGCGTCAAATAATAATAATGTAGTAGTTTGCATTGATTGTGCGCGTGCGTGTGTGCGCGTGTGCGTGCACACACACACCACTTTTGTGACATGGAAACCAAAGTAACAACATTACAAATAATAGCAGAATCCATGTTCATATGTAGATCAACATTTTCAGCATAATGTCAGAGTTGAAATTCTTTTTTTAAACTTTTTATTTATACACATCGACAAAAATGCTCAAATTAAACGTATCCATATCATTCTAACACACACAACAAACTCAAACAAGATTTTATTGATTACAGTTAAGCAAAAAGATTATGTCTTGGGAAAAAAAACATTTTCGGTAAATGCATGGTATTGATATGCAAATTTTCACAAAAATAACATAAGCCTATCTTGGAAACATTTTATGGGATAAATTAAAAACTAGTAATATTGCTAACATACTTAATACGTAGAGGCAACAATAACTATTTGACTTGCTACCATCCCTAAAAAAAAGGCTTAATCGTTACCAATATAAAATTTTACGTGGAAACCAAATATGTGGCACACAGTTTCTGACAACCCATATATATATCACGCATTATACGAGTACAAATACATCCTAATTCCTATATTTCCTCTTGCGTGTTCACCCCACCCCTCCCACCTGTCGGGTAAATTGCCGGGCGCCCCCCCCCCCTCGACTCACGCACCGGAGGAAATATATATATATACATATATATATATTTTTTTCTTTGACTGACCGGTGAGGGACGTCTCTGCGATGTTGGTAGCCACCACACACTTGCGCACGCCACCTGGCGCCTTCTGGAAGATCTTGGCCTGCAGGTCCGAGGGCAGCTGCGAGTAGATGGGGAGCACGGCCAGCGGCGGGGCCTCGTCCAGCTCGGCTAGGCGCTCTGAGCAACAACAACAATAGATAAAAGATTCACCCACATACTTGCAGTACAGGTGAATGACAACGCAGTCTAAATACGGCCGAAAATAGAATTAGTATGCAACAGGAAGTGAAACCCCTGGTTCCAGTATCAAATAGCTATTTATATCGGAGAGAATGCAAAAAGACAAGATGACGACCATGGAAAGCCGTTGATTTCACTTTTAAGGTCCATTAAACTACATGTTTTATTATATTTATCAAATCAAAAGTAGCGGGTAAATATTAAGATGTCCGTGAAGAATATATTTTGCTTCATAAATTAAGCATTGATCTGCTCATTTCATTTACCCAGCATGTAGATAAATTTTGCCACTTTTTCTAATGGGTTGGTTTTCACCCCTACTGCAAGAACGGGGTGAATCTTTTATATACAACAAAAAAACGTTGGAAGAGATCTCTCTAAAATATAGCAAAATAACCCCAATCTCCTGATTTCCCACTTTGAATTCAAAATCTTCCACCAAAGAATCATTTTAGCTTCTTTTTCTTTTTACATTTAAACGTATATTTGCCGGTCAAAATGCACCATTTTCTATCACTTAAAAGAAATATTCTATGGTCAGGATATCTGTAAATAATGTTACTCCAATAATAGCACGTTATCCTAGTTATTCATTCAAAATTGTGATCGATTATATTCTAATGAGTGTTTTCGATTATATATATATAATATTTTGTTATACCTTTAGTACTATTTGAGGTCATATTAAAACAGCATTATACTTATTATATTAGTAGGATAAGCTTATTATTGTAATTCTAGGATATATTCCTTAAATTAGTTTTTATTATTCAAAATATATGCACATAATACATCTAAAAAATGTTGTTACCTGCTATCAAATCACACGTAACTTCAATGTCCTCCTGACCGGGCATGAAAATGAGCATATCTCCTGAAAAATTAATGGGGGGGGGAAGAAGAAAAAAAGCAATTAAATGTAGAAACACATATCTAAAAAGTAAAACACATACTACATATTAAAGAGTGTTTTTCTCACTATGAATAACAATTTAAATAGAAAGAGTACTAAGCACAAGACTAAGGACTCAGTATATATCGTTTTCCAAACCGACGGTGCCTATCACACATGGGTGGCTATTACCAAGGTATACGAAATGGCTGAAATACGAAATGGCTAACCATACAACACAGCCATCCCACCTAGTCGCAGTCCTGAAGGGTCCAGGGGAGTTCTGGCACACTGGTGTACTATCTAAGGACAGGGCATGGGTGAAAGGATGCTGTAATAAACCACAATGGGATGGGATCCTCTCCCACAGGCCTGTATGTCATCTGCGTAGATGTACATAGTAGGCTAAGTTATCATATACAGGTTAGGAAAAAACTTGAAAATTAAAAAAAAACTAATATAGAAACCACTAACACCCAAAACCGCAAAGGTTGGCCCGAGAAAAATCAGGTAAAGACTCCTGAGTGCGGGACCAGACCAATCCAGTACCACAGCTGTCCAGCGTTGAAAACAAGCACCCTCACGGGAGCTTATACGTTATGGGCAGAATAAAAAACTTGTCACAAAAAAAAAAAAGGCATAAGATCTTCAAGGAGAGGCCCTGAGGAAACACTCATTTTTCTTTCAAGTGACAGATCCATGGAATAGTCTTCCAGACCAAGTGGTTGAAGCACCAACAGTAGAAGCATTTAAGAGAAGGCAGGATAGACATTGGAGAGGACACCCACAATTATATGACTTCAGGGCTCCATCCACCTTCATATGTGTGCAAAAAAGTTTTTTTTAAACTATAACGAGCTGGTATTAGAGGCCCAATAGGGCCTAGATCAGCACGAAGAGGATCTGTAAGTTAATATGTGAGATAAGTTAGACACAGATTTTTAGCAACTACATTCAAGGCCTTTGTAGCATGTTTTCTAAATAAAAAAGTAAATAATAATATTATTTAACATTCTATTAACACTTGTTAATAAGCAACATACAACATACTGTAAAGTCTACTTCTCGAATATGTGGCTGTGGAGGCAGGCTATAGTGAAATCAATACAGGCAAAGAGAAATGAAGAGCATAAAGTGTGAAAGAAGAGAGAGAGTCAAGCCCTCTGGTATATTATTTATATGGTACATGGATTCAGTGTAGAGTATCACCCCCCAACCTATTCTCCCAATGAGAAACAAGCATTTCTAGCTGTACCAATAGGGATCCAGAATTCCTGGTCCCAATGGTTACCATGGTTACCAGTGATCTGCCCACCACCACCAAGCTGTGTGGCTCCCCTGGCCAACACCCACCTTGAGCCTGAGTGTGGTGATCCTGACTAGCAGAGGGAGGAGGGGGTGAGCTCTGAGTACCCCTTACACACAGTCCTGCCAGCACCACCATGTCTATTTACCAATCAATCAGGCACCACCAGCACCTACATATACACATACATGCACCTGGTCACGTATACCCGATCAATAATAGAATATTTGCATTCCCCCACCAATGCATTAAATCAGAATATTTTACAATATGACATAAATTAGTACCAAAAGAACTTGCACAATGAATACAAAGGAAAGAAACAAGCATAAACCAAAGCTCAGTTAGTCAAGTTCACAATACATGATTGTTTGTTTTGTTTGGATTTTACATCCTAACAACATCAGGACGGGTACCGATTTGTGACAGTGCACACTCAAGGCGACTTTAAATAGTGATGTCCCACTGAGAGACCAGGCCACTAGCACCATGACCCGAAATCCCACTCAGTCACATTATCCTGACACTTAGCTAACCAGTCCTTGCCCTATCCTATTAACGCCGAGTGCCGAGCTAGGACGCGACAAGTACCAATTTTTGTAAGTCATTGGTTTGACTCGACCGGGAATCAAACTCCATATCTCTCCATATCTGCACTCTACCGATTCGGCCACCGCATCCGGTGATAATAAGAGCAGTACAGTAGATGATTTAGGATAAATATAAGGAATGAAAGCTTCCGATTAATTATACTTGCATAATGCTTATACATCACATATATATATATATATATATATATATATAACAAAATAACCCTGACATTTGGCTCATAGTGTAGAGGAGGCGGGGAGGAGAATGCCTGCTCCACAGTGAATAACATGGAAGTTAATGTGGTTAAAGAGAAACATAGAGGGTCCACCATTATTTGTATCAACATAATAAATTATATACTACATATACCATGTATACCATACATATAGTTTTGAATGTGAGCAGACTGACAGTTGGCTCACGGTGTAGAGGAGACGGGGAGGAGAGAATGCCCGCTCCGCAGTGAATAACATGGAAGTTAAGGTGGTTAGCGAGAAACATTAAGGGGCTGCCATTATTTATATCCACATAATAAATTATATAGTACATATATCATATATACCATACATATAGTTTTGAAAGTGTACAGAGTGACAGTTGGCTCACGGTGTAGAGAAGGCGGGGGAAGAGAATGCCCATTCCACAGTGAATGTCATGATGGTTAAGGTGGTTAGAGAGAAACATTACGGGGCTGTCATTATTTATATCCACATAGCATAATTATGCATTAGGTATGCATATGCATAGGTATGTATGCATTAGGTATATATATGTGTATGCAAACCTTCGACCCCGCCAAGGTGACCTTGCAGCGCTTGCTTGACGGCGTTGTCCACGTAGTCCTCGACAGGGTTCTTACTGAAGAAGATCTCCACGGGAAATGTGCGGCCAGGGATAGTGTAGCACGGAATGTTGCCAAAGAAGTTCGAAAACTTGTTGGCATCCATGGTAGCTGAGGTGATGATCAGCTTCAGGTCCGTCCGCCTGCTCACCACCTAGAGGAGGGGAGGTGAGTTAGCTTAAACACTGCACAGTCAAGGAAGGTTCGGAAGTCAGACAGACAACTCTCACGTAGAATACAGTGTGACAGGTCATGACATTCAAACCGTGAGTCCAACAAATTACATAATTTAGTTTTTTTAAAGACTTATCACTACCCAGCATTGCGCGCTGTGTAACTAAGATAGGACAAGGAGCAGGGGAGTGAGGAAGCCCACTTGTCCGTGATTTAAATTTCCCCACATGACCAGAGGACACCCCACCACCCCACGTGACCAAAGGAAACCGCACCGCCCCAATGTGACCAGAGGATACACCACCGCTCCACATGACCAAAGGCTACCCCACCACCCCACATGACAATGTGACCAAAGGCTACCCCACCACCCCACATGACCAGAGAATACACCACCACCCAACGCGACCAGAGGATACCCAGGATGCGTACACATGTGAAGATCTGAAATTCAAGGCTTTTCAAGGCTGTTTTTGATAGAAGTTCAAGACTATTTTCATTTGGATATCAGGAAAAAACAACAGTGGGGAATGACGATTTCGGAATAAATTAGATCAGTGGTGACAATTTAATGGAATTCAAGGATTTTCAAGACTAATTACCCAAAATAGGTTAAATTCAAGGCTTTTCAACTCCTTGAAATGGGGGAAATGAAGTTCAAGACTTTTCAATACTTTCCAAGCCTCGTACGGACCCTGCATACATCACATCCACATATGACCAGAGGATACCCCTACCCCCGCCCGCCACACGTGACCAAAGGATACCCACCTCGCGAAGAAGCCCGAAGAGCACATCCGTGCTGAGACTGCGCTCGTGGGCCTCGTCCATGATGACTGCGCTGTAGTTGTCCAGGTCCGGCTCCCGCAGACACTCACGCAGCAGGATGCCGTCTGTCATGTACTTGATGATGGTTTTCTAAAGATGGGCAGTTCACAACCAACACACTGAGACAGAGCCCACATGACAACAGATAATACCCCAGTCACACTACTGCTTGTGAGTCACTTGCGACCACAAAATAGAGGTAGCCGCAAAATTGTCCTCAGTGGTCGCTGACCTCCTTGCAACCAAAATAGTCGCAAGGAGGTTGCAGCTCCGACCCTAAAAAGCCCATTGTGACCAAAATGGTACCCAGAGGTCAGCGACCATTGCTTTAGTCAAAAGGAGGTGGGTTCTGTAGTCCAAAGTGGTCCAAGCCGTAGTGTGACTGGGGGAATGTTCACTTGTGCTGCGGCAATAATGAGTTTTGAGTTCAGTTATATTCAACAAACAATCACGTAGTGAGGTAATTAACTTTATGGCTTCCCCAAGGGTGGATCTTCCAGGCAAAGCAACCAATGTTGTATTAACTTAAAGTTCATACTTATGCAAAATACATTGTGACAACAAATCGCCAATTGAAATCTCTACCTAGAATCAGATATGTCTTATGATGGAAATTGTGGCAAAAATGCTTACTTCGGCCATTGGTGGTCAAGAAGATGAGGAAGAAGAAAGAGTGAGAATGAGTGGAGAAGGAGAGTGAAAGGGAGGACTGAGAGGTTCCCATCTTCCAGTGGCACTGTTCAAGACCTAACAAAGGAAGTCGTCGATACCCCCCACCCAGCCACCCACCACCAACCAACGAGCAAACTGCGGCCAAATACTGAGGCGCCCCAAGCACCTCACCTCTGATGTGCAATCCTCGAAGCGGATGGCGTAGCCGACCTCTTCGCCGAGCTCGCACTGCATCTCCTCCGAGACGCGCTTCGCCACAGACATGGCGGCGACACGCCGGGGCTGCGTGCAGCCCACCATGCCGAACCGTGTGTAGCCGTCCTCGTGAAGGTACTGCGGCAGAAGCGCAAGACGACATCAGGTTATTACGGTGAATTCATATACTCGTCGATAACAACCGATTGCCATGTGACAGTGTACACTGGTGATGGCTTCATAGTGCTGCTATGCCGCTAATGATGTGCAGCCGTCATCACTGCCTGATATCCCATTCAGTCACAACAGTCTGTACTCGAATTGTGCCAACCAGTCATTGCACTATTGTAGTAATAACCGATCACCAACCCCCTCCTCCCCCACCATATCAACGGCTTGGCGATAGGTTATTCTACAATAGTGCAAGAACTGGTTGACTGAATTCAAGTACAGAATGTTGTGACTGAATGGGATATCAGGCAGTGATGACGGCTGCACACAATTAACAGTGGAGCAGCATTATAAAGTCGCCACCAGTGAACACTGTCTCAAGTCGGTACCTATCCTGATATGGCGTGAGATGTTACTATGTAGAAGGGAGTGATATTATTGCAACTGATATTGTCATTTATGTACCAACAAATTGTAATGAACGGCCGGAAGACCAGTGCTTTGGCACTGACAAAAGACCTTATTCGCTGAATAAAATACATTTAGTAAAAAAAAATATATCCCAGTGAGGCTACACCATAAAGACATCATGAGTGTACATTAGTGGTATGCGTTCTGATATGCCACTTACCCCAGATGTTAACCCCAAATCAAATAGTCAGTAAATCAACGAAATGGTCAGTAAATCAACGAAATGGTCAGTCAATCAACCAAATCAACCTATCAGACAATCAACAAAATAATTAATCAGCCAATCAGTTAAGCAACCAAGCAATTAGTCAACCAACCAATCGATTAACTAGTCAATAAATTAACCAGTCAATAAATTAATCGATCAATTAACTAGTCAATAAATTAACCAGTCAATCAATTAACAAATCAATTAACAAATCAATCCGTTAATCAACCATTCAAACTTCCTCAAACAGCTATTTCACCACTCATCACCTGTGTAAGTTGAGTGGTCTTTCCAGACCCGGTCTCCCCGACGATGACGACGATGCTGTTCTCGCGGATGATGTTGAGCAGCACCTGGCGTGCTGCGAAGACAGGCAAGTACTGCCGCTGCTCCTTCAGCGTCTTCCTGGTTGCAAATTCGCTGACCGCCTCAATCTTCGCATCTATGTGCCCAGCGAACTTGTGGTCGCTCTTGTAATCCACTTCCCCATCTTCTTTCACTGCTTTGTCCTGAAAAGGTAGTTTGGCAATAGTGAGTGAGTGAGTGAGTGAGTGTGTGAGTGAATGAGTGAGTGTGTGATCGTGTGATTGTGAGCGTAGAGAGGGAAATCGCAATGAATGCAACAACCCCACCACATTCACAATATCTAGTGCAAGGCATTTGGTTTTTTTGGAGGAGGAGGTTGCTACTAGCATAACATTTCTTATAGCTTTTGTTATTTGGGGGATGGGGGGCAAAAAAATAACAAAAGCTAATTTTTTTTTTAAGTCAGCGAGGGATTTAATATCACAAATCCCAACCATTATTCCGAATAATAATCAAATATCACTTTATCCTTCCGCATATTTATATTCGCATAATACCTTATAATTTGGCAGCAGGGAGAAAAATGGCTTTCTATATGCGGAGGTGAAGTCGAGGTTCAATTTTTCCCAGACACACTAAAAGAAAATTGGCATAATAAGCCATTTTTAATTCTTCTATTTAAACTAGAAAATTGAATTAAAAACCAAACAAAGAGCGGCTGTTGTGGTTACCTCCTCGTCCGGCTTCTTCTCGATGCCCATGATGTTGCCCATCTTGGTGCCGGCCAGCTCCCAGTGCTTCACCTGTGCCCTCTTGCGCTCCTTTTGCTCCCGGTACGCCCGCACTACGGCACTGCCCTTCCGCGCCACAATCGCCATGTCGGACGTCGGGTCCTGAGTCAGAGCAGCGAGTGTCACAGCCTCACATTGAGAGTGGTCTTTCAGAGTGGTGGGTGAGGGGCATCATGAGGTCAGTTGCGGTTATTATTTTGGGGGATAAGTTCTGACCAGCATTCAGAGTGGCGGGTGAGGGGCATCATGAGGGCAGCCGCGGTTAGTATGGTGTGGGACAAGTTCTGACGGAAGCATTCAGAGTGACAGGTGAGGGACATCATGAGGGCAGCCGCGGTTAGTGTGGTAGGTAGCTAAGCTCGGACAGACGCATTCAGAGTGGTGGGTGAGGGGCATCATGAGGCCAGTTGCGGTTAGTGTGGCGAGGACAAGTTCTGACAGAAGCATTCGGAGTGGTGAGTGAGGGGCATCATGAGGGCAGCCGCAGTTAATGTGGCAGGGGACAGGTTCTGACAAGCATTCGGAGTGGTGGGTGAGGGGCGTCATGAGGGCAGCTGCGGTTAGTATGATGGGGGCCACCAGTCATATTATTGAATCATTTACATAGTGAATGGAAATGTTTGGGTAGAACTTCCGCAGGAAGACCACTACCCTCAAACTGACAAATGATGTATATTTCAGATGAATGAATAATTACTGGGCAATTTTAAAAAAGAGTTACGAATGAGAGTGTGCAAGCCTACCTTGACTGGCACGATGGGGTCAGGTTGCTTCGTAAACACGATGCGCCCATCCAGGAAGGGTGGCACGAGGTTGTGAACCAGGAGGTGGACTCGCGCTTCGTTCTCCTCCGTGAAGTCCTCATCATACTCGATCTTCTGCACAGCACCACTGCGCAGCATCCGGTTAATCTCCCACATGTCATTATCCTGCAGGACGAAATTTCAGATCAGCTCTAGTTAGATAGTTAATCAACCCATATCATGATGCCAACCCATATCATACCAACCCATGTCATACCAACCCATATCATGATGCCGTTACCATGTTACTCTGGAGTTGCTTCTACTACCAACCCATATCACAGTGCCATCACCATATTAATCTGGCGTTGTTTTTAATATCAACACATATCATGCTGACGTTACCATATTATTTTGGCATTGTTTCTATTACCAACCCACATCATACTACTGTCACCATATTAATCTGGCATTGTTTCTAATACCAACCCATATCACACCGCCATTACCATATTAATCTGGCGTTGCTTCCAATACCGATCCATATCACGCTGCCGCTACCATGTTAATCTGGCATTCCTCCTTATACCAACCGATATCACACTGCTGTTACCTTGTTAATCTGACGTTGTTTCTCTGACATCCGCTTCTTCTTCTTGTCCTCAAACTCTCTCTCCTTTTTGCGTGTGTATTCCTCGGAAGTGCCGGCAAATGGGTTGTTTGTGTCATCGTAGCCTTCATCCGACCCGTACCACTCCCTGTCCAGTCGCTTCTGCTCCTCCTCCCACAGAACACGGTCCTCCTCAGACTCAAACTCCTGCACTGTGAGCATACATACACAAACAACGCAGTTCCGCAATTACAGGTCAGTCAACAAGTGGGACTGAGTGTGTTGTTTTACATGCTAGCAACATCTAAGGTCTTATCAGGATGGGTACCGACTTGCAACAGTGCGCACTCATGGTGATTTCATAGTGCTGCCCCACTGAGAAACTAAGCTGCCGACACCATGATCTGATATCCTACACATTCACATTATCCTGTTACTGTGGTAATCAGTCCTTGCCCTATCCTATTAATGCCGAGTATCAGGCTAAGCAACGAGAAGTATAAATTGTTTGTTTGTTTAACGCCCCCTTCCCGGACCCCCAGCACAAAAAGTAGACATAGGCTATTAGGGGTGCATTCGTCTTGTCAGGACCTCAGATGGTGCTAGAATAAAAAACCCTAACCACATGAATCAATCAAAGGACTCACCCCTCTCTGATTCCCGTCCCGGTCTGGGCGTGTACTTGAGAGTCTTCCTGTTCTTACCCATCCACGCATTATACTTGTACGTTGGCGTTGGCAGCGGAGTCTCATCGGAGCGCTTTTTCTTCAATAAATAATTTGTTTGGTTAAATTAAGCCCAATAATTTAGTATCACAATATTTTAGGTTTTGTTTGTTGGGGTGATGTATTTATGCTGCCCATAACGGTTAAGTCTAATGACTTGTTTTCGCTGTTAGACAGTAATAGTCTCGTGGTTTCCCTTCTTTTGTTACTTTCAGTTGTGTAGCTATCTACTGCATGCATTCTTTCTCTGTTTGTAAGCATTCTGCCATATCTCTCTACCCTCTGTGAGCCTGTTTGTTCTACAATTGGTTAGTTGTTTGTTTATCGTAGCTTGGTGACCACGGATATAACAGGTGTGCATGTAGGTAGCATGTCCAATTTTCAAAATTCCTACAAGAAATGTTGATGTCGCAGGATGGGCATGGGGTGTTTCTATCTCAGTCTCTGTGAAAATATAGTATCCACCACAAGATACTTGTATTCAAGATGGATATTCCTATGGTTTTTAGTTTTCCAAATGCTTAATTATATTAAGCTTATCGTTGTTATCTACGTAGCATACACTTGAAGTAGCTTCTACTAAAAATGACTAACTATTTGAAGCGGAAACATGCCAAATTTATGTTGATATGCACGTCGGAATGCTGGACATAAACAGGTTTTTAGAAGTAACAAGCTTTAATTAAAGTAACGTCATATTCCCTTCTATGCCGTAATAAAAGCGTAATAGGTGCACCTGTATCTAAGTTGGACACGTAGGAGGATCAAATCTAGGTAAATGATTTAGTTCTGAAATTTGATGCTTTCATAAAACTATGCAGGTTTAACCTTTTTTTTGTTTGTTGGTAAATGTTTTTTTTTTTTTTATTCACCCACCTTGGAAGACCTGTGGTCGCGCATGTCCCAGACATGTGATGAGTGTGAGCGGTCACTCTTGTTGATACGGTCACTCCGCTCATTCCGGTCACCCCGGTCGTAGCCGGCGTCGGACGGCGTCGGTAAATCCCACGAGGAACTCTTCACCGGCGTCGTGTCATCATCGTCCTCCCAGTTCGTGGCAGAGGGAGTGTCTTTCATATAACCGAAATGAAATGTTAATCACCAGAATTCTGCATAATCCGACGAAAGCATGATTCGTAATAAAATGGGAGATGGGCGGAGCGAGTTTACTAGATAAAAGATTCGTCTCCTACCGACAGTAGGGGGTGAATGATAACTGTATCTAAATCTGAGCAAAAACTGATTCAAATAGGAAATAACTGTAGTGGTTCCAGGGCGCAGTGTTTATATATGCATATTGGCTTAAAGTTGAGAAATTGGTAGCGAATGTAAAAATAATGACTCCCTAGGCGTATGCAGTAAAAGCTTTTTAAAAATTAAATTGACTTATAAATTCCCTTCTATGTGGCAACAAATGCTTATTAATAAGTGCATCAGTATCTACTTCAGACATGTAGAATCAAATCTAGGTCAGTGTTTTGGTTTTAAAAATGTGATGCTTTCACCGGACTATGCAGCTTTAAGTTTAACAGGGTCGGTACACATGTGAAGATATGGAATTCAAGGCTATTTCAAGGCTGTTTTCGATAGAAATTCAAGACTATTTTCATTTAGATCTCAGGAAAACACAAAAATGGCAAATAATCGGCGATTGGCGATTTCAAACTAATTTAGATCAGTGGGGACAGAATTCAAGGCTTTTCAGGACTAATTACCCAAAATAGGTTAAATTCAAGGATTTTCAACGCTTTGAAATAGGGCAAATGAGGTTCAAGACTTTTCAATCCCTGTACGGACCCTGCTTTAAGCACAAATGGCGGCTACCTTTCAGTTTGATGTTGGGTGTCGGCGGCTCGTCTCTGAAGTGTGGCGTCTCGTCCCAGTCCCGACCACGACTACTCCTGTCGGACCGATCCGACCGTACTGACCGACTGTCGGACCTGTGGGAGCGCCACGAGTAGTCGTCCCGCTGTCGGCTTCTATTCCGGTCACTCGAGTGGCGGTCTGTCAACAAGCAACCCATACCCATCCTTGACAATCGAGGACTAAAATTTGTATGTGGGTCAATTTCAGAAATTGTGTATTATATATTTGGTTTTCACATTACATTGTTAATGACTTTGCCTGTTTTCTGGGGGTAGTATGTCAAATAGTTATTGTTGACTCTGTGTAATAAGTATTTTAGCAATACTACATGTATTTAATCTATCCTACAAAATGTATTCAGAATATGCTATAAATATGATCTTGCGCTCAAGTGAAAATTTGAATATCCACACCATGCATCTACCCAAACGTTTTCCTTCAACCTTTTTCTTGTAAGACTAAGACACAATCCTTTTTCAGGGATAATTTAAATAGCAGATAATTGGGCTTCGTCATTCCACTGCTCCTCGTTCTAACTTAGTAGTGCCAAGTGCCATCATATATATTATATATTACTGGTTTGACTCGACAAGGGTTCAAACACTGGGTTCGAAACCCATGACATGCCACATCGGAAATGAGAGTTAAACTTTTTCAGCCATTCGAGCAGATCAACTCATAAATAGATCAACAATATTTTGAAGGATCTGTTTTTGAATCACAATAATAATGTCATGGGGGTGATGAAAATGGGAAATATTGTGCCTAGAGCGGGACTCGAACCCACATCTCTTTGCATTCCGGGACAGTGTGCTAACCATTACACCACCTAGGCTCCCTGATATCAACACACTCCCCACGCCTACCTGTCTATGTGGTTACTTGCCTGAGAGGTCAGTGCAGACCACTACACTCGTCCCCCTGGAATTGTAAGTCTTGTAATGCTTACAATTACATACATACAGGCAATGCACTAACACAGGGTAGGTTCAACAACCATACAGCGCAAAGCTTGTACAGGATCCTGATCACGGCAACCAGTGTCATGGGGGTGATGAAAATGGGAAATATTGTGCCTAGAGCGGGACTCGAACCCACATCTCTTTGCATTCCGGGACAGTGTGCTAACCATTACACCACCTAGGCTCCCTGATATCAACACACTCCCCACGCCTACCTGTCTATGTGGTTACTTGCCTGAGAGGTCAGTGCAGACCACTACACTCGTCCCCCTGGAATTGTAAGTCTTGTAATGCTTACAATTACATACATACAGGCAATGCACTAACACAGGGTAGGTTCAACAACCATACAGCGCAAAGCTTGTACAGGATCCTGATCACGGCAACCAGTGTCATGGGGGGTGATGAAAATGGGAAATATTGTGCCTAGAGCGGGACTCGAACCCACATCTCTTTGCATTCCGGGCCAGTGTGCTAACCATTACACCACCTAGGCTCCCTGATATCAACACACTCCCCACGCCTACCTGTCCATGTGGTTACTTGCCTGAGAGGTCAGTGCAGACCACTACAATAATCTAAAAACATGTAATAAATAATTGTACGTTGGATCCAACGAAGAATGGAACTATGAAATATTAAATTAATTACTGTTAGTTAAAGTTATACAGTTTTCCAGCACATAATAGACTTGGCTGTTCTTCCATGGTATTTCTAAGACAGGACAACTGAATGAGTTGAGTGCTTGCCTCCCGCTTTGGAAGATCGAGTCAAACCAATGACTTAAAAAAAATTGATAGTTGCCACTACCTAGCCTGGCGTTCGGCATTACTAAGACAGGGCGAAGAGCAGTAAAATTAGGAAGACCAATTGTGTGTGATTGAAATTTGTCCTGCTTAATCAAGTAAAGTACAAAAAAATCAAATGAAAAATTATCCAAACTTAAAAAGAATATAGGTATTATTATTATTAAAATCGTCAACTACCGAAAATTGCAGAGACTTTTCATTCGTGACCAAACAATTGCTATACACATAGTGATCCACATACAGGCCGTACCTCGGTCTCTATGACTTCCTTTGCGTTTGTCGCGCCTGTGTTTGCTCTCCCTGTCCCTTTTCTTTTCAGCTGATGACGAGGCATGCACACCCTTCTCTCGGTCCTTTTCTCTATCTTTTTTCTGTTTGTCACGAAATGTGTCACTCACCCCTCCTGGGTGCGATGGTGTGTCTATTCGGGCATGGCGGTAATGACTGTGCAGGAAGAAAATAACGATCATACAAGTTTTAAAAAGCAGGCCTACACCAGATTGGGATTGGCTTGGTTTCTAGTTAAGGTACTCAGGATTACACCCTGCATGTACTGTGATAGATGGAGATTGATCATTGGCTAAAGAGGCAGCTGGTTTGGTCATGGGGGTGGGGGGGGGGGGGCTGTGTTATGGATGACCCAACACTGTAAAACGCATTGTTTGTACAATAAGTGGGTCATGGAGCCAAAGTTATGCTTCAATGTAGGGATGTTTTCTTTGCAAATGAAGAATGAAGGGAAACATTGCTCACATAATGGGATTCAAATCCACAGTTATTCTGCTATTATGAAACTAGTGTCATATCCATTAATTTGATTAAAGCTGCATAGCCCGATGAAATATCAAATTTTCAAAACCAAACCAATTATCTAGATTTGATTTGACATATCTAACTTAGATACTGATGCACTTATTAAGCATTTGTTTCTGCGTAGAAGGCAATACTGAGTCAATTTAACAGAACCTGTTACTGCAGAAGTCTATGGTGTCAGAGTTTTGGCAAGCTTGCCAAAACTAATTTTCCATGTTTGCACTCAAAATATCTCAAAAGTTTACCATTTAAATTACAAATAACTTTGAACTAATGTAAAGTAGATACTATTGACCGATCTTATATATTTATCTAAGAAAAGATACAGAAATTCAAAACCATCGGACTATGCAACTTTAAGCTGTCTATGCTCCATGATGTAATCATGTAATTTAAAAACAACATTATTTGATAGAGTTGGGAGGAGACACCATCAAGCATCATGGTACTATTATTGGCATTGCCATGACTGTGATGACATAACTCTAGAAGATAGAACCTTTTTAAAGTTATCCATGAACAAGTCACAATAGATAAAAAAGATTCACCTCTACTCTACTGCAAGTACGGGGTGAATAATTTATCTAAGACTAAGAAAGTAGACTAAAACTAAATTCTAAAGTCACGACACAAGTGTTAGTAATCTAATGAACATTAGTCTGCGTACCGGTCCCTCGTGTATGTTTTGTCCGTTTTACTGTATCCCTCCTCTTCTACAAAATCCTCTTCGTCTCTATAAGAAGTCACTTTTGATTTTCTAGGACTCTCATCCTCGATGTCACCCTTTCTTTTCGCGGCAGCCAGTTTGTCCAACCCAAGCAGCGATATTCTGGGCGCAGGTTGCTTGAATTCGTGTCCAGTCGCACCTGTCGCAGGCCCTTTCTTCATAATCACTAGCCCACCTTTTGCATTGTCATTTGACCCCTCGAGACGATGAATCGAAGAGTCGTTCTCTGGATCGAGAAAATCCATGATGTGGCTCAGTTTTGCCTTTGGCTTTGTCAAGCACCTGAACTAAATCCTATAAAACACAGCAACATCAAAACACTAGAATCTAGACTAGTCTGAGCTGAGTTTTGACTTAATACTACGGATGTCAACTGTTTTTGTCTTGTAGACAAATCTGACAGCCAGGACCAGTCCTAGGAGTCGGGGTTATTTTTTAACCCTCCTTAAACAATAGGGTTATTTGTTATTAAGGCAATGTTTACAAATGTAACATGAGCGTAGCTGCGTTTTGTGAACGCATAGTTCGAAGCACTGACACACTGGCCGCCATATTCCAAGTTACCATTTAATAATTTGGTTTAGTATACCCGTATGGTGAATCACTTAGCTTGCCTTTCGCGAGTAACCTTTATTTGCAAACTTTCTATAGTTATTATTTGTTGTTTGTATCTTAAACCCAAGCCGTTTTGAGATATATTGCGCCTTGATATTTTGGTAAAACTACGCAACTTTATAAATATCGTACTCCTAATTATCCTTCGATATATCTGCGCGATTTATAGAATGTGATAAATGATCTTGCTGAAACTCAAAAGAATTTGAAATAGATTGATACTTATTCCTTTATTAGAGGCGTCGTACATAGTAAACATATTATGAACAATAATGTATACAATGATACATTCTTTACTCTCTTAAACCTACACATTTGAAATGTAGCTAGTATAATTATTTATATTCGCACGCCTATACCTATATTGGACTAGCAACACAATCATGACGGACGCGCTACTTTTTCGCTCTTTGAAGGCACAGCCTAAAGCTTTGAATCTGTCCAACAAAAAACTGCAAAAAGTTCCGAAACTTATAGGAAAATTAGAACACCTACTAAGTTTATCATTGGCGAATAACCAGTTGTGTATCCTTCCGTTAGAATTCGAAAATTTAACACAGGTATTGTGTTTTGTTTACATTTTAACTTTGCCTTTGGTTATGCTTCGCCTTTGGACGTTTGGTTATCATTATCAATATCATGTATGATGTAATGATGTCACAAGACAACTTTCGGTGGCCATATTGGATTACATACAGAAGGCTTGCACCTGTCTACACTGCTTATTTACTGATTTGTTGGTTTATTTGTCACTGTTTTGAGCAGTTTGGCCTCAGAAGTTGTTGCTAAACTAAAGTGCTGTAAGTAAACACATTGGATGTAAACTGCCCAGAAGTTGCAGAACCCAAGAAAACTCTGTTTTACTGCATTCACATGCCACATGGGCATGGCTAGGGAGGGTGCTCATAATCCAAGATGCCTGACCGATGAGTGCTGAGTGATAACGTCACATGCACTCCCTCTATACGGAGTGGCTAGTATAGTCACGCCTGACGGTACCGTGTTTCCAATACGAGATTCTATAGAGGGAGTGTACGTGACGTCATTACTTAGCAATCAAGGGTGAGCGGGCTGCCATCTTGGATTACAAGCACCCTCCCTAGCCAAGATAAAAGATTCACCCCGTACTGAAAGTACACCGCTGAACGACAACGTAGTGTAAATACGGGCGAAAATAGCTTTAGTATGGAACGGAAAGTAGAATGCCTGCCTCCAGTATCAAATGGATACTTATATCAGCACAGAGTTGGTGAAATGGGAGAGAATGCAAAAAGACAAGATGGCAGCCATAGAACGTCATCGATTTCACTTTTAAATCTTATTAAACTAGTTGTTTTATTATATTTTTCAACTCAAAGGTAGCGGGTAAATAGATAAACATATATAAAGAATATATTTTGCTTCTTAAATAAATTAAGACATTATTCACTCAATTAATTTCCCCAGCATGTCAAAATTCTTCGCCAGCTTTTCTAATGGCTAGGTTTTCACCCCTGTACTACAAGTACGGGGTGAATCTTTTATCTATCCCTAGCCATGTTGTGAATGCATGCAGATGCAGTAAAACAGAGTTTTCTTATGTTATGGGAGATTCTGGGCAGTTTACATCCAATGTGTTTACTTACAACACTTTAGCAACAACTTCTGAGGCCAAAATGCTCAAAACAGTGACAAATAAACCAACAAATCAGCAAATAACCACAGTGTACAGGCAGTTGCAAGCCTTCTGTATGTCATCCAATATGGCCACCGAAAGTTGCCTGGTGATGTCATTACACCCCCCTTTATAGTCACGGTACCATGTTATACAGTCACGGTTCCTATCAGTCAAAGAGATGGTGACAGGGCAACTAGCGGACATGTCAACTACTAACTAGCGGTCACTTTTGCTTGGTGGACTAGCTGTTGTTGTGTTGTTGATATTGACATGCTGCAGGTCATCTGCGTTTGTTAAACATAACTGAAGTAGTGGGCCTGATGGTATGGTCGTCTGTACCGACTACTCCTGTGTACTGACGGTGTAGTCCTGTCTACTGACTCTAGTCTGATGTACTGACATACTGATGGCACGCCCCTGTGTACTGACTAGTCCTCTGTATTGACATACAGACAGTATTTTCTTGTGTACTGACATGTTGACAGTATAGTCTTGTGTACTGACATACAGACGGAATAGTTCTGTGTCCTGACTGTAGCCCTGTGTACTGACTAGTTTTGTGTATTGACATACTGACAGTATTGTATTGTGTACTGACTAGTCCTGTGCACTGACTGTAGTCTGGTGTACTGACATGCAGATGGTATGGTCCTGTGTACTGATTGTAGTCCTGTGTACTGACATACTGATGGTATGATACTTTGTACTGGCTGCAATCCTGTGTACTGACGTACTGATGGTATTGTTCTAGCTACTGACTATAGTGCCATGTACTGACATACTGACTGTAGTCTTCTGTACTGACATACTGACGGTATAGTTCTGTGCACTGACTGTAGTCATTGCACTGACTAGTCATGTGTACTGACATACTGATGGTATGGTCTTGAGTACTCACTGTTGTCAGGTGTACTGACATACTGATGGTGTTGTCCTGAGTACTGACTAGTCTAGTGTACTGACATGCGGATGGTAAGGTCCTGAGTACTGACTGTAGTCCTGTGTACTGTCGGTATGGTCATGTGTACTGACTGTAGTCTGGTGTACTGACATACTGACTGTAGTCCTGTGTACTGACATCCTGACTAGTCCTGTGTACTGACTAGTTCAGTATACTGACCTACTGAGAGTCTGGTCCTGTGTACTGACTGTAGTCTGGTGTACTGACCTACTGACTGTAGTCCTGGTCACTGACATACTGATATTATAGTCCTGTGAACTGACATAATAATGGTATGGTCCTGCAAAGTGGCTGCATGTTGTCTTGTAGTATCTCCTTTTAGGCCCACTAGTACCGATGCGCCGGTGATGCGGATTCCGAGGGACACCAGTTTGCCAGGGACACTTCCATTCAATTGCATTGTTAACGGCCGTGAGCAAATCTTCATACAGAAGAAGTCAAATATCTCCCAGATTACACCATCTAGAAACAAATCGCTTGGTACACATATAGAAAACATGTTTACCAAAAACATTATATTAAATTTATAAGGTTAGTGATGATGCTGTTCGATTTTGACGCATGTGCAGAAGCGATGTGTCCCTCGCAAACTGGTGTCCCTCGGAATCCGCAACACCACCTATAGTCGGATAAACTAACTACGCTAAATGTCCCCCATTAAACATTACAGCTCCAATAGTTGACACTATGGTGTGCTTAGTTGGCTAGGAATCGGTGAATAATTTATTGAAAAAAATATATATGTATAATGGGTATGTTGATCATTCTGCTTCTAATTAGTCTTAATTCGTTAACTAATTAATTAGCAGAACCAGAGGGTGCACATTGTCACAAGACAAGGCAGTGGCCAGTGTGGTTCTTAAATACTTATGTGGCCTCAGATGTTACTAGAACACATAAGTACTAGATTCTAGTACTTCTAGTCTAGAACCACACTGGCACTGTCACGATTTTTGTAACTTGTCCTCATGAAGTTAATTAATGAAGTTCTTTTGTTGTAATGTCTTGCATATAAAAACATTCTGGATATAACAAAATTGGACACAAATAATTTTTTGCTGTTGAAATTCTGAACAAAGCTACTCCACTGACAACAATGTGTGTGAGTATGCACTGCCTACCAACAATCCTCATGGTACCATGACGCTAGACTGCCGCGCTATTATGACGCTATCGTGATAATAGCGGCGTCACATTTATGATATTACAATTGTCAATTCTTGATCTTTCCAATACAACTTTAAAATCTATGCGGGTGTTGTATGGACTCGGAACATGTAGACATAATAGTAGCCATAGTAATGGGTATCTTTTCAAAAGTGACGAAACCCCATTCACAAAATTATGCATGATGCCGGTAACATGAGTAATTCACGACGCTGGAGACTGCTAAGGTGCCAGGATAATTTCCTTGATGCGTTGCTAGGGCATTCTCGCCCACAACCAATAATGGTTTAGCATTCATATCACTATGGGGACACAGGCTTCGTGGTAAAGCTAAACAAGCCATTGGGCATTCACTACTGGAGCAGCACACAGTATGGATCGATTTCAAATTTCGAATCCAAACGGTTTAGGACTATCTTCTGTAAAAAAAGTAAAACAAAAAAACCCTGTAACGTGCCTTAAGCCCCAGTCACACGAGGCCTGCGTTCACTTACGGTCGATCCGCGAGCATTTTGCAATTAAATTACGACTAATCGCGGAGTGCTCTGCGAGCGATCGCCGACCATTTCGGCCCTTTTTGGTCGCAAGGAGATTGTTGCTGCAGCACCGACAATCTCCTTGCGACCTCTGGCGACTCGACCGATGGCCGACTGATCTGCGACCATAGTAGCTGTAATCAAGCGTCACACGAGACCTGCGTTCGCTTACGATCGATTCGCGAGCATTTTGCAGATAAATTACGACCACCTTACAACTAATCGCTGAGCGATCGCCGACTGATGCGATGTGGCGCGTGTACGATGACGTCACAATGTCGCCTCATGCATCATTGTCGACATGGCGATGTATTAAAATAGTTTGTAACAAATTGTTTCATTTTTGTCGCAAGGAGCTCCTAGACTTTTGGTCGCCAAGTAATCGTAAGCGAACGCAGGCCGTCGTGTGACTGAGGCATTAAGGGTATTTGTCGGAAATTGAAATCGACAAGAAAAAATATCATTGGATTCGAGGAGCAATGTTAAAGAAGACTCATTGGCGCAGTCGACGTGTAGAATCTCCTTCAACATCAAAAAGTGATTTTTATAATGCTGCAGTGGTGAATCTGCTGGACATAGTGACTGGGTCATTCGTGCAGAAGACGTTATCAACACAGTAGGATGCAGCAACAAAATCTCTGTGTGCTAGGAAGGATCGTTTGGAGTCGTCATTAACCAGGGCTACAACGGGGACGGTGCACAAAGGCAGGAAGGGCAGCATAGCAGCCAGAAAGATGACTTGGTGCCAGATGCAGGTGTTGCAGTTTCAGCGGCACACCAGTTTGCGAGGGTCACATCGCTTCTGCGCATGCGTCAAAATCGAACAGCATCATCACTAACCTTATAAATTTAATATAATGTTTTTGGTAAAGATGTTTTCTATATGTGTACCAAGCGATTTTTTTCTAGGTGGTGTATAGAGATATTTCACTTTTGCTGTATTTTCTGTATGAAGATTGCTCACGACCATTGACAATGCCTTGAGTTTGACGGTACGCGCAGTGCAAAACATTAGTTTTATTCAAAATTAATAGAAATCCAGAATCCTACCCTAATCAATTTAATATAATATTTTTGGTACACATGTTTTCTATATGTCTATCAAAGGATTTGTTTCTAGGTGGTGTGGTTGTAGAGATATTTCACTTCTTCTGTATGAAGATTTGCTCACTGCTATTGACAATGCATTTCAATGGAAGTGTCCCTCGCAAACTGGTGTGCCGCGGAAACTGCAACACCTGTATTCGCGGCGTTGTTGTTCAGCGTCGTACCGTAGCAACGTGGAGAGCCGCGTATCGTCAAACGGGTGAAAACGACGTGCAAGATGGCAGCAAGCAGCTGGCGAAAGCGGCAGTGCGAGAGGCTACATGCGTATTGTGACGGGTGCTCAATGGATTTGAACGAATCCAACTCCGAGCTCGAACCGGACGACTCAGTGGAATTAGTTCATCAGACGCTAATAACAAGGGGCATACTTACAAGAAAAGGCACGGTAAGAAAGCTTTCTTGTCACATTTATTTGTTATTTGCAATGACTGTATGGGCAATGTTGCTAAAGCATAGGCAGTGCCACATGGTATAAATATACATCTGCTGTATATAGACTTATAGAAGAGTCTGGTTATTAAGTAAAAATGATTCCTACATAAGAAAACATCTAATTGACATATCAGACGTGGCTGCTAACTCGAGGTGGATGACAGTTTTATTTATGATTAGTTTATTATGTAGTTTAGGCGTCCCCAGAGGCTGTTTCCGGTGGGATGAAAAGTGTAAAAATGTGGGCGGGAAAAGGTTCAGATCCAGGTTGTCATGGAAATGAGTCAACAACATCTGCATCTTCCATAGCAACCAATGCTTTATATTTATTTGACCGTTTGACACTACTATCTGACAAAATTATAGTTTGTAGTAGTAACAGATTACACGACAACCATAAATTAATTAGAATATGTCAAGCTTTTGAGGCATGGGTTTTGTCATCATCAGAGTACAAGTCTATTAACGCTTT
Source organism: Branchipolynoe longqiensis (assembly GCA_030323885.1). Lineage (NCBI taxonomy): Eukaryota > Metazoa > Annelida > Polychaeta > Phyllodocida > Polynoidae > Branchipolynoe > Branchipolynoe longqiensis. Next base: position 27,350,869 of record CM059194.1, read on the forward strand.
GATGAGATTATCCGAGCAGGATAGTCCCTTAGAGCCTGTTGTCCATCTTTGGCGCTCAAACTCAGCAAACAGGCTCAAACCAATGGACTTCATAGTGGTGCACAACCATCTCCTCATATGTTCACGGACAATCAAATTGCCGTATCATTTTCATTAGGATGCCTGCCAGATGCCATAGGCCGGTTGTCATGCTCCTCATTTTCAACTGACTTGTGTATTGATGATGTCTTCTGCCGTTAACAATGTTATTTTAACAAATGCAGGATGCAGGATAGTAGTAAAAATCAAGCACAATAGTAGGGTTAATAACTCAAATTTGAAGGCAGGATAAGTGATTTGGTAGGGTTGTCATCGTAACATATCAACAATGAACTCTATACACATAATAACAAACAGTTTGAACGACATTAACAATAAAAGAAAAGTAATTGGAGAGAAAGAAATTAAATGATTGAGACGTGGTGAATAATAGTAGTTTTCCAAGCGAACAAAATTTAGAAGAGAACAGGGTAGGGATTCATCTTTATACAACTCAAATAATACTCTGCCGGCACACTCAGTTCAGGATACTGCCATCCCAGAGTCTCTTTCCCTCTTTGGCGCAGCAAGGCTGCACTACCAGCAACACACACATTCAGCCGGCGTCAGGCTCAAACTCATCTTCATCATCCGGGTGCTCAAACCAATCCTCATATGGTCACCAACAATCCAATTGTTGTATCATCCCCATTTGGATGCCTGCCAGATGCCTTATGCTGGTTTTCATGCTCTTCACCTTACAACGAGTTGTGTAATGATGAGGCTTTAATAGATAATATTGGGATTAAAGAAAGAATTGACCTCAGTACAAAGGAACAGGTCTGGAATCTTGCAGATGAAGCTTTAGATATTATGGAAGACAATTCAGATAGCAAAGAAGTAGTGAAGAAAAAGAAAGTGTTAAAATTATCACCATTAGATTACAAAGATAGACTATTAGAATTTTGGCTAGTAGTGGATGAGTGCTTAAGGAATGACAAGGTCCATTATCTGGCAATTTATAATAAAGTAAGAGCTACGGGCCTGCCCAATTACATGGAAGCAAAGATACCAGTCCCTTCAGGTTAAAGATGTCCAATTGGAGGAATAAATTAGCTCAGAGCCAGTAGAGGAGTGGCTAATAGAATGTGATTCTTGTCTGCTAGTGGGGAGGTGCTTTCTCAAAAATAAATTATTTTACAGAAAAATATTCACCTGAACTCTGAAGAAAAATTCCCACATAGCACAACTCGAAGCAATTAACTTAGTAGCAGCCCCCAATAAACATTGAAAACTACCAAACTATTATAAATACAGATAATGAGGCCTCGCAACTAGTCTTAGAGTCAGACAGGTATGGATAGGGTCTTATGTGCATGTGCAAGAGAGATATGGCGATTCTCAGTATAATAGAGATAAACCAGAAACCAGGAAACGACCTAGTATTAGCTGACACATTAAGCAGATACCATGTAACTCAAGCAGAAAAAACTAAAGCAATTGAGATGTGTAAAAACCTAAGCTTGTCCAAAATATATGTTAATCACCTATTCACCGCAGCCTCGCTTAAAGTAAAAAATTATGTTGCCTTGACCTAGGAAAATCCTCTTTATTTGCCTCTCTCTTCCTAGGTCACCATTACCAGCAGTCGAACAGAATCCGTTATTTTTCAGAATTTGTAACGGCAGGGCTATCCATCTATTAGCTTATTTCATGTTCTTACATCAATGCAATTTGTTCTTTACACTGAGGTCGGGTGACGTCGACCATACGCTTTGGGATGCGGATGTGTGAGTGTGGACGAACAGTCTCCTCATACGAGTCAGGTCATCGAAGACGGCGAGACTGGTTGAAGACGTATACATGGTTAAGCCTCCGTGTGGGTCAGGCTCCTTATGCTGCCTGGTTCACGCCTGGAAAAGATACAGGAGAGCCACAGCCGTTGGGCCCAGCGATCCTGCCTGGTTGCACCTGGACGGCGAGCAGCTGCTAGCCTCAACACTTCTAAAGGCGATCCACTTGGCCCTGACGTCGGCCGTGCACAACAGCCCTGACTTGATCACTCTCCACAGTTTGAGGAGAGGGGGAGCGCAAGCGAGTGCGAAAGGAGGTGACTTGGTAAGGGGAGTGAGGGAGATAGGTTGCTGGAAATCGAACGCGCTTGTCCAATACGTGGACAGGAAGGCCTTCTTGGAAGCACCTCAGATACTCCAATTTGAGTGTCTGAGATGATTAAAAGTTATTTTTTCTTGAAGATTTATACTGCCTATCATGGATAAGTCTGAATAAACTTGTTTTCACCATTAGACAGTTTGTCGATAGAAAGGCCGAGTACACTTTTACCGACCCAGGGGATTTTTAACCTCCCACACCACATAGACATGGTATGAGAGCAACTGGCCTTTGATGACGCTGTAAGTTCTTGGTTAACCCTAAGATAATCAGACCCACAACCAGTAGATTTTTCGGCCGCCTCCAAAAAAGTATAGAGCCAACGTACCCAGTCTTATTTAGTAGCTTAAAAATATGTGTGTAATATTAACAAAGGGCAGGGTCCCCCTGGCACTGTGAGGCTCAGGTAATAAGTGCTGACCAGTACACAAAATTGTCAAAAGAATGTGTATATTGAAAAAATGTAATAATACCTGTATTCGCATACCCGCGTTCACCGGTATCAGGAGTTTACCTGACCGAAGATTAATTTAATCAAATATTATTAAAGGAAAATGTTAATGTAAAAAATTAGCTATGAGTAATACGATGGTAACTGTATCATATAACAATATTTTGAACTATGTAAAAAATATAGTGTTACTGTGAAAAATGGGAATATTTGCTGTTTTGTCTGTGATAATCGATGGTAGCTGGAAAAATGCTGAAATGAGCTGAAATTGTACAAATAAAAGTTATTTGTTGGAATATTCATGTCTCCAGCTTTGTGAATTATTGTCTTAATTTGTTAAATAATGGTATGAAGCTATGCAATTTTGTTAGATGAGCTAATATATAGTAATAATAGCACGGTGTAGGATTTCAGATTTCATGGGAAACACTTTTTGGGTTCTGTGCCTGGTACTCATGGGTAACTGTTTTTTGGTTCTGTAAAATTGGTGATGGGTAACCATTCTTGAAACAGTTAATTAAGATTAGTAGGAGTATATTTTGAACCCACCTGAGCAGAAATTGTACATATACCTTTAACCATCTACAATGTAATGAAAACAACTGTCTGTACCATTTAATTAAAAAAAAATGTTAATTGCCTTGTGTTTTATTAATATCATGGGAAACGCAATTTCGGTTCCGTAGTTTCCCCAGCACGTTACCGGTAACGATCGTTACCGTGAAATCCTACAGCCTAATATAAAAAGCTCTTGCACTACATTTATACAATGGCACAAACAAAATCACTGTTTCAGCTGGAAATACTAAATCTAGGAAACAATCAATTCACCAACTTACCAGACAATTTACTCCATTGCACCGAATTGATAAAGCTTCATATATATGGAAATCAACTTACCTCACTGAACCCCGCCGTCTTAGGTGAGTGCAGTGCACATATTCAAATACTCCAATTTCATTGACAATCCCGGTGTCGCAGTTTCAGTTCCCAGCAGTTGAAGTTCTCACAATTGCTTCTACCCATGCGTCAACATCTAACGGCCTCGTCTGCGCATTGTCAATGGTCGTGAGCAAACTTCACACATAAAAAGTGAAATATCTCTAAAACCAAACCAGCTAGAAACAAATCGCTTGGTACACATAGAAAACATGTTTACCAACACGATTATATTAAATTGATATGGTTAGGGTTCTGGATTTCTATTAATTTTGAATAATGTTTTGCACTGCGCGTACCGCCAAACTCAGCGCATTGTCAATGGTCGTGAGCAATCTTCATGCAGAAAAAGTGAAATATCTCTAAAACCACATCACCTAGAAACAAATCGCTTGGTGCACATATAGAAAACATGTTTACCGAAAACGTTATATTAAATTTATAGGGTTAGTCACACTGACATTATAGTGACAGCGATTTGCAGCGATCGGCGATGGTTTAAATCGGGCTAATGTTGACACATGCGCAGACAATGCTTTGACACATGCGCAGAAGCAATTGTGGGAACTTCAACTGCTGGGAACTGAAACTGCGACACCGGCTTAACATGCAACGTTCATAGAACTTGTAGAGGTGCAATATAGTGTAATAATATGGTAAATTACAATTATATCTGACCTCTGAATGCGGTTAATTCTAAGATACCCATCACAATTTCTGTGTGGCAGTAGATTTCCAGAGCATGTAAGAAAAGTAGCATCTGTTGATGAATGTCCTTACGATTCACCTGCTGATGATAGATTTGTGTGGTAAACCAAATTTGGATATCGTTCTAGTTCAACGATTGTAATCAAATTGTAAATATGCCATATGGCTTTTTTGTACATCGCCCTTAAATGATTCCTGATAGTGAGGACGCTCTATTAAATTATTATTACTGTTACTACTACTACGCGTTGTGCAGTGCATTTGTTATCACTGAAGTAATATTCTTGTCTTATCTTTTTTTTTCTGTCTCAAATCTATAGTGATGATGTTTACTTTCCCAGTAATAATACAAAACAGTATCGGTTAATATAAAAATAATAATTAAAAATAATAATTCTTATTTATTTATTGCAGCATCTTTTAAAATGTTACAGTTCCTGAATCTAAACAAGAACAGGTTGACAACTATTCCACCAGAAATATGCAGGTGAGTCATCATTGCTTCCGTACAATAACTCTGCACGGTAATTGCCAAAAAATTTGCCAAATATGCTCCAAAATATGCAGTTGGATATTCAGCGATGCCCGAGATTTGCTATTCACCTGTAATATTCACTCACCTTGGTAGAAACATTGTTGATATTCATACATAATCCCTTTCAAGTATAGAAATAAGCAAACTTTTTCACTTGTCCATTGGTGTGATTTTTACTCGTCCTCCTCAATGTTCACTTTTCCACAGTACTTACATTTATTACACATTAACCTCTATGGTCATTGGAATAAAACTACACAAATAAAACAAAACAAATGTAAGAAATAATGTAAATCACATTTTAATGACTTCACACTGGCATGGCAAATTACTTCACACCGAGACACTAACTGTCCATAAAGTACACTGACTGTTCACAAGGTTCAGGTCACTAAACAGGCAGCATCGAGTGCTAAATTTGCGAAATACATGTTTTTCATCACAGAATTTTAACTTGTCCAACGGAAAAGCTCAATTAGTCAGGGGGCCAACTCACATAGGTGTGAAAGTGCGTACTCATGCAATTTTATTGCTGATTGTGCTAGATAGGGTTATTGGTAGTGAGAATCAGGAGGGTGCCACTCTGGCATCCTTGAGCAATTTTTTTTATAAGCCGTTTTTGATATGACGTCATATTGGACCAAACTGGCATTTTTTGCGGCATTAGGGGGTAGTGTTCGTATATCAGCTATAGTATCAGTTCTAACTTAGCACTACATATAGTATACCAGAAGAAAGGATATTGAAGTACCATTCTCATGGTGTAAAAATTATCATTGTAGAGCAAATATACATGCCACAGTATACATTCACAAGCAATTGTCATTGACAACTCAAACTGAAAAATATTGCGAAATACTCATTTCAGTGTGATATTTTTGCTATTAAAATAATAAATGTAGTAGTTGTACCTCAAATATGTATCAAATTGGAATAAGCAAGTCCCAATCCTATTTATACATTTAATGAAAACAATATTAAACAAAGCAATTGATGGATACATGAGTAAACCAAACTAAATGCGGAATAAGATCGGACATATGCAGAGATACACTTTTCACAAGATGAATTTGAAATATGTCAAATGGCTTTTAACTACATTGTAGTATTTCTTTGGGAAATAGTACATAAACCAATATAACAAATAGACATGTATTGTCTTATTCATTTAGGTTGCCATACATGTCATACATAAAGCGTTTGTGACACATCATTTCACATGATTCAGGTTTCAGGATCCAATCCATCAGTCCTCTGCGTTTTCCTCATCATCGTCCTCGTCGTTCTCGTCACCATCCATGAATGGGGCAGATTCATGTCTTGTGTGTTTGTTTGAGCATCCCTCGTCTGCTCCTCATTTACAGTATGTCGTGCAGGAAAGCCCTCCTGCCCGAGAGCTGCACTTGAGGCTCCCACATGGCATGCTCGATTTGCAACCACATGCCACAAATTGCATGAGGGATGGTGGGGCAGCAGTGGAAGTGCCATTGACATGGCAAAGAAGGGTTTTGTTCAACTCCCATCCATACTGACTAACATCAAGATCTGGTGAGTGTAGCTGGTCTGCTGCTCGCCATGTTAGTACCTGGATATGGGCTCTCTTGATGTGCTGTAGTGCAGCTTCGCTCATTGGAGGAAGGCCCTTAATCTTTGGTGGATCCTTCTTTTTGCTGAACAGTAGATATCTAGTGTTGACGCCACCACACCTCCCTACAAATAGGACAAGAATTGGAAGCCTTCCCTTGTCCAGTCCTCTTCTGACGCATCAGGATTTGCAAATGCCCGAAGTGGAACCTTAGATTTCAGTAGCATACTGCACACAGAAGCCTTCCCTTTGCCATATGGGTACAATACGCTATCGCAGCCTGAGAGGGCATGAGCAGGAAGCAAATCTTGACATCTGTCTCCAAGTGCCATGGCCATTGCGTTGATGTCAATGACTTCGCCGTTGTACTTCATGGATGCCTGAGCAGGGGAATTATAGCACCACACGAAGTATACCAGTAGGACGAAGATATCCGTATCATCGGCGAGGACTTGGATATGCTCTGTTTGTTGGTGCAGATGAAGAAGGTAGCTGACGAGTTTGACATCTGCTTCTTCGTGTGTATATGGACATTCCTCGCGGATGATGTGCACAGATTCATTGGGGTTCTCTGCAGTACACAGGCGCTTCTTGTTCTGGTCACTTTTCATGATGATGTCCCTGGCTGGAAGTACCGTTTCGTCTGTCAAGTTGTAGTCTTGTGGAGCAGCACCCTTTGCCCGTCGCCGACGTTCAGGAGATTTGATGGAGTGCTCCTGGTAGCAGTCGAATACTACATACGTGGTATATGGACGAGTGAATGAGGAAATGAATCCTTTGGCGAACATAGACATTGTTGCATTTTTTGGCCACAGGGTGTGGTAGATTGCCTCATTCCCGTCTATCGACTGCACGTCAACTGTAGGTGGTGGTTCTTTGTAGGTGATGGCCAACTTCGACACCAGGACCGACTTGCTTCCCTTGCGCATATCTCCATAATCGTCAAAGAGGGCAGTTGGGACTGGAGCCAATTCATACTCGAATAAGTCGGAAAGCTCCACATCTCTCTTCTGGGACACAATTAGTAAACGTGCGTACAGCTTTTCCATATCGTATACGCTGGAGTCCCCTACCTTCATCTTCTTCTTCATTACTTCCATAGTTATGACAGTTTTCTTGAGAGGGACGTAGAACCCATCAGGAAGCTTTCCTGTGAATTCAGCGGCCATGATTCCTCCTATGCTGACAGACTGATCCACGTGCCATTGACAGGGCTTCATCATCAGCTACGAGACCATTTATAATGTTATACAATGGTTCTGTGGCTTTAGTCAGGAGTGGATTGGTGTGGCGTTCTACTTCAAGGATGATCTTCTTCCTGTCTTCGTTGTCAAGTTGTCGTCATCTCTTCCCTTCTTCTTTGTGTCTTCCTGTGCTGTCCTCCTGATCCTCGTCTTCCGTCTCATCGAACATTCTTGTCCATCGCAAGTGAGACAGCATTGCAGATGTGATGTGATAAGGTCCACTGTGCCACTTGTTCATCTGACAATGACTTTCCCACCAAACCCCCCTTGGCCTTCCCATACCGGATGTAGGTTTGCTCCCCAAACTGATCCAAGAAGACAGCATTCCACACTCCCTTGCGATGACGACAAACATGTTCTCCTCTCAGGAAGGCATCTTGTAGTTCAGATAGAAGAGACGATGCCATGTCTTGTAGGTGCCAGACGATATACTTGGCATAGTGCCAATGCCCTGCTGAAAAGAAGTATGGAACCATCCTCTTCAAAGCGAACATGTGCAGGAGCCAGTCTCCCTCTCGTTCAGCTTGCACATAGAGATGGACGATCAGCAGTGGGATGATCAAGCAGTGCACCCAGAGTCGTGCTGTTTGTGACATGCAGATTGTGTCTAGTTGCTCTTCTAGAGATTCCACAGTAGTCTCCGCTGAGATCAGTGGCCGCAGTAGTGCCACTACCACCATCCGTAAGCCCCGGAGCGCCTTCGGCCATGCCTTGCCATTCAGCATACTTCCTACGCCCTTGAATGCTGCTTCCAGAAGTTCCTCGAGTCCACTGCCGTTCATCAGGGTGCCGATGCATCCAACAAAAGACATTAGGGTATGCATCCCTCCCAGACGAACAATCAAGCTCTTCCAGCGATCTGGATCCGCCCACTTAACCTGCATGATGATCTTGTAAAGCTGCATGTCTGCTGATAGATGGATGTAGCGTTGTTGCCTTAGGGACTCTTCTATGAAAATCAGCGTGGTCAAGATGGTGTTGGGGTGAGCAGGCGGTAGGTCAATGAGAGGACCGAATACAAAGTGGCTCGCCATACCAACAGCCCTGCCTTCTTCTCTGGATGAAGCTGTCATTGCTCCTGACCACTCTGGGATCGGTTCTTCGTCGTCTGTACTCTGTATGATGGACACGAGCCAAGCTAAGTCCCTCTCCATGGCTTTGTGGACGTTAGCAGTTGTCTTACACCGTAGGTCGTATGCGATTCCATATCTCAGGGCTACGTTGGGAGGATTGGGCTTTTTCTGTCCGTCAAACTGATACTTTTTGACTGCGGTCTTAGTCCCCATGTTGATTGATTTCATGGCCTTTTTTGAGATCCTAGGTATATCGATCGCCAGTGGTTCCTATGCGCTTTCGTTCCCTAGCAATATGTGTCTTTGATGTATAGCTGGATACGCAGGACTTGTGAAACTGTAAGGCGAGGTTTGGATTGTTGTTGAGGTCTTCTTGGAGCCCAATATGGATCAAATCTTCGCGTGATATGCTTGCAGAAATAATGTTTTTTATTCGCTGTTCCTTTCCAGTAACGAGGGTTCCCTCTGGCTTGTTGCAGCCTGGGAAGAAACATTTTGCTGAGGATTCCATCGTTCACGTCGGGTATCATCTATGATGGCTCACAGGTTCAACCTAGGAGTATATAAACGACTGTTTATATAGTTTGGAAATGAATATAATGGTCAAAACACCACTTCCATACCTTGTTTTACAGAATAGTAATATTTGTGTTTAAATAACGTCTGCAAACACAATAATGTCATAAGTCTTTGAAGGTATCCATGTTTAACTATATTTTGAACATTTTCAGTTTTGTTGATTGACATGTCCTGAACACTTTGACAGACGACCAGGCATTGTTAAAATTGTTTTAGATGGGAATTTTACCTGAATAGCATCTTCACACCTATACATTAATTAAATAGCCATGAATGAGACAAATAAATTGTCTGCAAGTGACATATTATTTTCTTTATTATCAGGATTAGTTTTTCCACAAAAAAATGTACATTTTGATTACGTGAGTTGGCAGTAATAATTCCTTTTTATATATCAGGAGAAAGGTACCTCAATATCCTTTCTTCTGGTAAAATATATGTAGTGCTAAGAGAATTAGAAACGATACTACAGCTGATATACAAAGACTACCCCCTAATGTAGAACTGCACAAAAATGCTGGTTTGATCCAATATGACATCATATCAAAAACGGGTTATAAAAAAAATTGCTCAAGGGCACCCTCCTGATTCTCAAAATATTGGTATATGACTATCACAATCTGCAATAAAATTGCATTAGTACGCACTTTCACGCCTATGGCTGTTTTGGGCCTTTGGCCCCCTGACTAAATGCATATTCTATTTGTTCGTGTCTACTCTCACTTGGCTCAGACAAGCGAACAAGCCTTGTTTTCGAATGCTGCCTTTGTTTGGTTCATTGAGTTAAAGCTGCATAGTCCGATGAAGTATCAAATTTTCAAAAACCAAAGCAATTATATAGATTTTATTCCATGTATCTAACTTAATGTATGTAACTCGGTATGCAGGTATTGCAATACCTCAGGGAGTTATATATTGACGCCCCTGCCCTGCAGAGTTGTAAACCACTGCCTTGTGGTACAGGTTCCTGACAGAACCGAAGGCTAAGGGAGCAAACCCTAAATAGAAAACCATGTCACTGTGGCAGCATCAAGGGCGGTTGATGTATGGAACTCCCAACATCTCCGGACTAGCCACTGCAGGGACAAATAGTTTTGCGCCTGTCTGAACATGTTCTTGCCGGTGTGAGACCTCTATTTGCTCCCCGAGAGAGTGCCGCTGGTAACTTGCAAAAGCCAGCAGCACTTCAACACTTTTGCAGGCAGCTTTCATGAAATGGACATTAAGACCGACTCATGGACATAACTCTCACAGCAGAGAGCTAAATGGAGAGTGATAGTCAAGTAATGAAAGCAGTTTTTGTCGCATCGCGACCGACAACATGATGATGATAATTCAAAACCAGACACGGGAATTCACTTTTTTGGACTAATAAATTTATTAATCAGGCTTAATAAATTTGTACAGTAGCCTCTGATTTAATTATCAATAGCTAACAATAAAGACAAGCTAATATTTCATCAGTACAGATGATACTAATTTGCTTGTCCTGATCTATTCTATCAGACTGGATAGTACAACCCAGATGAGATATTAAGCCTGACTACCAAGATTACTTATTTGCAGGTTATTCATGAAACTAGTTATCTATTTAGTGATTATTAGTTTAAATGTTGAAGATTAATTTTTCTTGAGAATTGAAGACAGGAAGCATCAGCTAAGGGGTGATCGCGGTCATACTCTCGAAGCACACCAGGCACACGTCAATTGTTTTCATTTTTTACACAGGCAAACAGAGGAAAGGACCAATTAGCTCTCAGCCCAAACAGATTAGATGGGAGGGAGGGATGGTTAAAAATTGTAGATGTGAAAGAGATCTGATCTGTACTGATCAACCAGCAGGTGAGGAATGAATTCAATTTAGAATCGACCACAGGAAGTTAACTTAGGCCATGGTTACCGAAGGCTCTACTGCACTAGGTATCTATGGTAAGCATTACTATGGGGCCCGTCGTCAGAGCTTTGAATTATCCATGTTACCGGCAACATGGACAATGATGATCTAACTTAAATACTGGTGCACTTATTAAGCATTTGTTGCTATATAGAAGGGAATACTGAGTCAATTTAATAGAACATGTTCATGGTTGCACTTCAAATAGCTCAAACTTTAGCCATTTATAATAAAAGTTTCTTCAAACTAAAATACTGTCCATTATAGTGTAGTAGTCTGTACATGAGCTCTACTACTACGCGGTAGCGGTGGAGACTATGCCGAACACCTACGCAGTTACACTGAACTGCACTAGGTGGCGGCAGGCTAGCGACCGGCCAGACCCCGAATGGGCTGCCCTCTACTGCGTGTGGCTAGCTCACCCCCCACACACCTATAGAGTCGATATGGGACCTGGCATGTCAGGGGGCGGGTCAGATGACTGGACGCCGCGGAGAGCAGATTGCGTTCAATAAACCAAGGTGAAGCGTACTCATATTGGATCTTGGCGTTCTTCCGTGTGTGCGTGGCAGTGTGAGAGTCGGAGAGCTGTGGGCCATTACAATAGCAATACATTTAATATATCTATCTCAGACAAATGACAGAATCTCAAAACTAGGCAAGTTTCAGTCGCTATTTTATGGTATTTCCTATTTCTAATGGCTTCTCCATTTCTCGTTGCTTTCATATGACGTAGCTGTTTGCACCTCCGGTTTCTAAGTTTGGACGACAATCAGTTGAAAGAACTTCCGTTTGAACTGTGCACGGTGGTCACTCTCACCGAGCTTCATCTAGCCAACAACCAGCTCACCGGGCTCCCACAGGAGTTTGGCTATCTCGTCCAGCTAGAGAAACTCTACCTACAAAAGAACTGGATTACTGAAGTCCCAGAGGTCAGTTTATGTCTTTTTCTTTTTTTCTTCTTCTTTTTCTTCTTCTTCTTCATACTCTCCAGAGGTCAGTTAGATATCTTTTTTCTTCTTCTTCTTCTTCTTCTTTTTCTCCGTCCTAATATGACCTTATATGTTGCCAGGACGTAATACTCAACAACAATTCTTATTCTTCTGCGCTTTTTTGTGTGCTTCTGCTGGAGCTTTTTTCTCTTCTTGTTCTTTATCATACGACCTTAGATGTTGCCAGGACGTAAAACTAAAATCTTGGTTTTTTTCCCTTTCTATTAGTGCTTTTTTTCTTGTCGTTCTCTATCATCATCATCATCACTACCAGAATCATTATCGGAATAATAATCATCAGCAACACCACCTACATATAGTATTGTAGTGGTCTGCACTGACCTCGGGCAATGAGCCACATAGACAGGTAGGTGTGGGTAGTGTGGTGACATCAGAGAGCCTAGGTGGTGTAATGGTTAGCACACTGGCCTGGAATGCAAAGAGATGTGGGTTCGAGTCCCGCTCTAGGCGCAATATTTCCCATTTTCATCACCCCCACGACAGTATCATAACATACGGTTCATAGTAGCACTACATCATCACCACCACCACCAACAGTATCATCTATATATTTCGTACAATAATAGTGTTAACGTTAAAGTTTATTGTTTATTTACTAGTTAATTATTATTTTAATATCCATTTAGAGATTTTGTGTCATTTTCTGTGAGTAAGCAGGAATGAACATTTTGGTTTATACAATTAGAATATTTGAGAGATGAAATCAGCTCTTAATAAATAATAAGAGAGAGAAATGATTTATGATCAATTATAATATCGAAAACATGTTTTGCTTTCCTTTCAGAGTTTGACTAAATGCTATAACCTTCGAGTACTAGATATCGCTGCAAATGAATTGCGAATCTTCCCTGCTGAGGTAAGTGTTTAAACGAATTAAAAAAAGAGTCTACTTTGCTTTAAATCCAATCAAAAATAAAGTACAACACATTGTATATGATTTTAATACGGCATTGATAAACCTTCCTCCGTGTGTATGCTAGAAACAAATAAAAGCATGTGACAAGATGTAAGAATTAGAGACAGGGTTCTAAAAAGGAAATTCTATTTTGGGGTCGGTGACATACAGGTCAGTTTGTTTGGGAGTCACTTGTAGAAAATTGATAGTCATGGGTTTAGTTTTGCATATTTTTCAAAGTAATTTCTATTTATTTTGTTGTTGGTACGGTAGCAGTTGTTGTTGTTACATTACATTATTATTTCTACTTATTTAGTTTGTAAACCTGCGGGTGAAGGAACTATATTATGGGGGAATTCCCTATATAATATATTGCATAATCATTTTCTCCTTATTTAGTTTGCAAACCTGGCAAGTAAGGAACTGTATTACGAGAAGAATTTTCTACATTACACATCATTTCTCATTATTTAGTCTGCAAACCTGCGGCTGAAGAGTGAAACTAAATGAACTGTATTATGAGTGGAATTCTCTATATTACATCATCATTTCTCCTCATTTAGTTCGCAAACTTGCCGCTGAAGGAACCGAATCATGAGAGGAATTCCCTGTATTTCACCATTTCTCCTTATTTAGTTTGCAAACCTGCCGTTGAAGGAGCTGTATTATGAGGGGAATTCCTTGCTGCAGAATGTCCCCATCAACTCTGTCCAAGAGGAGGAGGTTCTCGCACTCAAGGTTGGCTTTGTTTGTTTGCTTTTGTATTGGGGCTTTGCATCCTAGCAACATCTAAGCTCACATCAAGATGAGTACTGCTTGTTACAATGCACACTTTATGACGACTTTATTGTGCTTCCCCATTGGGAGAGCAAAGAGTGCATTCGACTGGGCCCTTTCTATCCGCAAGATTTACGGATGGAACGGATGGAGCCACATACACACATCCGAATCATCGGTATATGAACCCACTTCTGGTCCCAGTCAAATAGGAATTTGTTTGGAAATATTTTGATATTCGGATAGATAGGCCCAGTCGAATGCCCCCATTGATTGCATGGAGTGAAAAGAGGAATTGATGGCATGGGTAATAATAATACAGTCACAACGTGGACAGTGGACCGCTCTCCAATGATAGTCTGTGCTGATGGATCAGGGTTAGGGAGCTGGAATGGAGTTGGAATGGAGCTATGATAGAGGTTGGAGCGCACTGTATGAAACATCACTTCCGCGAATTTTTCATGATTCTCTAACAATGCTGAGCCTGTGGGTGATTATCTGCATTTTCACAGAAATTTAATAATATAGGACAATGATTACTAGGATAGGGTACTATTATTGAAGGAACATTCTGTTTGCAGAGTTCTCAATTATTCGCAGATTTCTACTCACAGATTTGTGATTTTTTTTGGCTAGATACCCCTTTCATTCCTGATTTTGGCTAGATACCACTTTCATTCCTGCTAATGGAATAATATGACTCAATTAAATATATTTCAAGAAAATTATATACTCTTGTTGCCGACATTGCTACATTTTCACCTACCACCACCTATGTTTGCTTCACCTCTGTGCACGTAGTTTGTTATACTCCCCTCTCCCCTCTCCCCTCTCCCCTCTCTCCCCATGACCATGAAATAGAGAGAGTGATCTCAAATTTACGTCTGCCATATGGCGGCATTGCTACAAACTACTGTACGTAGACCAACATTTTGATATTGGTTAGTATGGTAGTATTCATACGACTACTTCTATGTTAAACACATTTATTTTTATATCTACCTGCTATGAACCAAATTATGTAATTGCCATAATCCTGAGTCTCAAATAAAGAATTGAATTGAATTATATGTTGTTATGCTTCCGTTGTTTTTATTAGGAAATCACAGCTCGTTTCATCATGAGAGGACTGAAGGAAAGGTGAGCTGGATTTCATACATACCAGGGTAGGAGAGTAACTTCCCCCCACCCCCCACCCCCCACCCCCCACTTGCCCAATTGGGCAAGTGTCTGAATTTTCTACTTGCCTGAGTGGCAAAACTCGACTTGCCCAAGCCCAAGTCAGCCAATTGAAACTGAGATCTGCTGCTGCAGATCAGAAAAATACGACTTGCCTGTTCGAGCAGGTCACTGAGAATATTACCTGCCTGACCAAATAAACTAGGTGCCGAGGGCAATCGGGCAGTCATTATTGTCCCATCTGATGATACCAGGAAAGGGGTCACCCCTCTTCAAACTCTGCTACATGCAGTATGGTAAACTGAATGTTCCGCGGAGCGGATATAGCTTTTTCCATCGTTAAAACCGGACGCGGTGCCTGAAACGCTAAAGCGCAGACCTCCCATGCGGAAGGTCGGGAGTTCACTTCCCCGTCGAGTCAAACCAATGACTTACAAAATTTATGCTTGTCGCTACTTAGTCTGGTGCTCGGGATTATTAGCATAGGGAAAGGTCTGGTCGGCTCAGTGTTAGGATAATCTGACTGGGTGGGATATCAGGTCATGGTGCTGATGCCCTGGTCTCCCAGTGGGGCAGCACTATAAAGTTACCATGAGTGTGCACTGTCACAAGTTGGTAGCTGTCCTGATATGACCTTAGATGTTGCCAGGAGGTAAAGCTCCAATGACTGACCAACCATCCACGGTTAAAAACTAATACTGTCATTCCATAGATTTTCACCAAACTTTGCCAATATGTACATAAATATATATATATATTAAAGATGTATATAAAGTTTTAAAAGTTTGTTCTTGTTTCCTTCAAGAAGAATTTTGATTTAGAAAATTATGCTCAAATTCGAAATATCACAAATTTTCTTAATTTCTGTCCTACATCAACAACTCAAAAAGGAGATTGCATGGTGGACATGTGATCTACGTCATGAGTGGGGTTGTAGTAGGGGAATACCTAAAAAATATACTGACGAAAAGACAGAAAAGGGGGGCCACCCCTCTTCCCGATACGTTCCCCTGAGGCACAATAAATACGGCCAAAGCGGTTGGATCGAGGGGGCCGGTTCTCACAAATACCTACAAGATGGCATCTACAGAATGCTCTCCATACGAGTTTTCACATTATTTATTCAATATTCCATCAATTCTTCATTCAAAAGTTGCGGGTAAATATAAAGAGGTATGTGAAGATCACATGTTGCTTCTTAAATTAAGAATTGATGTGCTCATTTCATTTACCCAGCCTTTCGCCACTTTTTCTAACGGTTTGTTATTCACCCCTACTGTAGGTGAATCTTTTATCTACAACAGGTTCCATTAAAGCTGCATAGTCCGATGAAAACATCACATTCTCAAAACCAACACACTTATGTAAATTTTATTCTACATATCTAACTCAGATACCGGTGTACCTATTAAGCATTTGTTGCTTCATAGAAGGAATACTGAGACAATTTAATAGAACCTGTTACTGCAGACACCTATGGTGCCAGAGTTTTGGCGTGTTTGCCAGAACTAATTGTACGTGCTTACACTTTGAATATTTCAAATCTTAGCCATTTAAAATAAAAGTTACTTCAAACTAAAGTAAGGCAGATTATTACGTTCAACCAAATATATATCTTTAAAAAATGTCAGAAACTCAAAACCAGCGGGCTATGTAACTAATTTGACACTTAATTCCATTCTATGTGACAAATGCTTAATAAGTGCACCAGTGTCTTGGTTTCGCAAATCTGATGCTTTCATCGCACTATGCAATTTTAATGGGTTGTTCAGCAGCCCTGTCTTAGGACTAGGGCTGCGGGAGCAACTAAAAATACCCTAATTGAATTCAATGCGGCGTCAGACACCCCTCTTATTTCTCGCTCCCCAGGCAGCCCTACCTCAGCTTGGCGATCCGCTACCACACGAATGTGCGTGAGCTGTTGTCCCAGTCGAGCCACTGTGCCGTGTGTGGTGAGTCCTTCCTCAACACCTGGCTCGAATGTGTCAAGTTCGTCAGCGTGCAAAAGGTATGGTTATATATGTTTGGGATTGGTTCGCCGTCTTGGGGTTTCCAGTGTTCTTAGGGGTCCTTGAATGTCTTGAAATGTCTTGAACTTGAATGTCTTGAAATGTCTTAACCTATTTTGGGTAATTAGTCTTGAAAGGCCTTAAATTCCATTAAACTGTCCCCACTGATCTAAATTAGTCCGAAATCGCCATTCTTGTTTTTTTTTCTGAAATCCAAATGAAAATAGTCTTGGATTCCTATCATAAACAGCCCTGAAATAGCCTTGAATTCCATATCTTCACATGTGTATGTCTAAGCGGATTAATTAGTTGTCGCCATCTTTCCCCCAGGTCCTGAAGCTGCCCAGGGCTGCCGGGGTCCTACCCATCCGCGCCTTGCTCTGCTCCTACAAATGCTTCAACGTCGCTGGACACGATTATTGCGGAGTGGCCTTTCCTTGAAGGCCATCTAACTGTATTAGATTTTTTAAAGATAAATTATTGTGGCGTTTCTTGGTGTTAAAAACTAATTTATGTGGCGGGTTTTGTTTTAGTAGTTATTTCATACATATATGTAAATATATATAGCTCCTTTTCTGTCTCTCTATCTCTCTCTCTATCTACATATATATCCCAGATATTTATGCATTGATAGTCTATATAGTCGTTAATATTTATAATAGTTCAATATAACAAACACCTTTAAAATATATATCTTTATTTATGAAATTCAGAATTATTTTAATTGTTATCAATACCAGTATTTGTCATATTGTTGTCGGAGTAGGGTCACTTATTTAATCATGTTGTCTTGTATAAGTAGTATCTATAAAGTACATACTGTGACAGCTGATTATGAATATAATATAGCTAATAATGTTGATTTAATTTTGGTAGAATATGTTTATCCAGTGTACAACATCCTTTGTCAGCGCCGACACAATGGTCTTCCGGTCATACATTACTTCTCTTTTTTAAGAATAAAGAAAAAGAAAAAAGAAAAGCTTGATAAATAATTCGGTTTGCTACGATAATGTAGTAGTCTGCCCTGACCTCTCAGGCGAGGAGTCCCATAGACAGGTAGGCGTGGATAGGGTGTGACATCAGGGAGCCTAGGTGGTGTAATGGTCAGCAAACTAGCCCAGAAGCAAAAGATGTGGATTCGGATCCTGCTGCAGGTGCAATATTTCCCATTTTCATCACCCCAATGACACTGGTTGCGGTGACCTGGATCCTATACAAGCTACGCACTATATGGTTGTTGAACGTACCCTATGTATGTATATGTAGGTGTAATTGTAAGCATTAAAATGACTTATAATGGATGTAAACCATTTAGAAGACATAAAATTCCAGGGGGACAAATGTAGTAGCCTGCATTGACCTCTGAGGCTAGGAACCATATACTGATATAGACAAGTAGGTGTGGATAGGGTGATGCCATCAGGGTGTAATGGTTAATTATCTCAGAATGGCAAGAATTGTCGGTTCGAATCCTGCTCTAAGCGCAATATTTCCCATTTTCATCACCCCCATGACAATAGTAAATGTTAAATGAATGTTAGGACAGTAAAGCTATGCCGAAACAGTATTGATGACCGCTGCAGTATGGTAACATCGACACCATTGTTCAAATATCAGCCAATCGTATCCATTGCTATGTTATCTAAGTAGATCGAATAGCTGAGCGGGTAAATACATGTAGACACATTTAATAATTACCCTTGTGACTACGGTTGGTTGGATAAATATTGAACCACTAATGTATACCTGATATTGGTTTAAAGTCACCCGGTATAGTCCACTGAGACGATAAGCTCTAAATGTAATACATTAATGATGTCACTGGTGGGATTCCCTCATCACATGACCATGGCCGCGTTCAGGGTCCGTCTCGGCGACGTCTCGGAGATGCTTTTTGGCCTATTCCCGTTCAGGGTGCGTCTCGGCGACGCCTCCCTTTTCAGGTTGGAGACAAAAAGCGTCTCGAAAATGGCCGCCGGGCTCAGTGGTTTCATCCAATCAGAGCGCAGCATTTCGATTGCAAATGGCCGCCGCCTATGGGGGCGGCCATTTTCGAGGCGACCAACTGCTATTGTTGTTCAGACTAGCCTGACGTCACGGGCGCCTCCGAGGCGCCTCCGAGACGGAGCCTGAACGCGGCCCAGATATGGTTCCCCACGTGACCAAATATGGTTCCCCACAGACCAGGAAACCCCCTTAGGTTGCACGCACACTAGCCATTGTGGCATTCTCCCTTCACATATTGAGTTAAACAAACTGAAAATGTGTGCTTCGAGAGCATTTGTCGGGGAACAGTTCCAATCTCAGCAGTCTATGCCGGGTCCGTTTAATAGTATATTATGATTCTACCAGTATTAACAAGTATGTAATGTTCATATGTGTGATCTGTATGTGATATTTTTATTATTGCATGTAGAACCTGCTTATGGGCGGGGGGGGGGGGGTTATTCACACCCTCCTCCCGCCAACCTCACTCACCATAAAATATAACGAAGGGAGTTTGATAACAGAAACTGATATATAAATAATTAAGCAATATCTCATTGGTTGATTTCTTGTGGGGTGTTTCCCATTTCACAACCTGTGAATTGCGTTCAAGTGACTTCACAACTGGTGAACACCACCTGTGAACTTGAGATTTTTTAAAGCGGCTCGCGACTCACCACTTGTGAAGAAATGGCAGTTTCCGCCGTCCGCCGTATGCACGGTGCAAAACATTAGTTTTATTCAAAATTAATAGAAATCAAGAACCCTGACCTTATAAATTTGATATAATCTTTTTGGTAAAGATGTTTTCTATATGTGTACCAAGCAATTTGTTTCTAGGTGGTGTGGTTTTAGAGATATTTCACTTTTTCTGTATGAAGATTTGACAATGCCTCTATTATCGCCCAGCATGAAACGTGTTTACCGCGAATTGCCAAATGAACGCTCTCAGTTTACATGGTCGTGTTCACCAGCAGTAAGTGGGAAGTTCACCATATTCACGAGGACCGTATGAACGCAGCATTAATGCCATGTCGGCAACAAGGACCATATCCACAGCAAAAAGCTAGTGGTATTTATTCTGTCAGTTTTCTTAATCACATTTCTATGCCCACATTGAATTTTGAAGTGGCTAATAAATTTATGTGAAATGTTAGCAAAACTCAAAAAGAAATTACAGGTGGTGATACTATCCAATTGTTCTTGGGAACTCTCAAATTTGTTTATATCCTTTTACATTGGTAAATGTCTCACATATTACTTACATTAAAACATTGCTGGTGCTAGGCCACTACATACTCAAGCAGAATGTGTCTTGAGTGTCACTGGACAAAAGCCCACCCGAACTAAACATTGCCATGCTAATTTAATAGGTCAATCCCCTCGTGGATTTGAGCTTTTTAACATTTATTATTTTGGTACGTTAGTTGATTAAGTAGGGGAAATTTCAATCATGGACAATTGGTCTTCCTCATTCCACTGCTTCTTTCCCTATCCTAATAATGCACAGTGCCAGGCTAGGTAGTGACAAGTATACATTTTTAAGTCATTGGTTTGACTCGGCCATGGTTCGAACCAAGGGGTTCGAATCCCACGACCTACCAGAATGGGAAGCGGACGCGCAACACATTCGGCCATCGAGTCTGGTGTTCTCATTCTTATCAGTCCTTTGCTTGGTATTTTCTTGGGGACGGTCTCTCTATTGATTTAACTTGTTTAGTGTGTGTGTAGTTGCATTTTTAATTAAGGCTGGAAGACAGGTGCCTTGGCACTGACAACATGCTATTCAAAAGAATATAACCACTTGAACAAACTATATATTAGCCCCGTGATATATATCCTATGCTGGCATAGACGTAAATTATTTCAATGCGCACACTGAGTGTAATTGAATGAGCAATAAGGGAGTGATCAAAAGTATCGAATTAGGTTTTTCCTAAGATTGCACTATCTGTCACAGATGTGTAGAGATGCACAGCATGTGAAGAATAGCCCCCCCCCCACCCACCCCCCTTTGTTAAGTACCTACTAAAAGGTCATCTGGTTTTCTTTGTTATATTTTGCTTCATTTTGCTCCACTCCAACGTGCCAAAGAACGTGATAGTCTGTGATAATTCCTGTGGTTATAACAATCTGCCTATGCTATATAATAAAGAGTGAAACTGAATGAGATACCTTATGTGGATTATGTAAACGCTAAAGCTTCTCTGCAGACTCTACAAAAAGAATCATTTGTGAATAAACTCGGCGTCCAAATGTAGGTATGTGTTATCGTATTATATTTTCTTGAACCTATATACAGTAAAACCTCTCTACTGACCACCTCACCAGATTGACGAATCCCCTATATCGATCGCTTTCTTTGGGTTCCAACAATACCATTGTAAAGATATTCTAACTCCCTAAATGGATCACTTAAGGTCGGTCGATTTAGATAGGTTTTACTGTATGCATCTAACTTCAGTTAATTACAATTCTTACCTCATCTTCCGACTACTGGAAAACTGCTCAAATGGGGAGGTTATAAATGGCACTGGCCAGCCTGAAACGGATCAGCAAACCTTTTTAGAACTTCACTTTAATTACAATTCTCGGCAGTGCGTGATATTAAAGCAAATAACAATTAGGGAAGTGGCAGCACACTGGTAGGACTAATGGAAGCCTACACACGAGCAGTAGAATATGCAGCAGCAAGTTATCTTAATGCAGTATTAAGGAATGATACTAGCTTTGCACGACATATGGCCAATGTAAATGTAGACCTGTGCACCTTCAGGACTTTTCTGGTGTTGCAGTTGCCGCAGCAAACCAGTTTGCGAGGGACACATCCATTCAAATGCATTGTCAATGGCCATGAGCAAATCTTCATACAGAAGAAGTGAAATATCTCTACAACCACACCACCTAGAAACAAATCCCTTGCTACATATATAGAAAACATGTATACCAAAAAGATTATATTAAATTGATAAGGGTAGGGTCCTGGATTTCTATTAATTTTGAATAAAACTAATGTTTTGCAGTGCGCATACCGTTAAACTCAAGGCATTGTTAATGGTCGTGAGCAATCTTCATACAGAAAATACAGCAAAAGTGAAACATCATTGAAACCACACCACCTAGAAACAAATTGCTTGGTTCACATATAGAAAACATCTTTACCAAAAACATTATATTAAATTTATAAGGTGAGTGACGATGCTGTTCGATTTTGACACATGCGCAGAAGCGATGTGTCCCTCGCAAACTGGTGTGCCGCGGAAACTGCAATACCGGATTGCAAGGATAAATATGCAAATACAGTTTCTCAGCCTTTGTTCCGGAAATTGGTGTATTTTTTAACACACTAAAAGTTACTGATCGCATCTGAAAGTCTGAAAAAATACTGAAAATCATTTTCAGAATACTGATCGTGCCTGTACAATTACTGAAAGTATTACTGAAAGTCTCTGAAAAAAATACTGAAAATCATTTTCAGAATACTGATAGTGTATTTCCAGGGTGCACAGGTCTGTTTATTTTTCATTGTAAATGTGTTACTGAAAGTCATTCAAGAATACGGAAAATAGCTTTGACAATACGGAAAGCTGTGAGATTGGGTGCACAGGTCTGTAAATGACATTTGTACCATTGATATTTTTTATCGGAGCATTGTGTGGCATGATCTGGCACGAGGTAGTCTTTAAAACAAAAAATAGGGCATAGGAATGCAAATGACTTGGTACCACTGATATTTTGTATGGTAGCGGTGTGTGACATGAGCTAGCAGTGTGTGATGATATGACACCTTCTAGCCTTTGATAAAATAATTAAGGCATTGGAATATAAGTGGCAAAAGTTAGTACAATTAATATTTTGTATGGGAGCAGTGCAT
Organism: Branchipolynoe longqiensis; assembly: GCA_030323885.1. Lineage (NCBI taxonomy): Eukaryota > Metazoa > Annelida > Polychaeta > Phyllodocida > Polynoidae > Branchipolynoe > Branchipolynoe longqiensis. Next base: position 27,373,803 of record CM059194.1, read on the forward strand.
GACATAAACGGACATGCTGTAGCCTTTTACAAAGCAGAATAAAAGATCTCTGCGATTTCATGGATTTCCATGAGTTTGACAGTTATTATTTTTAATGTATATGATATTGGCGATAACAGTTTTGAGCAATAACAAAAATTCTTTAAAATGTCAATGTTATCCTCAAAGAAATTATGGTCATAGGGTGCTCTTTGTAAGAACATAATTTTATATCACAATGGGTGCCTTTTTTGTGATGCTTAGATAATTTAGATCGGTAGTTTATAAGAAAAGCCTCAAGCAATATTTGTGGATGATATGTTTCATTGTCTACTATTACTGTGTATACCCAAATTGCTGTTGTTTATTACCACTTAGGTGACTTCTTATTCCAATTTCAGAAACCATAGAAAATAAGATGGGGGGGGGGGGAGATGTAGGAAGGAACCCAACCCTATCTCTAGGGAGTGTGTAATGCCTGTTAATAGTATTAGTAACGCCACCACATCTCAGGTTTGTTGCAAAGTATAAGAAATACCCATCAACAAGGCAATGTATCTCTGAGCTTTTCATATCTTCCTTTTATTTGCAAACTGAATTATTCACTCAGCCTCTCCTTTTTTGAATAACATTAATATGAACAACACACCCAGCCCTTCTTAAAATAAAAAAAGATTGTCAATACCCATTACAATAAGTACATCCCTTCCCATTATAGATTAATTTTCATAGCTCCTAGCACTAGTATTTGGGTATAAACATGTATAGAAATTGCACGAATACTGCTTATAGTGTGTTCTCTCGGTTTATTAAAGAGTTTAAAAAAAAGCTAAGTATTAAAATAAAACAAACTGAACAGAGAGGACACACTGCTAGGGCCCTGTTGCCAGGTGGCTTTGTGCCTATGGTAACTGCTCCTCCAATAAAAGGGGAGGAACGTGCTTTAAAATTAAACCAAATAGTATGCTTCATGTAACAATTCTTTTTAAATATCTTTCTTACTAGTCTATTTCAGTGTCAGATACCATAGCCTAACCTGCGGTGAGGGGCAATTGGCATACCAAATGATATCAGGTAAGAACATTAGCTAATCCTTTTGTATGAAATATTAAATACCAAAATATATTCATAATTTTCTAATACTTAATGTCAAACAAGGTGAAATACCTAGATACCCACCTCTGAAATACTATAAATGCAACTCAACACTTATACTTGGTCAGGAAGTGGATTCTATTATTTTCTTACTTTCACATAGATGCAATCACAAACATGCACAATATACAATTACAACCTGCAAACAACAATGAGACTTTAGAATTTAACCAGAAAGTCGCATATTTTTAAAAAGGGATAAGGAAAATGCAAGGTGATCATCACAAAGCAATAAGTACATACTGATTTTACATTGGGAGATCACATGATTAATCATGCGATTAAACTGCTGGTTTTTATAGGCCTAACAAAATAAGTGTGTTTTCTAAAATAGCTGAGGCTTTAATTGCAGACAAATTCTATGGTGTAATCCAAAACGCTGGGTATAGTAATCTGATTCCCTTAAATTTCAAAGAAATACAATAGGTGAGAACTCCCTTGTTCGATAACACTACTTACATATTTTACCGGTGAAGATATGTTATTTATTTTGATAGTTTTGACCTGGATTTGGACCATACAAAATGAAGAATTATCTTTTTTTAAATCATATACATTTGTGACATAGCTGTTTTCATTGCTGTTATAATTGGCATGTTCCAGCATATATAGACTGACAGAGGAGAGGGTACAAGTAGTGTGATTATTATTTGTAGGCTATTGATGACATTTGATTGTATTTGTAATCAACAATTCCTGTAAATAGCATACCCTACGCACTCCTTTATGTTTATATTTTACAGATTTCTATGAACCCAAGTATGTAAACAGACCTGGACAAGCTAACAGATAGAGAAGCAATTACGACCGAGCCCATGGCCGACCTGCCACAGTAAGAGGCCCAGGCCCAACAAATGAAGAATCACACTGTACAAAATCGCACCAGAAGCATGTAAGATGTATATACACCAATACTGACTCACTGCTTAACAAGAGATCTGAATTAGAAGTCATCATCACTTTGACGGACGCAGACATTATAGGAATGACTGAAATTCTCCCAAAGAATAGAGACATGAACCCTGAGGACAGTGAACTCAAGATCGATGGGTACGACCATTTCAGTAATCTGGAGAAGTGTAAGAGAGGAGTGATCATATATGTCAGAGTAAGTCTCAACGCCGTCCCATTATCACTGCTAGAGGAGAGTAACTTTGAAAAATCAGTGTGGTGCCGAGTAAAACTAAAGAATGATGATGTTTTAACACTAGGTGTGATCTACAGATCACCGAACAGCCCACCCGAGAACCACGATCGCCTCAGAAGTCTTATACATGAAGCGAACGACTTAAAATCATCCCATCTATTAATAATAGGAGACTAATTATTCCGATATCAACTGGAGAACGGAAACAACACCAGCAGATGTTAACAATGTGGCATCAAGGTTTATGGAGTGCTTGAGAGACTGTTTTTTATACCAGCATGTAAGGGACCCAACTCACTACCAAGGTAGTCAGAAGCCTAACACATTGGACCTACTCATCACAAATGAGGAGGGCATGGTGGACAACATAGAGCTCAATGCACCAATCGGGAAAAGCCACCATGTCTGTATAAACTTTGACTTCAACTGCTATGTAGAAACACCCGTGAATCATCAAGCCAAGTACATCTACCACAAAGGTGACTACATGAATATGAGAGATAAAGCGGTCAGCATGTGCTGGGAAATACCACCAGATACAGACATAGAAACTGCATGGAGAACAATAACCAACAACATTAAAGAGCTCATGGACCAGTTCATACCGAAAACCAGACCGACGCACAATCTTAAGAAAAGACCGCCATATATGACGGCCAAAGCTAGAGATAAAGTGAATGAGAAGAACACGTTTAGGACATGGAAAAGTTCTGGAGATGGAAGGGATTACCTCATATATGCCAAGGCCAGAAATCAAGCAAAGTGGGCATGCAGACAAGCAGAAAAGGACTTTGAGAAAAGAATCGCAAGCGAGGCAAGGACAAACCCAAAAGCATTCTACAAGTATGCACAATCCAAGATGAGGACCAGAGTGAGGATCATAAACCTGACCGATGACGGTGGCAACCTAGTAACAGATGACAAAGAGAAAGCCAATCTGATGAACCGGTTCTTCTCCTCGGTATTCACGGATGAAGACCTAACGAACATGCCAGTGTTCGATGAAAGGAACGACGACCATCCACTGACTGACTTCCTCATCACTTCAGATATGGTAAAGAAGAAACTGGAGAAGCTCAACCCATCAAAGTCACCAGGACCAGACGGAATGCATCTTAGAGTTCTACGAGAGCTGAAAGACCAGATAGCAGAACCACTCTGCCAGGTATATAGATTGTCACTAAAACATGGGATTCTCCCGAAGGAATGGAAAACGGGTTGGGTGTCACCAATACACAAGAAAAGCAGCCGACTGAGACCATCAAACTATCGACCAGTAAGCTTGACTTCAGTAGCATCCAAAGTGATGGAGCAGATCATACGCGACATAATCATAGAACACCTAGTCAAAAACGAGCTGCTATCGTCTTGTCAACACGGGTTCATCAAAGGGAGATCATGTATCACCCAACTACTCGCAACACTGGACCACTGGACAGAGATCATGGATGGTGGAGGTGACATAGATGCTGTCTACTTAGACTTCTCAAAGTGCTTTGACTCAGTCCCCCATGAGAGATTGCTAATGAAGCTGGACAAGTACGGCATCAAGGGAGAATTGTGGAAGTGGGTAGCAGACTTTCTCAGGGGCAGACACCAACAAGTATCTATCAGAGGATATTTGTCAGCCATAGCTGCAGTTCTCAGCGGTATCCCACAGGGCAGCTTATTAGGGCCGCTATTATTTGTCATTTTCGCAACCCGCCTAGTACCAACCCTGAAGAAATTCTCTTAGGAAGACCGACTACGAGCACTAAACCTGCCAAGCCTATATTACAGAAGGGCCCGCGGAGACCTCATTAGATCTACAAACACCTCAGCGGAACATATACAGTAAAAAACCGGTACATCATACTCGAGCCAACACACAGTCTGATAACCAGAGGGCATAATAAGATCGTCAAACCCAGGACTAACAAGCGAGTTCGTCAAAATTTCCTCACTGAAAGAGCCGGGAACACTTGGAACAGACTACCAGCTGATGTAGTGAACGCCCAAGCTTAAACTCTTCCAAAGGATGCCTCGATAAGCACTGGGTAAATTACCGCTACAGTCAGCGTTCACCGCACGAAAACTATAATTTCACTAGGCCAAACCTGCTAACAGGCATTGATGCCCAATTTCTTAAGCAGAAGAGGATAAGTATAAGCAGAGAGCGTGTATATAGATGAGAGGGATAACTCCCGCGAAAATAGGTAACACAGGCTACAGTGGCGCTCCTGGCGGTTATTGTTGAACAAGCTTTGAGTTTAAAGGTACGTGCAGTGCAAAACATTAGTTTTATTCAAAATTAATAGAAATGCAGAAACCTAAACTTATCAATTTAATATAATCTATTCATTGAATATGTTTTCTATATGCATTCCAGTCAGTTTGTTTCTATGTGGTGTGGTTTTAGAGATATTTCACTTTTTCTGTACAAAGATTGCTCACGGTTCATTGAGTTTGCCGGTAGGCACAGGGCAAAACGTCAGTTTTATTCAAAATTAATATAAATGCAGAATACTAAGCATATAAATTTAATATAATCTGTTTATTAAACATTTGATCTGTTGGTCTGCCAAACAGTTTGTTTCTAAATTGTGCGGTTTTAGAGATATTTCACTTTTTCTGTACGAATATTGCTCACGGCCATTGACAATGCCTTGGAGTTTGACAGCTTTGTCATATACTATTCAACAACCACCACTTGGAGTGCCACAGTCGGCAGCTGTTACACGGTCTAATATGAGAGTTGTCCCTCTCATCTATATACACGCTCTCTGGTATAAGTAAGTATAAGTATAAGTAAGTACTTGTAAAATCTAGCCATTTGTTATCAACATGAGATTCAATGGCTTTAATTTGTGAATGGTGGCTAATCTCTTAGCACATCTCAAGGAGAATACTGACATTTTGAAGACCTGATGATGGTCCCCCAACCATTTTATACTATTTTTCAGTAGTATTGATTGCATACAATAAAAAATATAAATATTGTGCAGCTTGTGAATATTTATTGCAAATAAAAACGGCAAATTATATGCTTGTTTTTCATTTTAGATAAAGGGACGGGGGGGTCATGTGAAATAGATTACTTACAGTCCTGGCCATAGCAGTGTGTGGGGTGGGGTGGGGATAACCAGTGCAAAGTCAATGGCAAAATATCATATTATCACTCAATGTGACAAACCAGCTCAAGGATTCCCTGTTCATATGATAATAAATGCTTTAGACATTAAAAGAGACACATAATTCATATACATATGCAAACTCCCTCCCATTTTGTAACTGAAATATATTGTAAGATGCTTCTAAGTCCTTTAATTCCTATCAAATGTGTCAGATATCTACCAAGGCAGTAGCCATTTTGAATTATTTATCATATGAAACAAGCCCTCTGATTGGTTTAGCACGACCACCCAGAAGCCATTTGAAAGACTATACGTGATTGGACATTAGCGCCTGCTGGGCGTAACAACTTCCGCCTCTCTGTGAACACTTCACTTGTGGGAAAGTGGCTGGACTGTTCACACGATAAGACTATCTGCGACTACTCATCTGTTTATCTCGAAATATACTCTACGCATTACATCATGGCAGCCGGAAAAGTTGAGTGAGTATTTAATTCATGTCTTGATGGACTGTGTTTAATGTATTAGTTCTCAAACCGGTCCTAAAACTAAAATGTACCAGACTATGTAGTATCATAAGTATGTTACTATGTATGAGTATGACTATCTCTAGATTAACTTCATTAAGACTAGTTATGTGAGTATCTTTTTAGAATGCATTTGATTTCATGAGCATAAATTACTCAATAAATGAAATTCGGCATTATTGCGGATGTAAATAAAACAAAAAGCACTGCTGTCATCAAGGTTTGTTTTCACCACGTCAACAACGGTGTGGTGGTTTCAGCGGGTTCCCGTGCTCAGAGGTGTCCCTCGCTTCTGCGCATGCGTCAGAATCTAATAAGGATGGCCGTAATCGATTAACACTACCCGGGCGACTCGGGTCATCCGAGTCGTCAGAAATTCAAATAGAACACGGCGAGTGGAGTCGACAAATACACGTGCCATGTGCATAAAAAGAATAACTTAGATTAATTAAATGGAAATATAGGTAAACTGGGCCATCATAAAATACTTTAAATCCTATTTTGCTGTATTTTTATCGGTTATTAAAAAAAAAAAAAAAGATTGTCCACCCGAGCGCGGAGAAGCGTATTCGATTATTCGACCCGAGTTTGTAGGATGTGCGCATGCGCCAATAAGTGGCTCAGGTGACCCGAGTTGATGCGAAATCCGCGCATGCGCAGAAGCAGCGCAGAAGCGAGGGACACCTCTGAGCACGGGAACCCGCTGAAACCACCACAGGAATGCCAATGGTACTGCGACTGCGTTGCCGTTGGACTAGTTTCAGTTTCACTTATACTTGGTCTTGGCCTTGGGAGTGTTCCAACTTCCAAGGGTCTTTATAGTATAATTATACGGTACTACGTTTGTGATATGGAAACCAAAAGTGAAAACATTCCAAATAATAGCAGAATACATAATCATATGAACATGGTTCATGTTGCAAATTTTCACGTCAGCACAAAAGAATTTTATTTGTAGGGATATTTTGGATGTATTTTGTGGGATAGAATAAATACATGTAGAATACACAAAATCAACAATAACTATTTGACTTACTACCCCCTAGCAAAAGCCAAAATCATTAACAATGTAATGTGGAAACCAAATATGTGGTACACAGTTCCTGAGAATGACCCAGTTGGTGAGGGGCATTTTAGCTATAGAGAAAGGGTAAAGATTAATCAATCAGTACAGTAGACCGATATATATAGGTATGTGAGTCAAAAATTCAAAATCCTTCAATTCCAGTGTAACTGGGCTCATTTGAAAGAGGATGAAGAGACAAAGAAAATGACACTTAGATCATTGCAATCCATTGAGAAATAAATAAGTTATGATTTTTTCATTATTTTTAATTAGCCAAATTATGTCCTCACAATTAACCTTAAACCAAATGAAGAAGGTGTGATCAAAACATACTGTGTTGTTAGGGGAAATGCTATAACTTTCTTATTTCTCAACAAATTCACTAAATCCTTTAAGTATCTGAACGCCAGAAGAATTCTCTATCTAGATCAATCACAAAAATCATCATTGAACAGTTGGAAATAATTATTAATAATGATCAAACATAATAATTATTAGGTTAATGCCATATTTTTTGTATTTCTTGAGTCGCCATTTTATTTTCCCATTTGCTAAAAAAAACTTTCCTCGAGCTCGTTCCTACATTTCTCTTGCAAATTTCCTCGTGGTATTTCACAGATACATCAATAAATACATATAGAATGGGAACTATATGTTATAATTCGGGATCAAACCTGCTTTGGTGTGAAATTTTGGTGATGATTACATTTGTGTGCAATTTGCAGAATTTCTTGAGTCGCCATTTTGTCTTTCCCATTTGGCATGATTTGTTTCTTTTTTTTAAATTTCCGCGAGCTCATTACTACACTTCTCGTGCTAATTTCCTCCTGGTATTTCATAGATACAACAATAAATACATATAGAATGGGAACTATATATTATAATTAGGGAACATACCTTCTTTGATGTCAAATTTTGATGATGATTGCTGTAAAAAATCTCTGCAGTTGGAGCAAATTCTTCCTGTACCAGAAATAAACTGCCCTTCAGAAAAAAATGAACACAAGGTGATAGATTCTGAAATCCTCTATGACGTCATGCTCATTACATATGGAAAAACACTTTTCTAGACAATCAGGAAGGAATTAACTGGAGCCTGTAATTCATAACAAAAGACTGGACTGGGAATAAATTTATAATTGATTTACATCTTCAAAATTATTTGTAACAGTATAAGTTCGTACAATCATTCATTTGTAAGTATACGTAAGTACTATACCACATGTCAGATTTTCCTTTTTTTTCCCCTAAGAAATACACACAAGCTATTTTATTTATACACACACTCAAAGTTCCAGGTTCGACTCAACCGAATACCTCTAACACTCAGCCCCAGTAGCCAGACCATAAGGACAAGAGGGAGAGAGGGCGGAGAAGAAAGCCTAATAGGTGTTCACTGTATGATTGCCAGAACAAAGTGAGTTGCAGATCCTAAGGATTCACCTCTATATATATATACTATGGGTTTCCTTGGATATCATTTTGACATTTGATATGATTGCTTAGAGACATGAATGTGTCCTCACTACCAGACCTAGCAACCCAGATGCACAATCCCAGGATCACAGATTTGCGATGAGTGGTTATGGCAACGCATTCCTTTTTGTTTACATTACTTTAGTAATTAACGACGCAGGAGACAGAAATAGTGCACAAATCTTTATTGCTGTAACAACGAACACACGGCAGAATAGTCAAGCTATAAGTAGCCAATAAGTTAAGTACATGAACCGCGTAACCTAGCTACCGCCTCAGCAGTATTTATATATTAAATGTAGAGTAGATCAGGAATAATTTCTTAACAGGATCACAACAGACTATCAGATATAACAATAACAGTGCTCCTGGAGCAGTTCAACTCTTACAGGGAGGAAACCCTTACCGTGGACCAAATTGACTTAGCAGCGCAGGCGACTAATACAGTACTTACATAACAGACCCGCATAATCGGGGCATATCCAATCGGTTAGCATTGAATCAGCATTGTCAGCAACATTACAGAACAGACCTACAACGGATCACCCTAAGATACTTAGTGTAGCATAACATAGCACATTTATGTTAGTCAGAAATGCATCATATTCCATTTCCTTATTGTAACAAGCAAGCCTAGTAACACGTCATAAACAGCGTTTATGTTTTTTAGTTATGTGTTTGGAGAGTGGAGGCAATATCTGCCGCATTATCTTGATTCCTTATCGATAAGATTAGATAAATACATATACAGTACAACCCAGTTAAACCAAGCTCGGTTAAACCAAACAATCGGTTAATCCAAACTTTTTTTGGCGGCCCAGCAAAATACTACCATTCATTACATAAAAAAGTTGGTTAAACCAAAGTTGGTTAATCCAAATTATCGGTTAATCCAAACAATATTGTCGGACCCCAGGCCACTCCGGGATGGTTAAACCAAACTTTCATGTCGTTATATGGTCATCTGAGACCCCACCAACTTTTTATATGATAAATAGTAGTGTTTTTTTGGGGCGCCAAAAAAAGTTTGGATTAACCAATCGTTTGGTTTAACCGAGCTTGCTTTTAACATAAAAAAACAATAATCAAAGTGTCCACATACATTGTATATTACATGTGCAATACACACTTACTCAAAGCCAAAGCTCGGTTAATCGAAACAAATTTCTAGGGTCCCTTCAAGTTTGGTTTAACGGGGTTATACTGTAGTCAGTTTAATAAGTGCAATGTCCAGTTTTTCCACAATCACGGTCGATATAAGAGGGAGTTTAGATTAGCAGTTTGTGGTTGAGAACCTCTGTATGTGTAAATGTGGTGTTTGTGAGTAACTGACACATTGAGGGTACTCCCTATCCTTCAGTTCCGTTATCTTCCCCTGGCGGCCCTTTCTGTAACCATTTATCATGGCGGATATTCCTGGTACATGTTCGCTGGTCCCCGAGGAGGGATTAATCTGTGACCCAACGTGCTAACACACCAGGTCGCCGCTTCAACTTACATGCCGGAAGGTTTTGGTAGATCATGGGATTCGAACCAATGGCTTAGAACCTGGTCAAAATTATACTTGTCGACTCCTAGCCAGGCGCTTGGCATTATTAGGATATGGCAAGGACTGGTTGGCTCAGTGTCAGGATAATGTGACTGAGTGGAATCTCAGGTCATGGTGCTGGTGGCCTGGTCTCCCAGTGGGGCAGCACTATAAAGTCGCCGTCAGTGTGCACTGTCACAAGTCAGGACCCGTCCTGATATGACCTTAGATGTTGCCAGGATGTTAAACTCCAACAACCAACCAACTAATCAACATACCGGAAAGTGGGGGTTTGTGGCCCCACCCACACAACCGTCTATCCTTCACGACCGCCCCTATGCTTTAAAGATCTTGTCAACTGACTTTAGGTCCAGCTTCTCTGCTCAAAACGCTTCACACAGCTCGGTATCACCAGTTTATGATTAGTCCCTCATAAGTTGCAGTAGTTTGTTGGAATATTAGTCAGCAAACAAAACAGGATTGGTGAATGGAATCGATCCACTCATAGTAAACATACACGTTCGTTCACAGCAAAACATCTTGGTGAATTGCCTGAAAGTGACCAGGTGGAGGTGCCACTGGTGATAACCAATCGAGCCCACAGATGCTCTCGGTCTGCACACAATGTCAAAATAATTATATATTTCAATATATCAAACCTGGTCCCGGTGCTCATTTATATTTATATAATAGATTATATCGCATATATATATCCTTAATGGACTTCGACTTCCACGCCGGCCTATATATCCATCACTCCCTCTACCTTATCCCCCACCCGGTGCAGTCGCCGAATGCATAGAGCACTGGCCTTGCATACGTAAGGTTGGGAGTTTGGTTCCCGGTTGAGTCAAACCAATGGCATATCAAATTGATATTTGTTGCTTCCTAGCCGGGGCCCTAGCATGATTAATAGGATATGACAAGGACTGGTTAGCTCAGTGTCGGGATAATGTGTGTGAAAAAGAGAATATCTTCACTCACTGAAATCTGTTCTAAAACATAGCATTCAAGCAGTGGCTATGGGCAGCCAACCCATTCTTAAAGCTGCATAGTCCAATAAAAGCATAAACTTTTCAAAACCAAAGCTATTATCTAGATTTGATTCTTACTTCATCTTCCGAATACCGGAATTTATGTATCCGGGGAGAGAGAGGTCAAGTCCGTGCAGACTAGATCTGGCTTCAGTTAGCAACTCGGCAGCGGAGGAGCAACAGTGAGTTGGAGGAGGAAAACAAACTTAGGTAAGTTTATGTTAAACTAAGTGATATTGATCCAAAATATAATATGCACAGTAGTGAAGTGACTACTCGGTTGGGCGTGTGAAACGTAATACTTAAATGTATGTTACGTGTGATTAAGAGATTGTCTAATCTCTGCTCACGCAGGCGTTACAGAACCACATAGAAACAAGACTGCGATAACACGTGCTCCTGACACTGCTATCGGCCGGATCGAACACACATTGCTACTAGACGGTGTGGTCGCTAATACGCCTAAACAAAACTCAATATTTCAAAAATGATGTATGTAGAGGACCAGCCATCGATTTCACTGCAGGGTGCCAGTGAATCGGAGAGTGAAACGGCAAAGCCCACGAGGGTGTCAAAAGCCAAGCCGTTAAAGAAAATGGCAGCGGATACTAGTATAGTTATAATACGAATCTTACCTGGGTACAGATGATGTATAACTGTTGTTTTCCCGAGGTACAAGCCTCGGATAGTCGTGGGCAAGGGTGAAGGAACCACATCTGGGTCCAGCAATCTTTACCTACTTATTTAGGATAAAAATGATCTTAAACTTATATGGATACTTCAATGTTTTCGTCTTGGCACAAGCAAACGTAATAGTCGTGGTATGGTTGGGTTGGCGGGCCCTAGCCCATGATTTTCACAAAATTGCTAAAAACCAATTTATGCTGACATGGGTGAGAGGGGTCACATACTTCCCCTACTTAGACAACAGCTTTGTGCTGGCAAACACATCTGACGAATGCCGTACGGCAATATCAGACCTCGTAAAACTATTTAAAAAGTTAGGATTTACAATAAATGAGGAGAAGTCGGTATTAGAACCAACACAACACCTAAAATTCCTGGGGTTCAAGATAGACTCAACTACAATGGAAGTTGAACTAACGGAAGATAAATTAACAAAATTCTGAGAAGCAGCCCTACAAGATAATTAACAATAAAACACCTGTAATAAGACAAGTAGCAGGAGTAGTGGGGCTGATGGTAGCCTACTCACCAGTGGTGGAGTATGCAGGGGCACACTTCAAACAGTTGGAAAGTGATAAGATTAAGGCCCTAAAAAGAATTAAGGGAAACTTCGACAACATAATGTGGATCTCAAACGAGGGTCTAGCAGACATAAACTGGTGGTTAGAACAGTTAGAAGGCAGATCAGGAGGGAACTGCCAAAGATTGAGTTGTACACAGATGCCTCACTAGAGGGATGAGGGGCGCATACACAAACAGGGGGGGATGGTGGCGCCCAGAAGAATTAGCACACATAAATGTACTAGAACTAAAAGCCATACTTTTCGGCCTACAAAGCCTATGTAAGGTAGAAAACACACACATACGAATACATACGGATAAGACAATGGCATTTGCATACGTTAAGTACATGGGTGGTCAAGGTCAGAGGACTGCTTGAGAGAGTCAATAAAAATTTGGGAATGGGCACAGCTCCACAGCTGGTGTCCTCCCAGAGAGGATAAACGATCATTAACTTAACGGTAGACAGAATGAGAATCGAAGAAGATTCCATTGTGTTCAAAATTAAAACATTGCTAAACCAAAACCAACTGGGCCAACTTGTAAAATATTCTGATAAAACACATTGGTGGGGGAATGCAAATGGTCTATAATGGTAAATGGTATATAGTGCCAGGTGCATGAATGTATTTATGTAGTTGCTGGTGATCCTTTACTTATTGTCAATAGTCATTATGTATTAGTCAGATAGTGTGAACGAGGCACTAGAGATAGTGTGTAAGGGGCACTTAGAGCTCTACTCACTACCCCCTCCCCCCTCTGTTAGTCACGGATCACCACACACTCAGCTCAGGCAGGTGGTGGCCAAGCAGCCACACCGCATGGTGGTGGTGGGCAGATCACTGTAGCCATGGTGACACAGGAATGCTTAATGTTCATTGGTGGAACTGTAAATGCTTGATTCTCATTGGAGAACACGGTCAGGTGGTATGCCATACCAGATCCATGTACCACTATATAATAATAAACCTGAGGGCATTGTCTCCACTTGCTATCCGGACCGCACTTTGTCCACACCTCTCTCTACCTCCTCTCCCCTGGCCTTGCTCCTCCTTGATGTCTGAAAACAGTTCCAGGAGGGGGAGCCCGCCGGCATTTCACTTTCTACTCTTACTCTGTCCGTGTCTATGGCTCACTGGTTGGTCACCATAGAGCAAATAGACATGGTCCTTTGACTCAACTCTCCTCATTTCTCTTTCCTAGACTCTACCCTTTCGATTTCTCCCAGGCATACTTCTTCCCCTGACCAGGGGAGTTGTGTGCTTGGGTGGGGCCCTGTACCTTTACGTTTTCTCTCGCTTTCTTCTCGTTGCTGGAACCACCGCTGCACCTATCTTTACCCACCCTTCCATGAAATCCTTGCTGCTGTCGACTGGATACAAGTACTCAACTACTGCCGGACTGAAGAGATTCAGGCCGCCTCAGCGCTTCGCCATTAGAGCGTTGTAAAGATGTCCCCAGCTTCTATTACCGTCCCTACTGAAGTTTTATCTTCAACCAAAGATCGGAGCCTCTCTATAAATGTTGCAGTTCTGTAACCAGTAACCGTCGTAAGGTTACAAGCCACCCCCCAAGTCAAGCCATTGTCTCTCTCTCTACTTTCATTCTTTATACTCTTCCTTTCTCTTGTATTGATTTCATTATAGCCTGCCTACACAACCACAGATTCCAGCTGAGGACTTTACAACCTGTTGGACTCGGTGAGGTTCTGCACATTCAAAGATGAACGTACATTGTGTGTGGTCAGGACGATCAAAAAGGTGCCTGGTAGAACTGAAAAGATAAGAAGCAACAAACAATTACTCCTGTCATACACTGGGCCACACAGACTGATCTCATGAGCGATGCTCGCGAGATGGACACTGAGCGTCCTGAACTTAGCAGGAATAGACACAGCCCGGTATAAGGGCCACATCATGAGAGGGGGATCCACTTCCGTGGCTGAGGTGATGGGAGCAAATCTCAATGCCATCATGCGCAATGCGTCCTGGAGGGACAGCAAAAGCTTTACGCGTTTCTACCATAAATCGATCGAGGATCCGGGAGAAACACAGAGACCAAACGAAAGGCCAGGAAATAAAGTAGTGAAACAGGTCACAAAATAACATAGTCAAGATAGACAAAGTAGTACTGGCAAAATGAACTCTGTAGACAAGGTGGTAGGTTGATACCATTGTTTTTTTATAAAAGATTGTCGATGAACAGTGAAGCCACGCCACAAGGTGGATTTAAGTACACAAAATGATGAAAAGTGTTATAACGAGATATTGAAAAGTGTTATAAGTGTACAATGTTATAAAGTGTAAAACGTATGTACACACAATGATGAGTGAAATGTCAAAACAAAGGGTTTCTAAATAAAAGGCCACCTGGGCCGTAATACGCACTCAGACGGTAAATGAAATGACATAACAAAAGTGCCCAGCACTATGCTCATATATTTACAGAAACGGGAGAAGGGCGGAAGAAGTAGAAGAGGGAGGAGAAGAAAAGAAGCAAGCCGATAAAAGTCGGGTCGCAAAAAAAACATGCTTCGAAGACTCTCCCCGGATACTTAACTTCCGGTATTCGGAAGATGAAGTAAGAGTATGATAGTTATACTAGACTTGTAAGTTGAAGTATTACTGAGATTCTTACGAATCTCCGAATACGAAGGTATGATCAGGGGCCCGCCCACCTGTGCCTAGAATTAGGGATAAACAATGATTCACTCGAGTATATACATAAAATTAAATAATATATTCCTAAAGGTTAGGGAAGGTTAGGGTACTGATCCTGGTTTTAGATTTGTTGCTCCCCTCCAACTACGGAAACTGGAGCCAGATCCGGTCTGCGCGAGCTTGACCTCTCTCCCCTGATCCTTACCTTCGTATTTGTAGATTCGTAAGAATCTTAGCTACTTCAACTTACAAGTAAGTCTAGTATAACTATCATATCCTATGTATCTAAACTTACATATTAATGCATTTATTAAGCATTTGTTGCCACATGGAAAGGAATGCTGAGTCAATTTAATAGAAGCTGTTACTGCTGTAGCCTGTGGTGTCAGAGTTTTGGCGCGCTTGCCAAAATTAATCTGGCATGTTTACACTTCAAATATCTACAAAGTTACCCATTTAAAATAAAAGTTGTTTCAAACTAAAGTAATGTAGATTATAACCAACCTTCTCGGTCTTACTTTAGTAAACATTTTGAATGTGAACATTTCTAGATGTTTAGCTTGAATACATTAGGATTGGTGAGGACCATTTGATAGAAATATTTATTTATGATAGCAAATTTCACAATAACAAAGTGAGTCAGCGTATTGGGAACTTCTAAATGTCACTGGGTGGGCTTTTAAAAAATAATTTAATATAATTTGTTTACGAATTGTTCACTGACACTCATGAACACATCATTGACAATATAAATACTTTCTTTTGGTGTGCTTCTGTTTTTAAAAGTTTATTGCCGTTGATCTGATACTTCCCTTATATTAAATCAATGTTAGTTTTTTTCTCTATAACTATTCGTTAGAACATGAATAGTCTTAGTGCACATGGACTCTTCTTCGGCCCACTTTGTGAACTGAAGCTTCTTAGGCTGGTGGGGATGGGGGCAGTGATAGTGTACTATCGGTGGCTTAGGTAAAGTTTCTGTACGTTTAATATGTGACCATTTGGCTTTTGTTCTGATTAGGGTGGGAAGTGGAGAAATGGGGTGAGTTCATTATTTCTTTGTTCCCTGCTAAGATTTAATAGTTACTGCTGTTGATGTGTTCGATATTGTGCCGTTTTCCTCATGTATATGAGCCTGTCCCAAGACGTGATAACTCTCTTCTTTTTTTTCCATTGTGACAATTGACACAAAACAGCAGAGAAACAATTACACTGAAAACACAAGGACAGTTGCTTCAAATCAATATGTATTCTATTGGGATTATGAAACACCATGTAAAAAACAAATCAATTTATCCTGACAAATGCATAAGCAGATAGTATGTTGATGTTACAATGGACAAAGTTTTGTCTCATATTGCTTAGCACCTTTTGAGACAGTCTCGTATATATGTAAAAAAATAAAATAATAATAATAATAATAACAAGAAAACTCCAAGTGAATGAGGCATCAGGGTTCCCCTGTGGGGTGTGTGCCTCCATCCCCCCTTTCTTTTTGGTGAAGACTGGTCAGGCTACATTCGACCCCATGCAGTGGTGTGTGGAAACAAGTATTTCTTGCTACTCCCTAAATTATTACATGTGATAGAGGGAGGGAGGCTTATCACTCTTATATATTTTACCTCGGTACTATGCCTCTGGCTACTCGTACCCAGGGAGAAGGAAGAACATCCGGGTCTAGCAATTAGCATAATCTACTCACAGCGGGAGGACTTTTGTGGAGTAGCTCCGGCAATTTGTCTACATTAACTACTAAACCAACCAGGTTAGTACCATTTTAACTGGTGACATTATGGTAGTTCATGTTAGTGTTGTGGGGATGATGAAAATGGGAAATATTGCGCCTAGAGCAGGACTCGAACCCACATCTCTTTGCATTCTGGGCCAGTGTGCTAACCATTACACCACCTAGGCTCCATGATATCAACACGCTACCCACACCTACCTGTCTATGCGGCTCCTTGCCTGAGAGGTCAGTGCAGACCACTACACTCGTCCCCCTGGAATTGTAAGTCTGTTAATGCTTACAATTACATACAGGCAATGCACTTACACATACATACACACGGTAGATTCAACAACTATACAGCGCATAGTTTGTACAGGATCCTGGTCACAGCAACCAGTGTTGTGGGGGTGATGAAAATGGGAAATATCGTGCCTAGAGTGGGACTCGAACCCACATCTCTTTGCATTCTGGGCCAGTGTGCTAACCATTACACCACCTAGGCTCCATGATATCAACACGCTACCCACACCTACCTGTCTATGCGGCTCCTTGCCTGAGAGGTCAGTGCAGACCACTACATTAGCATTCACATACTTAAAGTTTATTTAACTTTTCATTGAGTATTTACTGTTTTACAGTTAATTACAATGTGTTGTAACATCGTTAGAACAATGCAGCCATTGTTTTTATGCCGCCCGTTGCCGAACGGAGAGATGTTTGGCAGGAGCCATTTTCATCGTCAGGATTTCTCCCTGGCGATTCCTCAATTGTTATTAGGCGTACCTCAGAGTCCGGTAGTATTTTCTTCAACTTGTTGGCAATGAAAGTAACATGTGGCAGAAGTTTATGGGACAGATTGTGTGAGAGGGACCACTGCACTGGTCCATACCCCTCATTTGGTTTCTGTTGGTTGTCCATACCATTTACCTATGACAATCAAATTCCCACACGCCTGTGTTAAAAACTGTTTTAATACAGATTTAAAGTTGCATAGTCCGATGGTATTGAATTTCTGTATTTTTTCTGAGATAAATATATTAGATCGATCACTAGTATCTACTTTACATTAGTTCAAAGTTATTTTAATTTTATATGGTAAACTTTTGAGATATTTTGAGAGCAAACATGGAAAATTAGTTTTGGCAAGCTTGCCAAAATTCTGACACCATAGACTTCTGCAGTAACAGGTTCTGTTAAATTGACTCAGTATTGCCTTCTATGCAGACACAAATGCTTAATAAGTGCATCAGTATCTAAGTTAGATATGTAAAATCAAATCTAGATAATTGGTTTGGTTTTGAAATTTTGATATTTCATCGGACTATGCAGCTTTAACACCATGGTGCACACACTTGGTATTTTATTTTATGT
Source organism: Branchipolynoe longqiensis (assembly GCA_030323885.1). Lineage (NCBI taxonomy): Eukaryota > Metazoa > Annelida > Polychaeta > Phyllodocida > Polynoidae > Branchipolynoe > Branchipolynoe longqiensis. The sequence continues at coordinate 27,391,836 of CM059194.1, forward strand.
GTGTGAGATTCACCTTGAATAATGCCTAACCTTTGGTTTTGGTGTTTTGCAGACTCCCAGCTATGGCTACGAACTGGAGTAAAGCTGACGCACCTCCAGAGCTCAGTGAAGACGAAGACCAGTTACCACCGACCAGTACGGGTACAAAGGTCACCAGAACAAAGGGATTCTGAGGAGGATGGGGGCTCTGAGCTCTCTCGGCTGACCTAGATGCGTGACTGACGTGTCTTGTGGTACTCAAGTTGATGCTCCCCTCTAGACCGCAGGCTGCTAAGCCTGCGTGAGTTTTGGAAGACTCCGATTGGGAGGATCTATCGAAGATCGGGACTCCTCGGATGATGAGTCGCCTGAGGAAGTGGTTGTGGTTCTGTGCAAATGCAAGCATAAGAAGAAAGAACATCCGGATGGGGATGAGTTCACCAGGGCTCGTAAGAAGAAGCCGCTGTTGAAGAAGAGTAAGAAAAAGAAGTCCAAGAATAGTAAGTCTTCTTCCTCGGATTCATCGTCAAGAAACTCGGACTCGGACACCCAGCAGGCGGGTAAATACGCCAAGCTCAGTGGCAAGGTGGTCAAGAAGTGGACACTTAAGGGGAAAAAGATCCAGACCACCACCATGATGAGGAAGACCATTCAGGGCCACTTCAACACTTTCAAGCCAGCGGAAGTGATTATGAAGCTGGCAGAAAAGTTCACGGGGATCAAAGGGATCCCGGAATCGGCCATCAAAGAGATGGATAGCAATGGCAAGCTGAGTGAGGACTGCAAAAATTTGAAGGTGTTCTACACGCTGTACACAAGGCTGTACTATCGGCTCTCGCAGCCATCACACCTATAACAAATAGGATGATGATGGAGAAGACGTTCTCGTTGTTGTGTGAGGAAATGGACGGGGGAATTGTACTGCTCACAGCGGCCAGCAATTTCCTCTCCTACAGACATTTCGAAAACAATCTTTAAGGCCGTCTGTACAGATGCTGGAAAGGAGGTAGCCAGGTCCAAGGAGGTGTTGGACGATGACAGGAAAGAATATGGCTATACTTAGCTAAATAACAGTACGGATAATTTAGCTAGATACTTAGCTTAGCGGAAGGAGTGAGAATACCACTTTTGGAGGAGCCTCTTCAACATAGCTCTTTCCATACTGTTTTGATACTTCAGAATGCGAGGCCGTGAACTTTCAGGTTCACCAATTTTGATTGTAAATATCTCAGGTTTTGTTGGAATGATAACCTTTATGAGTTTACCTGTATGCCTAATGGACTAGTTTGCACTCCACATATTTTCACAAGGTTTCGTAAACCGTTTTTTCCCCATATGGCTATGAAAGGACATATTATGTTTCCGTATATTGATGACTCATTTATTGTGGCACAAACACAATACTATTGTCAGACAGCAGTAGGCGAACTATGTGAGACATTTAACAAATTAAGTTTCTACATACATGAAAATAAATCAGTATTAATACCAACAAAGAAGTTAAAGTTTCTGGGATTCTTTATTGACACCACAGAAATGCCTATTTCATTAACTGAACAAGTTGTTGAATTTACAACAACAGCAAACAAATTATTACAATTGAACAAACCAAAGATACGGCAAGTGCCAATGCTGATAGGAATTATGATAGCCTTTGCCCCGGCTATTCTTTATGGCAAGGCACATATTAAATCGCTAGAAATAGATAAGGTCTTAGCATTGGCGCACACTAAATGGAATTTTGAACGGCCCATGACCATTTCGCCAAAAGGCTTAAATTATATTATGTGGTGGCTATCACACATTACGAATTCGCCCAACCCCATTAGAATGGGAGAACCCAATACTACAATTACAACAGAGCTTCACTATAGGATTGGGGGCTCACAGAGGGCAACATGTGGTCGGTGGATGGAAGATGAAATCTCCGATCATATAAATGTACTAGAGCTTAGGGCTATTCATCTAGGATTACGTAGCCTAGTTTGCCTCCCTAAAAATCATGTAAGGGTATTAACAGATAACACTACAGCTATGGCTTATATACGTAATATGGGAGGGACTCTTTCCAAACCATGTAACCATTTAGCCAAACTAATTTGGGACTGGGCAGAGGAACATGACATATGGCTAATGGTAGCATATATTCCAGGCAGTCAAAATACTTCGGCTGACAAGAAAACTAGACATTTTCACAACCATCTAGAATGGTAATTAAATCAGAGAATTCTTAACCACATTTGTGATAAATGAGGAAAACCAGAAATTGACTTATTTGCATCACGCAACAACAATAATTTACCCAAATATGTGTCTTGGGATCCTGAGCCAGAAGCCTGGAGAGTAGATGCAATTTCTCTGATTTGGAATAATAAATTTGATTACATATTCTCACAATTCAGCATTATCATCAGAGTGGCCAGGAAGATCAAAATGGATCACTCACACACAGTATTGATAGTACCAGCATGGAACACACAACCATGGCTAGCGGCAGTAACCTTAGAAGCAAAAGACATGCTCAGGTTTCCACGAGAAAGTAACAACCTACAACATCAAGGACCACTAACAGTTCATGGAGACGTGTCAACGACACACCTTTTGCATTCCTTTTTTAAGAAAACGCTTAGAACAATATGGTTTAGACAAGATTACACAAGAAAGACTTATTTCACATACCTGGAGGAGAGGAACTGTGAAATTATACACAGGTTATTTGTCTGATTAAAGGAGTCAAGCCATTAAAAGTTACAATAGCCCAAGTTGTAAGATTTCTAAGAATATTAGAAGATGAGGATTAGGATTTGGTGCAATTAATGCAGGAAGATGTGCATTTTCAATTATTCTCCCGAGGATAGATGGACAAAAATGGGAAAGTATCAGTTAGTACACTGGTTTATTAGATCAGTGTATGAGAGAAACCCACTCAAACCCAAATATAATAGGTTTTGGGATGTGTCAGTAGTATATATAAGTTATTCAAGTCATGGGCTAGTAATAGACATTTATCAATGAAGGAACTAGGATTTAAGTTAGCAGTGCTATTACTGCTAGTGACGGGACACAGAGGCCAAACAATTGTGGCACGGTCTCTGGATGGACTAGAAATAGATAAGGATGAGGCAACATTTGATTTTGGAGACATTACTATAAAGTCGAATCGTACAGGGGACCCACTGTCCACGGTGCATTTAAATAGTTTTCTGGATGGCAAACGGAATCTAGGCATCTCACTCAACGCGTGGAGCCATAGTCTCAAAGGCAAGACATTTAGGAATCTCAGTTAAGAGAATCCTGGCGCATGCGGGCTGGAAGATGGCTAGATCGTTTGCAAAGACAAGCAGCCTGGCGACTCGCCCACTCACTGACTAAAGACGGGTGAGAAACACAAAATTCTATTTTGTACTAAAACATTATAGGATGTTAAAATATTATGAATAAAAGGATGGAAAAATAACCCCACAGAATTCTCCCTGGACTACGAGTAGCCACAGGCGTAGTACCGAGGTAAAATAGTATAATTATGCGAGTCTTACCTGGTACAGATAATGTATGGCTTGTGTTTTCCCGAGGTACTAGCCTTGGATAGTCCCACCTACCCTACCCTACCATGACTATTACATTGGCTTGTGCCAAAATGAAAACATAGAGTATCCATAGAATATTGAGATAATTTGTTATCCTATAAAGTATGTAAAATATTGCTGGACCTGGATGTGCTTCCTTCTCCCTGACCTACGATGTCCGAGGCTAGTCCCTCGGGAAAACACCAGTTATCCATCATCTGTTCCAGGTAAGACTTGTATTTATACTACTATATAATATATGGTGATAATATATTATCACACACATGTGTGGGATGTATAGCCATTATACGAGTATAAAGGCGTCTATTACTATTTTTGTACACCCATTTTGTGCAGAGCATGCCCCTCCACCACGTGACCGGTTACACCGCCACCAGTACCAATCCTAACCAGGGACACGCCACTGTCATTCTCACCCAAGAATTTATATTCCTCCAGTGTGTGTGGCATGAGGGGGGGGGGGGACTACCCGTATACAACTCCCCGACAGCTTGGGGGGGGGGGGCGCCACCAATGCGTTAATGGAGGAAGTAGCAAAGTATATATGTTCCCTTAGCATTTATACTGGTATAATGCGTTATACATCACATATACGTTAAAGAAAGGGAAAACCAAAGCAATGCATAATACATGGAACTATTGTAGTAGTATGCACTGACTGCTCAGGCAAGGAGCCACATAGACAGGAGGGTATCGATAGGGTGTTTGCATCAGGAAGTCTAGGTAGTGTAATGTTTAGCACGTTAGCCCTGGCATCAGAAAGCCTAGATTGTGTAATGGTTAGCACTCTAGCCCTGGAATGGCAAGAAATGTGGGTTTGAATCCTGCACTAGATGCAATATTTCCGCTTTTCATCACCCCCACATCACTGTGTAAAATATTTCGATACTCAGCGAGGGGTGGGGGGATGCAAATGTTCTATTACTGATCGGTGTACGTGACCAGGCACATGTGTGACCAAGCGCATGTATATATAAGTGGGATGTAAATAGACATGGTGGTGCTGGCAGGTCTTGGTGTGATTTCACTCAGGGCCTAGCCCTTGTGCCTGGGTAGGGGTCGCCACAGTCAAAAGGTCAAGGTTGGTGGTGGCCATGGGGCCATACAGCTACTGGTGGTGGGCAGACCACTGGTCTCCATGGATACCAGGAATGCTGGATCCCTATTGGTAGGGCCAAGAATGCTCAATTGGGGGAAGGAGGTTGGGTGATACTTTACAATGAACCCATGTAATTATATAAGCAATAAACCAGAGGGCTGGACTCTCTCTTCTCTCCTATTATTCTTTGCTCTTTCTTTCTCTTTGTCTATATGGTTTTCCTCATAGCCTATGTACACAGTCACATATCCGAGCATTATATTCTACAAACTGGTGACCACGGCGTGTGGGTGGTTTCTACAACTAGTTGCCCTGACCTGGATCCTGTGCAAGCTATATGCTGTATGGTTGTGGAACCTATCCGGTGTATGTGTATAAGTGCGTTGCCTCACTGTATGTAATTGTAAGCATTACATGACTTATGGACGTCAACTATTTAAAAGACTGACAATTCCAGGGAGACAAGTGTAGTATTGTGCATTGACCTCTCAGGCAAGGGAGCCACATAGACAAATAGGCACGGATAGGATGATTGCATCAGGGAGTCTAGGTAATGTATTGGTTAGCCTGCGAGCCCGCAATCGCAGGAAATGTGGGTTCGAATCCTGCTCTAGGTGCAATATTTCCCAATTTCATCCCACGACACTAGTAATGCTGAGCGCCAGGAAATGTGGTGGCAAGTATGAAAACAAAACACAAAATAAATATATACGTGTATTTTACCTCGGTACAACGCCTCGGCTACTCGAGGTAAAAATAATGGTAAGGTTTCCATAAATTGATGATTCATTCATTATGGTCCAGTTATAGTCAAGCTGCTCACAGGCAGTTACCGACCAAGTTATGAAACAGACCAAACTTTTGTAAGGTTTATTTCGAATGAACAACTATATGAATTTACTTGTTTACCAAGTGGTTTAGCTTGTGTTTTCCCTTCTTTACAAATTGTTAATTTGTTCGCTCATGAAAAGTGAAAGACAGGATCTTCCCGGACAGTGATGATTTATGTTTTGCTGTGCAGTCAAAAGCATCTGGTCAAAATGCAGTAAATGGTTGAGGTACCACATTTACGAAGTTAGGAGTTGCTGGAAAGCATACAACAGAACTAAAATGGATTTTGGAAGGCCGTTGACTTGATGAAGAACTTAGATCATATTAATGTTCTAGAGTTGAGAAGCAGTGTATTTAGGGTTAGGTGTTTAGCCGGCATGCCCTAATGCTATGTCAGGATGTTGACAGATAGTACTACAGTAATGGCTTTCATTCGCAACATGGGAAGGACAATGTCCAACTCATATAATAAGAGAGTGAAATTAAATTGGAATTGGGGAAGCCATATATATTTTGTTGGCATCATGAAATAATAACATTTTATAAAGTTGTTCATGGCATCCAGAGCAAGATTTTTGGCAAGTGGATGTTGTCTCTTTGATTTGGGAGGAAAATAAATTTGATTACATTTTCCTAAACATTCAGCTGAATCGGCAGAGTAGCAAGGATGGGCTTTGATGGTCCCTGTTTGGGACATGCAGCCATGGTTGGAAGTATTAGCCTTAAGAGCTAAGGACTTTATAATTTTCATACACGTAAGGGAACAGTTTTTAAGCATTAATGATGCGTGGGGATGTGTTAACAACACCCCTTCTGGCATTCTTTTCGGAACACATATTTACAATACTTTGGTTTAGAGAAAGTTACTCGGCATGATTATTTGGACTGGTCATTAAATGATGATATTGGTTCAATAATTTGATTGGTTTGAATCTAGAAAGAATAACAAGTTACATAAATAATTGTTATGCCATCCACAAAATAAATGGGGCATTTTTTGTTTAAATACATAAAGTTAAGCCAATGGAACCATCCCTTGCCGAGGTAGTCCGCCTCTTACGAATGATGCAGGATGATGGATTAGGTTATGGAGTCTTTTATGCAGCTCGATGAGCTTTTTCGGTCATCTTACCAAGGAGTGACGGAGAATTAATTGGGAAACACGAAGTCCTTCAGTGTTTCGGGAGGTCATTATATGAAAGAAACCCTCCTAAACCATAGTATAATAGGTTTTGGGATGTCTCAGGGGTATTTAAGGTTTCTTGAAAATGGTCTAGTTAGGGACATCTATAGATAAACAGCTAGGCTTTAAATTAGCTGTATTGTTACTTTGGGTAACCAGTCATAGGGCCCAAGTAATTGTTGACCTTTTTATTTACTGGCCTAGACATTGATAACAAGGAGGCCATGTTTGATTTGGAAAATTTTAAAATCAAACAGTACAGGAGATCCCCTGTCCTTGATTCTTTTTAATGGGTTCCCACATGACAGGAAACTGTGTGTAGTGTCAGCCATTAGGGCTTATATATCCAAGATAAAAGGAATACATAATTCCAGACAGTTTTTGGTAAGCTTCATAAAGCCACATAAGGCTTTATCCAGAGATGCGATCGCCTGTTGGACGATTCACGTGCTCAAGTCAGCAGCCTTTGACATAGGACGCTACGCTTCGCACTTTACAAGAGGTGCTATGGTCTCGAAAACGAGACAATTGGGAATCTCAGTGAAGAGAATCCTAGCATATGCCGGCTGCAAGACGGCAAGGTCGTTGGCTAAATATGGCAACAAACGACTAGAAAAGACAGGCGGGGTTGTAACCCGCCTACTCACCAACTAAGAAGATGTGTGAGAATTTACAAAATTGCAATTTACAACTGAAAAATTACTAGGTTTATCAGATAATAGAGGATAAAAATGAGGGTACGTAAAGTCTCCCTCGGCCTCGAGTAGCCGAGGCGTTGTACCGAGGTAAAATAGTATAGTTAGACGAATCTTACCTTGGTACAGATGATGGATAACTCTTGTTTTCCCGAGGTACAAGCCTCGGGTAGTCGTGGACTAGGGCCCCCCCCACCACACCCTGCCACGACTATTACGTTTGCTTGTGCCAAAAAGAAAACATGAGGAATTCCAATCATTAAGCTCATTTTTATCCTGAATAATTAGGTGAAGATTGCTGTACCGGATGTTGCTTCCTTCTCCCTAGTCCACGACTACCCGAGGCTTGTACCTCGGGAAAACAAGAGTTATCCATCATCTGTACCAAGGTAAGATTCGTCTAACTATACTATATAGATTGTTTAATTATATATATATTATATGTGTATGTGATTCATATAGTAGTTTCATGTATTATGCATGGTTTTGGTTTTCCTTTTTTTAAACTTATATTCTTAGTATTCATAGTTATTGTGTTATTCTCAAGACTGTTTCTGGTCGGTGTTTTATAGTTGTTTTATTGCTGTTTAACTTCCCTGCGTTTATTGTCGGTGAAATGAGGGGAATACCCTTGGAATCCTTGGCGGCTCGGTCACAGGCCTTTCCTTAGATTAATTACTCATTTTAAATACTAGTTTTCTGGACCTATATTCTGCACTGGTTGTAATTAATATATTTGTATTATTTAAGTAGTTTTATTTGTTGTCATTCTAGTATATTGAAGGCAATAATGTAGTTTAATCGATTAAAATATGTGTTTTCACTGTAGTAGTCTCTTATTTTGTTCTTAGATAGGTTTATTTCTATTGCCAATGACTTAATTAATGTGTACAGCTAAACTGTTTACTAACTTTATGTATTTGTTACTGAACGGGCTGGCCAAGTCGTGGGTTCGATTAACGACAGAGTCAAGCCAATGACTTACAAAATTGATACTTTGCACTATTTATTTAGCTGGTGCTTGGGATTACTCGGATAGAACAAGAACTGGTTTGTCCAGTGTCAGGGTAATGTGACTGAGTGGGATTTAAATGACAATTTACCTAACCCTTATCCAACCGAACCCTAACCTTCAAAAGGTAATCACAGATAATACATTCATACCATGAAAGCTCGCAAAACCAGCTGAAGTCTCGGTAGACAGCTCAGGTCATTTCACGGTGTAGACTATGGATACTGCGGTAGACCGCACACCAAAGTAGTTTTTTTTTTTTAGCACCGGTACAAATTTAGCTAAGTGTTTTGGTTTTGAAAATTTGATGCCTCCATCGGACTATGCAGCTATAAGTCTGGGCAATACTTGAGTGGGTGACGACTTGGGACTGCGATGCACTGTAGACGTCCTGATATGGACTTCTCTGTAGATATAGCCTATATATAGCCTACTCAATGAATATGCATGATAACCTGTTTGCAGATCTGATATGGATTTATTTATCTCGAAAGCCAGGGTAGGACAGTAACTTCTTTTCCTACTTGTCCAATCGGGCAAGTGACTGAATTTTCTACTTGCCCGAGTGGCAAAACTACTTGCCCAAACCCAAGTCAGCCAATTGAAACTGAAATCTGCTACTGCAGATCAGAAAAATAATGACTTGCCCATTCAGGCAGGTCACAGAGAACTTCACCTGCCCGACCGTGTAAACTGGGTGCCCCGGGCAACTAGGCAGTCCTGATTGTTCTAACTTCTACCCTGATAGCCTACCAAATCAGCAGTGGATAAGCATGATTGCATGATTGCCTGTTTGCAGATCTTCCTACTGTATGGGTTCCCGTACAATGTCGATACCATCGACGCTTCACCGCGACAACCGGAAGTGTCTGCGTGCAGCTCTGCGCATGTCAGATGGAACCCCTGCGCACGCAGTCGTACTGCTGCAAGGGGGTGTCTCATTCCAGCGATACGACACCGACTTCGACAACGTGGCCTTCAGACAAGTGATGCTTTCATGTGTAGTACTTAGGCCAAATAAACAACACAAAAAGGGTGATCGTCCTTTTGATCTCACAAATCAGGGTTGGGGGCGGTTTTAATATTTTTTATTTTTCTGGCATATGACGTAGATGTAATACATAACCAGAAGCGATGGCTGAATGAGTTGAGGGTCCACCTACCATTCTGGTAGGTCGTAGGATTCAAACTCCTGTGTTTGGACCCTGGCCAATCGAACCAATTACTTAAAAATTGATACGAAAGTTGAATTGCTGTTAGCCCGACGCATCTTTAACAGTTTTAAGAAAAATATAAAATATGAAAAATTCAGGGGCGGACGATTTTTCAGCCACGAGCAGGGACGATCATCTATTTATAAACATTTATTTGGCCTTATAATGCGCGAAAATTCAGTCTTAATTCCCCCGTCTTATGTATTAAGGGACAGAACATAAAATGTCGGTGGCTTTCACAATACTACCAATGTTAGGATATGTTTGACCCTCCCCTAATCCTAACAAGAAGACATTGGTTAAACATTAATGACATGTGACTGATGTTTACTGCCTGAAAAGCAATCTGAACATAGCTTTTTCCGCCACCCACCAACCACCTCCCTTGCCCACCTTTCAAACATTATTCGGATTCTGAAAAACATCGATATTTAAGAACTGTCCCTATGTCTGAAGTCTGACTCTTATCTTATTACTGATGGGATAAACTCCCGTCAACCAAGATTATTTGTAGACTTAGTTGAGAAATAATCATTAATTTGTTTCGTTTGTCCATTCAAATTTGTTGAAAGAGGGAGAGCGGTTAGAAATGAAGTCTACAAAAAAAACCTACAGAGCCCTATGGTTTATTTCAGTGTGGTGTGTGTATTAAGTCTTTATTTATTTCTCCTAGGTAATCTGTCGATGTCCCTTTTATACTTAGCTTAGCTGTTCCACTAATTCAGCTGCTTGTTTTTGTCTACTTTCAGGGTGTCGGCTGGTTATAATAATGGTGACTAGTTGTTTACTCCCATTCTTAAAGCTGCATAGTCCGACGAAGCATCAAATTTTGAAAACAAAAACACTCACCTAGATTTTTATTATACATATCTAACTTAGATATTGGTGCACTTATTAAACATTTGTTGCCACATAGGACATACTGAGTCAATTTAACAGAAGCTGTTACTGCACAAGCCTATGGTGTTAGTTTTGGCATGCTTGTCAAAATCAATTTAGGATGTTTGCACTTGAAATATCTCAAAAGTTAGCCATTTAAACTGAAAGTTACTTCAAACTAAAGTAAGGTAGGTTATAACAACCAGTTAAATATATTTATCTCAGAAAAGTGGCAGAAACTCAAAACCATCGGACTATGCAACTTTAATTTTTTTTTTTTTTTTTTTTTTAAACACTCAAGACCTGCATCAGCCAATTAACTATGTCATCCGTGGCGGTGGTGGTGGTAGTAGTAGTAGTAATAGTAGTAGTGGTAATAAAAGTAATGTATTTTAAACCCCAACACACGCCAACACAATTTCTACAGTGTAAACAAAGGTTCAGTCCGCACCCATATGATCCAAGCTTCAAATAAAATTAACAAACAACTTTTTCTTTTAGGAGAGGATGAACATGGGGTGCGGGGGGGGGGGGGGATTTGGCACCTTTCATGGTGGCTCAGGAACCCAACGCCTCTAATAGCTCTTTTTCATGGAGTGTGCGCAGTGAGTTGCTATCCAATTACATTAGTTATTGCCACTGCCGCCAGAGGGCAGGTTAGTTAGTAGTGGTGGGAAATCGTCTATGAGTATAAGACCCTTTCCGCGGACCGCACGCGGTGGCCGAATCAGTAAAGCGCAGGCTTCTCGTGCGGGAGATCGGGAGTTCGGTTCCCGTTTGAGTCAAGCCAATGACTTACAAAGTTGATACTTGTCGTTTCCTAGTTTGGCGTTCGGAATTAATAGGATAGGGCAAGGACTGGTTAGCTGAGCCAGTGTCTTGGCTTGGTGGTAGATTTCACTGAAGGGCGGGTTGGCATGGTGGTGGAACTCGTGTAGATTTCACTGACGCTGGTGGCCGGTGTGTACTTGCAGAGCGGCGTTCTGTCTGGGCGACCATACGCTGAAGGTGCCCATGGCACTGCATGCTGGGAACCAGCGGCGGCTGCTCGACGCGTTGCGCACGCAGCCCGGAGTTTGCGCAGGCGCCGTGGTGCTGCTGCAGGGCGGGGAGGAGTTCCAGCGGTACTGCTCCGACGTTAACGTCACCACTTTCAGACAGGTGTGGCCACCACAAATTATATGACTGTGAGCTTTTTTAATTCATGAGTGTCTATTGACACAAAATTGATTGTATGCTTTTAAATTGTATGCACAAACTGAAGAGCCAAGTACAGATGTGCTTGGAGAGCATTTGTCGGAGTACAGTTCCAGTCTCAGCCCCCTATATTTCACATTAAAACAAATATATTTCCTGTTTGAACTACTCTAAAGAAAATTGAAAAAAACTCAGTTTTACTCTCCCTTCTGTCCACTCACCCATCCATTTTCAAAACAACACTGTGCCTGACCCTTGCAGTAAGTCTATTACACCCCCCCCCCCACACACACACATATCTGGTTATATAAACATAAAAACTAAGTAGAGTTGTGCTTGGAGAGCATTTCTCGGAGTACGGTCCCCATCGCCACAAGGTATACCGGGCCACTTTAATGTGTGGTACTGGGATTCTTCCTCTCTGATAGGTAGGGTCTGCTTTACCATAATACAGTCGATGCTTTTACCCTGTGTTAGTAGTGCTTCTCACTTGCATAATTTAATTAGGCTTTTTATAATTAATCAACAAGAATTTACCTCACTTAGTAACTGCAAGAATATACCGTTTTGTTTTATTTAGTATTATCTCTTTATTTTTCCATGGGCTGTTAAAATATATTTTTAATTACTCGGAATACCTTGTCTTCTGGATACATCGTCTATATGGAACTTTGGTCGTAATGCGAAGCATTGCGTTTGATGCGAGGAGAGGAAGAGACCCGCCCCGCGCTGTCGCGCTGCTTTCTCACCTCGGCAGACGGCGCACCGCCTCCTCCCCCGCCCCCCGCGTCGCGCACCACTCGCGCCTCATCCGACGCCCGCTGCTCGCCACCTCACGCCCTCCCCCGGGCCGGCAGCATTCACACCTCACCTGCTGTCGCCCGTCCCTCCTCCCTTATAAGGTCGCCCGCCGGCCTCCCTCAGGCACTCGCCCTCCTGCCGTCTCCCAGCTCTCTGCCGTTTTCACTTGGCATTCTTCACCTCGGACCGCTGCGTGCCCTCGGACCGCTCCAGGATGCCCAGACACGGCAGGGGCACGGGCCGCCAGAGGTCCCAGGCAACCGCCCTGGCCACGCCGGGACCCGCCTCGGGCGCGCTGGGAGGCGCGTCACCCTCCTCGGCCCCGGCGCCTCCGTCGGCACCCTCGGACCCCACCTCAGGCACCGAGATAAGTGCGATTCTCAAGGCTCTCCTCGACCTTAAGGCCCTCCAGCGCGCCTCCACCACTGCCACCACCACCCGCCTCTACGCCCGCCTGGACGCCCTCGGGTCCCGGAGAGCCCGAGGGCAACCCCCTTGGACCACGCCGGCCGCCTACACTACGCCGACCGCCCCAGCACCTCGGGCGCGCGCCGCAGGCGAAGCCTGCCCTCCGCCGCCGCCACGAGCCGCCTGCACCACGCCGCCCGCACCAGCACCTCGGGCGCGCGCCCCAGGCGACGCCTGCCCTCCGCCGCCGCCTCCAGCGACTCTGCCGGGGGTGGTGCACCCCCAGCAGCCCTCTCAGCGCGGCAGCCCGCTCACCGCCGCGCCCGAGGGGACGCCACCGCCCACCCCGAGGCGGACGGCGCACGGCACACCGCCCTTCCCAGCACCTCGGGCACACGCCCCCACGGGGGCGTGCCCTCCCCCGCCGCCTCAAGCACCGCGCGGCAGCCGTCTCACCGCCGCGCCCCAGGGGACGCCACCGCCCGCCCCGAGGCGGCGGACGGCGTACGACACCCCCCCCATCCCAGCACCTCGGGCACACGCCCCCACGGGGGCGCGCCCTCCCCCGCCGCATCAAGCACCGCGGAAGGGACCTCGGACGACCGCCGCGGCCACGCCGGCCCCCTCCTCGGGCACGCCAGGAGGCGCCTCGGCCCCGGGTCCCTCTCCGGCGCCGCGGGACCAGCCCTCGGGCGCCGAGGCGGCCCTCCGACATATCACGCCCCGTCGCCTCGGACGACATACAGCCCACCACCCATCACATCACCTCCGGCACATGTCACCGGGGGAGCGCACCCCCCCGCCACCTCAACCACCGCCCCGGGGGGCACAGACCCCGGCCGCCTCGGCGGATTTTTGATCCGCCCCCCCCCCCCCCCCCCGGGCCGGCCCGGGGGGCCCTCTCCGGCGCCTCACCACCACCTCGAAGCCGACAACCTCCTCATCACTACCGACAACCCCCAGAGATCACCGACCGAAGCGACGCCCAGCCAGAGCCGGGGATCATCATCCCGCACCTCACGCCTCAGACCACAGCCCAGCCCAGCCTCACGAGGAACCCTCAGACCACAGCCCAGCCCAGCCTCACGAGGAACCCTCAGACCACAGCCCAGCCCAGCCTCACGAGGAACCCTCTTCCGGTGGCACAGCCGACCTCCACAACACCACCTTCATCAACCCGCCCGACCCGACCCCGACCCCCACCCCACCCAGCCCTGAGGACTTCGCCGGCCCCCTACCGGGCCAGCCCGGGGGGGCCCTCTCCGGTGCCTCACCACCACCTCGAAGCCGACAACCTCCTCATCACTACCGACAACCCCCCAGAGATCACCGACCGAAGCGACGCCCAGCCAGAGCCGGGGATCATCACCCCGCACCTCACGCCTCAGACCACAGCCCAGCCCAGCCTCACGAGGAACCCTCAGACCACAGCCCAGCCCAGCCTCACAAGGAACCCTCTTCCGGTGGCACAGCCGACCTCCACGACACCACCTTCATCAACCCGCCCGACCCGACCCCGACCCCCACCCCACCCAGCCCTGAGGACTTAGCCGGCCTCCCCCGGGCCGGCCCGGGGGGCCCTCCCCGGAGCCTCACCCTCACCACTGCCGATAGCCCCGCGACTTCCACCGACAACCTCCCAGCGAACACCGACCGCAGCGCCGCCCAGTCACAGCCGGGGACCCACCACCTCGGGACCTCACCGCCTCAGGACCACCAGCCCAGCCCAGCCTCACAGGAACCCTCTGCCGACATCACATCTCAGGAGCGGGCCTCCCCTTTTTGGCCGCCCGCTCCCCCTCCACCTAGGCTCCGGACCCTCCTCTCACCCAGACCTCCATCTCCGGGCCCCCGCCTCGGGCACGCCTCGAGCCCTCTCCTACTTTTGGTGGAGGGCTCCTCGGCACCCCCTCACTCCACTGACACTTGATGAACTGAACTTTACTTTTATTACTCCGCTCCTCATGAGCTTCTTTACTTTATTAATCATTGCTTATTTACTTCTATTGTCCTATTGTTACCCTGTTTGACTTGTATGCTCTGTCTCAGGCGTAAATAAAGACGCCTTATTTCCACCCCCGCCTCCTCTCTTCCTTTTCGCGCATCGGTCGTAATGCGAAGCATTGCGTTTGATGCGAGGAGAGGAAGAGACCCTCCCCGCGCTGTCGCGCTGCTTTCTCACCTCGGCAGACGGCGCGCCGCGCCGCCTCCTCCCCCGCCCCCCGCGTCGCGCACCACTCGCGCCTCACCCGACGCCCGCTGCTCGCCACCTCACGCCCTCCCCGGGGTCAGCAGCATTCACACCTCACCTGCTGTCGCCCGTCCCTCCTCCCTTATAAGGTCGCCCGCCGGCCTCCCTCAGGCACTTGCCCTCCTGCCGTCTCCCAGCTCTCTGCCGTTTTCACCACCCACCCACCCTACACTCCTCCTACCCCTCTTCTCCAGTGGAGGGCTTCTCGGCACACCCTCACTCCACTGACACTTGATGAACTGAACTTTACTTTTATTACTCCGCTCCTCATGAGCTTCTTACTTTATTAATCATTGCTTATTTACTTCTATTGTCCTATTGTTACCCTGTTTGACTTGTATGCTCTGTCTGAGGCGTAAATAAAGACGCCTTATTTCCACCCCCGCCTCCTCTCTTCCTTTTCGCGCATCATCAAGCCACACACGATATATGCAGTTAATCTATTTTCATTTTTAGGTAGTGTAATGGTTTGCACACTAGCACCAGAATGGCAAGAAGGAAATGTGTGTTTGAAACCTGTTCTAGGCAAAATATTTCCCATTTTCACAACCCACAAGGCATATATCATATATATGGGGCATATATATATATATGGGTCACTCTCCTGAAAACTGGTCAGCATGGGATGGGATTTTAATACATCAATAAATACCTTCCTACTTATTTTTTTCCTTATACTTTTCATGTTCAGATTTGATGAAAGAAATAAGGGAAATAAAATAAACTGTGTGCAACTTTGGTCCATTTAGTTATGAAGTGTTTTTGTACAAAAAAAAACCATTTTACAGTCAGCCATTTGTAACATGACATAGGGATGTGGTTGAATCCTTATTAACATCTTGTATTGCATTGATATATCAAACAAAACAGTTCCCAAATCAAAAAGGAAGTGTTTATTAACATGTATGGATGCTTAAATTTAAAAAAAAAAAAAAATTTAATATCTTCAGAAATAACATTACAAATTTCTGTCACACGTGTAACCGTGGTGTCTGGATGCCACAGAAATATTGTACACTAATTATTCAGTGAATAAAGCATGGCTGGGAATTTCTTTTTTTTATCAATATAAGCACTACATATTTCTGTATATTATGCCATGATTAATATGCTTCTAAGTATGATATTATTTAATTCTGATTAGATTTTTATTAAGCAGACTGTGGTGTCCTAAACATGTGTTACATGTGTGACACACATGTTATACTGCCATAAGACATACCTTATTCATGGACTACACCTTTATTTTTCATCTCATCAATTTATATTTTACACAGATGTAAAGGGGAGATTTCCAGCTTTCATTTGCAACCAAAAAATGTTAAAAAATTCAAATATTAGATTTTAACTCTCCATGTGACACTTCTGGCCAGTTTTCAGGAGAGTGACCCATATCATCATCATCATGCTGTCGGTCGCGATGCGACAAAGACTGCTTTCATTACTTGACTGCCGCTCTCCATTTAGCTCTCTGCTGTGAGAGTTGTGTCCATGAGTCGGTCTTAATGTCTCTCAGCTTCAGGTTTCTCTTGATGGTATCTTTGAACCGGAGACGGGGGCGCCCTCTCTTTCTGTAGCCAAAAGACAGTTGAGAATAGAGGATCTGCTTTGGTAGCCTGTCTGATGACATCCTCATGAGGTGTCCAGTCCACCGGAGATTCTTTTTGATCAGAAGATCTTCCATAGAGGGCAGCCCCATCCGTTCGAGTATTTCCTTATTCGTCACTTTGTCCTTCCAGGTTAGCCTCATGATTGAACGCAGATGTCGCATCATGAAGGCATGCAGCTTTTTCACCTGCTGTCTGTACGCTGTCCAGGCCTCGGCTCCGTATAGTAGGGTGGATAGCACGATTGCGCGGTAGATCTTACCTTTGACCCGAATGGACACATGGTGGTTGTTCCAGAGTCTCTGGCGTAGTCGGCCGAAAGATGCGCTAGCCTTGGCCATCCTCCTCTGTATCTCAGCATCAATGCGTCCATCACTTGATATTGTGCATCTGAGATAGGTGAATTCCGGAACAGAGTTCAGCTTGTTTCCGTCAACCATGATCTCCTCCTCTCGGGTTCTTGTAGAGTTGGGTTGGTACAGCACCTCTGTCTTCTTGATGTTAATTTTCAGGCCAAACTTCTTTGATGCATCGGAGAAAGCGTCCACTATTTTCTGGGTCTCTTCAGCAGAGTGGGCAACCAGTGCACTGTCATCTGCGAATAGTAGCTCTCTCACCAGTATCTGAGTAGTCTTGGTCTTCGCTCTGAAGTGTGCGACATTGAATAGGTCAGCGCTCTGTCTGGACTGTATATAGATGCCATCCCCATGTCTCGGAAAGCCTCGTCTAGCATTGCTGATAGGAAGATGGAGAAGAGCGTGGGGGCCAGTACACAACCTTGCTTGACCCCATTGGTAACCGCAAACGATTCCGAGACTTCCCCTCCAGCACTAACGTTCGCCATCATTCCTGTATGTAGAGCCTCGATCATAGTTGTGAACTTCTCTGGGCATCCGTACTTCCTCAGTAGCTGCCATAGCCCGGTCCTCCCGACTGTATCAAATGCCTTAGTGAAATCGACAAATACCATGTACAGTGGTCGGTCCTGCTCAATGCACTTTTGACCCATATATATATGGGCAATTCTTTAAAACTGGGCACCACATTACGATGCTGATAATTTGTTCTTTCTTTTATTGGTTGCAAGTCAAATAATTATTATATCGTCTGTGTATTAAGTATGTTAGCAATAGCACATTTATTGAAGCTATCCCAAGAAAGAAATTAAAAGTTTACTTATATGATTTTGTGCTAATGTGAAAATTTACACATTTACACTATGCATGTAGCAAACCTTTTTCCAACTTATTTTTCAACTTTTTTCTTGCCTGCTTAAGAGTAATCAATTAAATCTTGTTTGACTATGTTGTATAAGTTGAAATGAGGTTCTGGATGTGTCTGATTTTCATGTTACACAAATATTGCTCAATTTGTATAAGATCTAATTCAAAAAGTGAAATTCATTTTTTTCAACTCTGCATATGCACAACATGCATACCTTCATAGTACATTGGATTAGGCTATTATTAGGCTGTCATGAATGTGGGAACGTGCAAGGTTTTTTGCTATTATTTGGAAAGTTTTCACTTTTGGTTTCCATGTCACACTTTCGTGCCCAGTTTTAAAGAATGACCCATATATATGATATATACAATATCTACAATATATATAATATGTAGCATATGTGTGTAGCATATATGTGTTACATGGTGTTGTTAAAACTATATACCGAAATTAAAAGAAAGCCTGTGTATTGGATGCTGAGTGGCGTGTATTTCACTTACCTGTTTTCTCTCTCTCACCCAGGAGTCCTACTTCCACTGGCTGTTCGGCGCCCTGGAGCCCGGCTGTTACGCCGCGCTGGACGTCGACTCAGGAAAGTCGGTGCTTTTTGTTGAGCACCTCCCTGAGGAGTATGCCGTCTGGATGGGCGAGTGAGTTGTCTGCGTCATATGTAACAAGTAAACACATTGGGCCGATTGCGTTGCGCCAGGTGGGATGAGGCTGAATGAGCGCTCGCAACCCATGTGTGATTTGAATCGTCGGCTGAACCCTGGCCGAGTAAAATAAAAACCAACAAGAAACAATGACTTAAAAATTTATACTTGTCACTATCTAGGCTGGCATTTGGAAAATTAGGATAGGAGAGGGAGCAGTGAAATGAGGAAGACCGATTGTATCTGATTGAAATTATCTCTGTTTAATCAACGGATGTAATCCACTCCCAAAAGTCTGAGTCAATAGTGAATCATCATACTCTAGATGTTGCATGGTAATCGATGTCCTTTGTGTGGAAATTATGTCAATGGCATTCCTTTCAGTAGTTTTAAGATTTATTTGTGCTCTGATAATACCAGAATCTGTATACCATTTTTAATGTAAATAATCAAAATTTGAAAAATAGGTGGAAGACCAGTGCTTTGGCGCTGATAAAAGAACTTCTTCGGCAAAATAAACATATTTACCCCAACAAAATGGATATATATATTTTCATATTTTGTGTTTTTTAATTATTTATTATCATCTATCTCATGTTTAGTATATCAATTTGACATTCCTATTGGTATGGAATATTTGCTGCATTTACGACTTATTCGGCAGAATAAGCATATTTACCACACAAGAGAAATATATATATTTTCATATTTTAAGAGTGTTTAGAAAAAGAAATCATCTATCTCATGTTAGATTGAATATATATTAGTTTGACACATTCCTATTGGTATGGAATATTTGTTGCATGTATTTATTTTATTCATGATCATCCCAAGTCTCATAAATTATAATCTAATCAAATTATTTCTACCCCCCCCAGGATACATTCGCTCGACCACTTCAAAGAGAAGTACAATGTCGACGAGGTTTACCACGTTGAGGACGTAAGAAATGATCCTCATTAATAGAATTAAAAACCAAATCCATAAATGGATTCCCCCACCCCTCTAAGATTTGTAACCCAATTGTCCTTTCATAATTTTGATGTGTATTTATTATGAGGTCTGAGGTTGTGAATGTGGGCAAAGTGAATTTCACAAGTAGGATTAAATGTCATTTCCCGATTAGTGTTCAGTAATATTAATTCCAGTTATTTTTATAATGTCAATTCGTGTTAATGTGTTGTTTATTTCTTTTAGATCGCCAAAGTATTGAAAGCTATGAACACCTCTACACTGCTAACACTGGTAAGTAGGCATGCACCTAAGATTATAAGGTGGTGTTGAGTTGGCATTGCTTGAGGAAAGCTCTGATTTGTTCACCATGACGGCAGGCTAGGGATCCAGGAGAAATGCTGTCACCGCTTGTAGCAACATTGAAAACTACTTGCTGTTTCAAAATAAAGCCACTTTTAAGAATGTTATCAAATTATGGACAAGTGTGACAAAATATAGTCCACTGAGACGATAAACAAATTCTGAATGTAACATGAATGAGGTCACGGTTGGGATTCCCTCATCACAAGACCAAATATGGTTCCCACAGACCGGGGAACACCAGGAAACCTCTCTTAAGTTGCACTTGCACACTACCATTGTGGCACTCTCCCTCCACATATTCAGTTTACACAAACTGAAATGGTGTGCTTGGAGAGCATTTGTCGGGGTACAGTTCCAGTCTCGGCGGCCTATACCAGATCCCTTTAACACCAACATGTTTCTTCTGGGTAACCGTGGAAAACATCCTAAGCAACTACTAGATGAGATACCTCGCTCTCAGTCAATGACCAAACGCCCAACTTCTCGAGAGAATAAAAGTGTAAACCGACACTCTGGTGTTGGTGTCCTTTCTTTCAGTTGAGAGGTTTGAGTGGGGAGAATCTACTCACCCAAGTGAGTGTTTCTGTGTGTGTGCTGAAAGAGTGGCTATTGTCCGGCAGATATGTGAATGAATTGTGCCTTTGACGATAAAAGCGTGAGTTTTGGCACACTGTTAGATCATGCCCTATGGAAGATTTGTAGCTATAGGGCAATGGCAGATTTATCCCATGGCTATAACGGCGGTCATTTCTTAAAAGTGTGCCAAAGCTCGTGCTTTTATCGTAAAAGGCACCATTACCTCAAATATTCCGCATATCTGCTGGACTACTAGGTAGATATCAACCTAGGTCTCACGATGTTGCTTTGTTATTTCCACATAGTACGGACGTAACCATGACAGCGGTACCATGTCTAAGGAGGCAGCATTTGACGGAATTAGCGAGTAAGTCTGTAAAGAACATTTCAGCATAAGTTTGTTAGGTTTAGGGTTTTACATCCTAACATCTATGGTCAGATCATGGTGGGTACTGACTTGTGACAGTATGCACTCATAGCGACTTTATAATGCTGCCCCACTGGGTGATCGGGCTGCTGGCACCATGATCTGATATCCCACTCAGTTACATTATCCGCATACTGAGCATCTTTGTAATGTCAAGCGCCAGGCTAGGTAGTGATAACTAGCAAGTTTGTAAATCAATGGTTTGACTCGGCCTGGATTCAAACTCCTAATCTTCCACATGGGAAGCCTGCACTCCATTGATTGGTTCACCGTGTCCTCTTCCAACATAAGTAATTACCTGGGTGTGGGGTTAGATGTTAAAAAGTTTATTTGAAGTTTAATGTGAGTGCTACATGTTGCCATCTATTACTATTAGCCAACTCCGTGAATAAGCCAGGATAGTGTGACTGAGTCGGATATTAGGTCATGGTGCTGACCGCCCGGCCTCCCAGTGAGGCAGCACTATAAAATATTCAATTCAAGATAGTATTTGTTATTCTACGCTACATCGAACACAAATTGTAAACTGCAAACAATACATGTGTTGTTGATAAATATGATAAATTTGTTTCGGAAATGTTTGCATGTCTTTTATTATGTAATTGGCTTTTAATTTATGAATGATCGTCTTTTTCTTTCTTCAGCTTCACGATCAACAACAGCATTCTTCATCCTGTTATTGCCGAGTGGTAAGTCTTCTGAGTTTAGATTGTTATATATATGATACAAATTGCTGTAATAAGTTTCCTAAACTGTCATGTTGATCCTTTCCTGATTTACAAGTAATGGTTCAAATTGGTATTTAAATTTGTTTAAATTGCAGTCGCGTGTTTAAATCTGACCTTGAAAGGGAGATTTTGCGCTACGCAAACCGCATCAGCAGTGAGGCCCACAAGGAGGTGATGAGGCGGATCCGCCCCGGCATGTACGAGTACCAGCTGGAGAGGTGAGTCAGCGCAGTACCTGTTGTAAGGTATGTGTACCAGGAATGCCACGTAGTGTGAGGCATACCGAGAGGTCACGTGACGTGGGGATCGCGTGATGACGGTACCGCAATAAAGCCAGTCATTCAGTACCTCTCGTGTTGCGCACATCTGTTACGTACATTACATGGTGTCAGATAGGTGATGACTCACACACCCGATATGGCACTGTCAGGGCTTAAACCACCAGCAAAGTTACAGCTGGAAGGCAACATGGTGGAAAACTGGAAACTCTGGCACAGTACATATGAAATATACGCAGGAGCGACAGGTGTAACCTCAAAAGCCAAAAAGGTGCAATGTTTCGTATTTTTGCATGTAGCTGTCAAAACACTGTCGAAGCGCCATCTTCACGATTGGTAACCCAAACTAATTCCATTGTCATGGTGAGCCCACACTCTTGTGCCTCCACTCCACCTCCAATGTCCTTCCTTACAATTCTTTAATGTATGTAATGATCTTGTGATGGACCGCATAGGGAATAATAAGCGACACCATAGATGTTTGTTTGACGGTCCCTTCCCCGGTTTATTTGGCCTATCACTGCCTAGCTGGGTCGCGCGTACGCTCCGGTGGAGCGTGGTCGCTTGCGATGGGTGGACTTGTCCACCATAGGAACTGCCACTACTGGTGTGCTTCCACCTACCGGTCCTTCTGACCGGCAAGGGTCAATGTAGTTGAGACTGCCACTGTGTGATGGTGTGACCACTACACTATTATCGCTTTGAACTTTTTCTTTCATATGCTATCATGACGAGCCCTTCTTAACCGCCTATCACAATTAGTTTTGAGCTTGTCAATTTTGTTCCCCAGTATTTCCACGTGTGCCTTGTGTCATGACTTGATCTGCTGCAGTACAGTTGCACTAAATTATTTTGTATATTTCAATGTAAGATGATACTGCATATTGATACAACGCACAATGGAAGACCCATTTGTACTAATGGAATTGTTTTCTCTGTGAATAAACATTTTGTTAAAGCACTTGAGCGTCTTATAGAGCTAACTCAGCTCGGCTGTATTACCGGTTGTAACTTTTACCAAATGTTTATCCTAGCCATTTTAACACTGATTTTGTTGTCTTTTGACAAATTTAACCAGTTTATAAAACTAAAGTGAGCTTTTCAACGTAAATATGACCTTTGATCACCCTCACTCACTCACTCACTCACTCACTCATTCCCAACATTTAAGTAACTTAGGTAGTGTTTTCCGTATCAAGGGATTGGGATAACCTTTTTCGTCTTATTTGACATGCAACAATATTTTGGGATTTTACCAGTGTAAAGAAATTTATCAGAGTAAAATAATGATCAATTTATAGTTGCATAGTCCTATGGTTTTGACTTTCTGTATTTTTTCTGAGATAAATATTAGATCGATCACTAGTATATCCTTTACATTAGTTCAAAGTTACTTTTATTTTAAATGGTAAACTTTGAGATATTTTGAGTGCAAACATGGAAAATTAGTTTTGGCAAGCTTGCCAAAACTCTGACACCATAGACTTCTGCAGTAACAGGTTCTGTTAAATTGTCTCAGTATTGCCTTCTACGCGGAAACAAATGCTTAATAAGTGCATCAGTATCTAAGTTAGATATGTCAAATCAAATCTAGATAATTGGGTTGGTTTTGAAAATTTAATATTTCATTGGACTATGCAGCTTTAAGAAAAGTTGTAATATAAACGAAACCAATTTGGTTTTTAAAGTACCTGATGACAGTTGTGATATATATTAAGCCATGTTAGTTTTAAAGTACCTGATGATGTTTATGAATTAAATGAGACCAATTTGGTTTCAAAGTCCATGACATTCAACCCCCCCCCCCCCCCTCATTCACACAAATAACATGCATGCACACAACACGCGCAGAAAACACGTGCACACATAACATACCCACAACCAACATCCACACACAACACCCACACAACACACCCACAACACACCCAACATCTGCCATGCTGTACCATTGACCTTGAACTGTGACTATGGATTAGGTACTGACCTTGACCTACTTATATTGACCTTGTCTATTGCAGCATCTTCATCCAGTACTGCTATGCTAACGGAGGGATGCGACACGTGGCCTACACCTGCATCTGCGGCTCGTGAGTCTCCTTGTATTAGTTAGTGTGTGTATGTTGACGGGTTTACGAGTGTCGGCTTCCTGGGTTATGGATGCATTCACACCCATCCCCAAATTAAGAACACCAGATGGGATGACCGAATGAGTTGAGCTTCCCTTTTTCCGTGTGGCAGGTCATGAGATTTGCGCCCATTGGATACAAACCCCGGCCCAGTCTAAATAATGACTTTAAAATTTATACTTGTCGCTACCTATCCTGGCAATGGGCATTACTAGAATAGGGAAATGAGCAGTGGAATGAGGAAGACCAATTGTCTACAAATGAAATTACCCCTGCTTAATCATTAAATCAATGAATGTTATGAAATAAAAAAAATTAGAATGAAGAAAACTATATATTGTTCACGTATTTATCTTTCATAGTCCGTTACTTTTGAAGTGTAGAATTGATTAAATCATGTATATAAATAGACTTTGCATGTTGAATGAAGAGAATTCAATTGCCGCCATTTTGGATGGTGGCATTCTCTTCCAAGTCAGCAACTCTTCACCAATATAGATAAATGCTATTCCGTGGAACTAATACCGTTAAAGATTGTTTTAAGTGGTTTAGTTGCATGAATTTGAATAGGATTCATTCACCATACTACAGGTGAATATTATATTTAGGAACCAATAGCTCTGAACGCATGGACCATTTTTATTATATTTCTGTTGTATATTTCTTTTGTACATTGGTTCATACATTAGTTGATTAAGCAGTCGAAATTTCGTAGATAATTGGTCTGCCTCATTCCACAGCTCCTTGCCATATCCTAATAATGCCAAGCACCAGGCTAGGTAGCAACAAATAAAAATATGTGTCATTGGTCGAACCCACAGGTTTGAATCCCACAACCTATCAAAACTGGAGTCGAATGCTCAACTCATTCGGCCACCCCATCTGGTCATTGGCATTTCAATCAAGAACTGTCACAAGCATTCTTGACAGATAGCATATTTTGTCATTTGCAGAACCCTACTTTTTAAAACAAATCCAGCAGCTAAATATTGTAGATTCATACTATTACTTGTGTGTTATGCACATTTATTTTTATATGTACCTACTATGGACCAATTTATGTAACTACAATAATTTTGAGTCTGAAATAAAGTATTGAATTGAATTGAATAATCAGCTGAAATGGGATTCGAACCGTCTTCGAAGAACTTCCGGTCCAACCGAAAGCACAAATAATGTATAATATTCTGAGATGAAATTCAGAACATTTGCAAACTTAACCGATTAGCATTGCTTAGTGAATGACAGTTGTGACCTACTCTAAATTAATAATATGCGTATAATGTAGTATACTATATATAAGCACCAATAAAACACATGCCGATGTCTACCATCATATTATTTCGATTTAAACAAAAAAAAATCACCCTACCTAGAGTAGGGGGTGAATGACAACCCTGTTTAAATCCAAACAAAAACTGCTTCAATTAGCGATTAACTGTGGAAGTGATGATTCCAGTACGTAGTGTTTATCTATATTGATTCGAGTTTTAATAGTCTTATTAATTTACATGAATTCATGAGTTCTTCATTCAAAGATAGCGGTTAAATAAATATTAAGAATTTGTGGTAATTTCATATACCCAGCCTTCCGATACTTTTTATTGTTCTAATGAGTTGTTCAACACCCCTGTCTCAGGGACTGTGCTGCGG
Source organism: Branchipolynoe longqiensis (assembly GCA_030323885.1). Taxonomy (NCBI): domain Eukaryota; kingdom Metazoa; phylum Annelida; class Polychaeta; order Phyllodocida; family Polynoidae; genus Branchipolynoe; species Branchipolynoe longqiensis. Next base: position 27,417,561 of record CM059194.1, read on the forward strand.
AAGATACAACATGGTTTTCTTTTAATGCCTGCTGACGTAGTTTGTCCGTTCTCCACAGGGGGGCGCCACCATGCCGCGAGGTGTCTGCACACTAAGAATGTGTGCATATATATATGAGAATACACCCACTTGTAAATGTCGTCTGCTTCTGTATTAACAAATCACAATCACGAAGTGTCAAACAGTGTACTAAACAACTTCAACTATCATGTGTAAATTTGTACCTAATAACATTTAAGCTTTTGTAAGTTATATATGTTTGACCATTTGTGGAAACACCTCTTTTGAAGTAGTCCAGAAGGCAGTAGGCTCCAGTGGGTGGCCTGGTTTGGTTGTCATTCAGTAGGAATAATTCTTACCTGTTGGTACTTTGTACCTTCAGTGACGTGATGACTTTGGGTATGAGTTGTATGACTTACAATCCACAGGACCCATGGGAATTGCAACGCTCATGTGGATCCTTGTCTGACCTCTACTGAATGACCACACCAACTTATTAAAAAAAATTAAAATGCCTGAAAAATCACCCATAGGTCAATAAAATACACATTAGAGGGTAAATTATACAGGATGATTCTCATCTGGGGGAATAGATAATACCTGGATCGTCTAAACCACGGTTGGCGATGTTCCTACAGTATGTAGGTATTTTGGTTAAATTGGTTGGGTGGGGGGGGGGGGAATCCTCACTTTATCAAGTTTTCTTATTTTGTTTCAACTTGGGGTATCAAAACATTGCCAATTCTGAGAATGTTTTTAATGTGTAGACTAAAACGTAATAGCCAACTCGGCAGACCGGATGACCGAATGAGTTGAGCATCCGTCTCCCCTTTTGGTAGATCGTAGGATTGGAACCCTGGTCGAGTCAAACCAATGGCTTGAAAATGTATTCTTGTCGTTTCCAAACCAGGCGCTTGGCATTATTACGATATGGCAAGGACTGGTTGGCTCAGTGTCAGGATAATGTGACTGAGTGGGATATCAGGTCATGGTGCGGGTGGTCTGGTCTCCCAGTGGAGCAGCACTATTAAGTCGCCATGAGTGTACTGTCACAAGTCAGTAGCTGTCATGATATGACCTTAGATGTTGCCTGGACCTAAAACTCCAACCAGAGATAAATGAAAGGAAGGGACGCACGTTTTGGCTGGCTTGTTTTTATGTAGAAAAGTGATTACTTCGAATCAACTTTTGTAATTCTTTTTCTTTCTTTACAGAGGTCACAATGCCTCCATTTTGCACTATGGGCACGCAGGTGCACCGAATGACAAATCCATACAGGATGGAGACATGTGGTAAGTACCACACATTAAGGCAGACCGCATGACTGTGGGAGGTTGTGGGTTCGATCCCCGACCGAGGACTTATAAAATAAAAGACAAGATATTTGTCGCTACTTATTAGCCTGGCGCTGGGCATTACTAGGTTAAGGGAACGACTGGTTGGCTCAGTGTCAGGATAATATGACAGATGTCATTGGAGGCATGTTGTCGTATCGACTGATTCCCAATGAGGCAAAACTATAAAGGCACCATGAGTGTGGACTGTCACCATCCTGAAATGATCAAAGATGTTGTTAGGACTTAAAACCCCAATCACTCATGCATAATTAAAAAAAGCTGACTCCTTCCTTGTGCCGCTTCCCCCTCTCCCCTTCCTCCCTCTTCCCCTCCCCCCCCCCCCATCTCTCCGCCTCCCTCTCTCTCGTTCCTCTCCCCCTCCCCTTGCCCCCCTTCTCCCCCCTATTTGAAGATTGGGTAGGACATAGAAATTTACTAAATAAATTGAAATGAAAATATGCAAAGTTGATTTTAATGTACACATCGAAGTGGTGGACACCATAGGCTTCAGTAGTCTCGGATTATATTAAAATTTACGTAGTACTCTCTGCTATGCAGCAACATATGCTTAATAAATGCACCAGCATCTAAGTTTGGATCAAATGTATAACAGGGATGAAATATCTCTGATTTCGTGGATTTCGTGATCTTTAATATTCGCCGAGTAATATTCACAAAATGCCAAGGCTATATATGATAGCAATTGGTTAGTCCGAATCCCATTCTCATATAACCTTAGACTTTGGGCATTTTCTTGCGATTCCCTGACTGTTAATCCTATGGGGAAATATCCGCGTTTTCACGGAAATCCGCTAGGTGGCCCCGGTCGGAATCCGCTAGGTGACGCCATGGTCTCGGCTTGATTTCCCCTTTTTGTTGTTGTTAGAGACCACTTTCATCTCTATATATAAAGTGTTTACCCCTCCCCTCGCGCCCCCCTTTAAAAAAAAACCACAATAAAAACAAAAAACAAAACCCCAACTTGTTGCTTCCATTGGATTATGCAGCTTTAAGACAGCGTTGCTCCATGTCTGTTTGCAGCCTGTTTGACATGGGCGGAGAGTACTATTGCTACACGTCAGACATCACGTGTTCATTCCCTGCGAACGGCAAGTTCAGCCCGGAACAGCGCATCATCTACGAGCTCGTGCTCAACGCTAACCGCGCCGTGCTGAAAGCCTGCAAGCCAGGTAGGTAGGGGCCGGGGGCCGGGATAATATAACAATAATGTTAACAACAATGCCAACCGCACAATGCTGAAAGCCTGCAAGCCGGGTAGGTAGGGGCTGAGGGCTGAGCTAATATAACAATAATAATAATGTTAACAACATTAACGACAATGCCAACCGCGCCATGCTGAAAGCCTGCAAGCCGGGTGGGTAGGCACCGGGGGCTGGGCTAATATAACAATAATAATGTTAACAACAATGCCAACCGCGCCATGCTGAAAGCCTTCAAGCCGGGTAGGTAGGGGCCGAGGGCTGGGCTAATATAACAATAATAATGTAAACAACAATGCCAACCGCGCCATGCTGAAAGCCTGCAAGCCAGGTGGGTGGGGTTGGGATAATATAAAAAAAAATGACAATGCCAACCATGCCGTGCTGAAAGCCTGCAAGCCAGGTAGGGGCCGGGGGCTGGGATAATATAACAATAGTAATGTTAAAAACGACAACAATGCCAACCGTGCCGTGCTGAAAGCCTGCAAGCCAGGTAGGTAGGGGCCGGGGGCTGGGATAATATAACAATAATAATGTTAACAACATTAACAACATGAACAACAATGCCAACCGCACCATGCTGAAAGCCTGCAAGCCAGGTAGGTAGGGGCCGGGGGCTGGGATAATATAACAATAATAATGTGAACAACATTAACAACAATGCCAACCGCACCATGCTGGAAGGCTGCAGGCCGGGTGGGTAGGGGCCGGGATAATATAACAATAGTAATGTTAACAACATTAACAACAACGCCAACCATGCCATGCTGAAAGCCTGCAAGCCGGGTGGGTAGGGGCCAGGGGCTGGGCTAATATAAAAATAATAATGTTAACAACAATGCCAACCGCGCCATGCTGAAAGCCTGCAAGCTGGGTAGGTAGGGGCCGAGGGCTGGGCTAATATAACAATAATAATGTTAACAACAATGCCAACCGCGCCGTGCTGAAAGCCTGCAAGCCAGGTGGGTGGGGTTGGGATAATATAAAAAAATAATTATGTATTAAAAAACAATATGTGTGACAATATAAAATAATGATGAAAGAAATAATATAAATAACAATATAAAAATAATGTAAATAGGATTCACACCAGTATAAATATAATCTAAATAAAAAATGTAAACAATAGAACTGACAATATAAATATAGCGATGTTTTTGACTGCCCCCTGGTGGCTCCCCGCTGTAGGCGTCTCGTGGCCCGAGATGCACCTGCTGGCGGAACACGCCATGCTGACAGGTCTGCGGGCCGCCGGCCTGCTGACGGGGGAGGTGGACGACATGATGGCGGTGCGCCTCGGGGCCGTCTTCATGCCGCACGGGCTCGGCCATCTGCTCGGGCTCGACGTGCACGACGTCGGGGGGTTCCCACAGGTATGCGTCCGCCTCCATATTTGTTTAAACCTGGCGTGGTGGCCTAATCGGCAAGTCGTGGCCCTCGCGTGCGGAAGGTCGGGAGTTCGGTTCCTTGTCGAACCAATGACTTAGACATTTATACTTGTTGCATCCTAGATTGGCACTCGGCATTAATAGGTTAGCTCAGTGTCAGGATAATGTGACTGTGGGATATCAGGTCATGGTGCCGGCGGCCTGATTTCCCAGTGGGGCAGCACTATAAAGTCATCATGAGTGCACACTGTCCCAAGTCGGTACCAGTCCTGGCATGACCATAGATGTTGCTAGGACGTAAAACAACAAGACACACCATATTTGTTTAAAGCTGCATAGCCCGATGAAAACATCAACTTTTCAAAACCAAAACAATTACAGTAAAACCTCTAAATCGACCGACCATGAGGCCGACTTTAAATGGTCTATTTAGGGATGTGGTCGGTTTATGGATTTTTTTAAATCGTTACAATGGGCGATCGTTTGGGACCCAAATAAAGCGATCGATATAGGGGAGTGGTCAATATGTGGAGGTGGTCGATTTGAGAGGTTTTACTGTATTTGGATTTGATTCTACATCTAACTTAGATATTGGTGCACTTATTAAACATTTGTCGCCACATAGGGGGAATACTGGGGCAATTTAATAGAACCTATTCTCGAAGAAGCCCACCCAACCCGCAGTCATACGGCTTTCTGACTCTACGTATAAATGGTCAACGAGTGACTCGATGCCTTTTTGTCGGAACGACTGACTCCGCGGTATGTCACTATTTTTATGTGGCTCACTCTACCAAAGGGCAACCTGTGCCCGTTTTCCATAAATATCTGTTGTTCTTGGCAGGAAGGGCCCTGACACCCCATGTTGGTCTTTATGTAGATTGAGCCTGCAATAGCCACAGAATACCCAAAGTTGGCGCTGGGAGGGTGGCTGAGCCTACATATTTCGTCCAACATTTGATATATGAAAAGATTGAGCCTACATAAACCTCTCTTGACGACCCAGGTTGGCTGAGCCTACATAGTTCGTCCAATGTTGGTTATTTGAAAAGATGGTAAACCTCTCTCCGGGAGCGCAGGAGAGGACAACTCTGTATTTACTGGCATATATTTATTTATTCATTTATTTATATAATTCTCCACTTACGTTACATTATGTTACGTAATGTTACGCATTGATAGAGTTGTCATAATACAACATTTATATAGGACGCAACAAAATCCCGATATTTTTTTGGTCCCTGGAAATCTACGAATAGACTTCTCTTCTACTGCCTGTAATTATGAGGGAAAAAAATAGCCATGGTTTTCTTCCCATGGTTTATTAATGGGGCTGTCACACTACGAGGCTTCTCACCGGCGACCCGTCAGCGCTGAAAATAAAATTTTAAGCGTCGAGAAACGTTAAAGATAGTGGAAATATGGGGAAATTGGACGTTGGCGCAGCGTGTCAGTAGCGTGTTATTAGCGCGGGCCAACGTTGTGGTAACGTATATCGGCGCGTTCTGTATGTGTCTCTGCCTGTGTCTGTTTGTGTCCCTGCCTGTGTGTCTGTCTGTGCCTCTCTCTGTGTGTCTCTCTGTGTCTCTGTCTCTGTATGTCTCTCTGTCTGTATCTCTGTGTATGTCACTGTGTCTCTGTCTGTGTTTCTGTCTGTGTCTCTGCCTGTGTCTCTGTCTGTGTCTCTTACTGAATCTCTCTGTGTCTCTGTCTGTGTTTCTGTCTGTCTCTGTCTGTGTCTCTGCCTGTGTCTCTGTCTGTGTCTCTTACTGAATCTCTCTGTGTCTCTGTCTGTGTCTCTCTCTCTCTGTCTCTGTCTCTGTCTGCGTCTCTGTCTCTGTCTCTGTCTGTGTATCTCTGTCTGTGTCTCTGTCCCTGTCTGTGTCTCTGCCTGTGTCTCTCTCTGTGTCTCTGTCTCTGTGTATGTGTGTATGTGTCTCTGTCTGTGTCTCTGTCTGTCTGTGTCTGTGTCTGTGTCTGTGCCTCTGTCTCTCTCTGAGACACAGAGACACACACAGACACACACACACACAGACACACACAGATACACAGAGACACACACATACACAGAGAGACACACAGAGACACAAATACACACACACATAGACACAGAGACACATACACATACACAGAGACACACACAGAGACACAAATACACAGACACAGACACACAGACACAGAGACACACACACAGACACAGAGACACACACACAGACACAGACAGAGACACATACACAGACACATACACAGACAGATACAGAACCAGAGACACATACAGAGACACAGAAACAGACACAGACACAGACAGAGACACATACAGAGACAGACAGAGACACCGAGACACACACACAGCAACGTGTGAGCAACGTCCCTCCAACGCGCTTGTAACGTGCGTCGACATCCGCCTAACGTCCTCCTAACGTCCTTACCCATATATTTGCGCGCGCTGCCGGTCGTTGTTTTTTTTTGACATGTTGAAAATGCTCAGCGACCAATAACGCGCGCCGACGTTGTCCGCCAACCGTCAACGTCAAAGATAGTGTACCGACGCGCGCATAGCGCACGCCCAGCGTGTTCCGACGTTTCCCTTATTTTCGCCCAAAATGCTCACACGCTTTAGCATTACAAGTGTGTGACCCAAAATCTAGATATTTAGTCGATTGTTCTAACTAGTCATTTTTGACTAGTTGGCTGTTGTACCCATAGCGATTGAGAATGAGGATGGCGTGCTACTTGGTTGTAGTCAACCTTCCTCCTCCTTGGCTATGAGCCCAACTGAGGTTTGTATAACATCTCCTCCTCCACCAACCATCAGAAAGGCTTTCAAGCAAGCATCCCTGCTACACTTTATGCGGTCGGCCAGTGGGAGTAAGGGGCACAAGCGCGGTGCTCCCCCATGAATACTTTTGTATATATGTATTTTAACTGTATATATTGAATAATTTTGTATATATATAATATTTGTATAGTTATAGTTTAACTGTATATATTTAAGAAATTTGTACATATATAATATTTGTATATTTGTATTTTAACTGTATATATTTAAGAATTTTGTATATATATAATATTAGCACATTTGTATTTTAACTGTATATATTTAAGAATTTTGTATATATATTGTTACTGAACTTATTTTTAATAAAATTAACTTTTTTGTCACTACTCCTTTGTTTGCATTTTCTCTTCTAAAAAAATACACCACTTAGATACAAACCGTTTGGAACTCATAGAAAATATATTCAACAAACAGATGATGCACATTAAACCAATTGGGGTTCTGAATTCCTATTAATTTTGAATATACACCACTTAGATTCAATAATACCACACATTATGACAGGTTCTGAATTTCTGTTTCAATGCATTGCCAATGCCCGTTTACCCTGCCCCCCCCCCCCCCCCCCCCCCCCCCCCCCCGCCAGTACCGACGCGCCACCAAGTCTCCACTAAATTAACTATGCCAAATGTCCCCCATTGCTATAGTTTACTAAGAAATACCTCGGGGGATATTATTACTTATTGTCAGTTATAAATTTGTGTTTGGTGGGATATTATTTTTAAGGGCCCATTTAACACTGACAATTTACATGTCTGCTCTAAATATGTTTTGCGCGAACTGTATTTAATATTTTATATATTTGCATCGGACGATTACTGTAGTTAAGACTGACAAAATTTACAGAGATTCACAAAATTTACATGTCAGTTATTTTACTGGGGGAGTGGGGAGTAGAAACTGTTTTCCTATAATGCCATATAGGCAAAGGCCTATTATAATAATGACTAAATAAATAATACAATATTAAGGAAGCATATTGGCTTAGTACATAATCTGGCTTCCCTTGTGCATAAGTGCAATAGTTAACTAAGAAATACACGTAAGAAAATCTCGTATACAATTAATTTTTAATTTTCAACAGTTCATAGAGATACACTTCATATATACACATATTTAATTTACCACAATTCATATAGATACATATACACATATATAATTTACAAAACGTCTTATAGATACATATACACAATTCTTATATACACATATTTAAGTTACAACAATTCATATAATTACACATGACTAATTAAATCTATGACAATTCATATTTACACATACACATAATTGCTCAGAAGGCTATTGCTCACCAAGCAGTAGAAGGTCAGCATTATACGGTAAACAGTATGTCGGGCTCACCATCTAATGCTCACCGTCTACTGCTACAATTTATATTTAATTTACAACAATTCATATATAGATACATATACACAATTCATTTATAGACACAAATTACACCGAAATACACACACAATACAATTATACCTCTCACTTCAATGCCTCAGGGTCTCTTGCTCAACAAGCAGTAGAAGCTGCGCATTAGATGGTGAGCAGTATATCGGGGCTCACCATCTAATGCTCACCGTCTACTGCTATGAATACCGAAATACACACGAAATACACATATTAATATAAACACTTCAGTACCTGTCGCCTTTTGCTCAGTCTCTTGTGCACATGATATCACAGAGATCTGGCACAGAAGGCTTTTGCTGACCAAATACAGATAAATACAAATGTTGCTCAGTGTCTACAATTGGTTGGTTGGTTGTTGGTTGTGGGTTGGTTGTTGTTTTGGTTATGGGTTGGTTGTTGTTTTGGTTGGTTTGTTGTGGGTTGGTTGTTTGTGTTGGTGGTTGTTTGGTTGGTTGTTAGTTTTGGTTGGTTGTTTGTTGGTTGATTGTGGATTTGTTGTTGTTTGGTTGGTGGTTGTTAGTTGGTTGTGGATTGGTTGTTGTTTTGGTTGTTTTGGTTATGGATTTGTTGTTGGTTGGTTGGTTGTTTTGGTTGTGGGTTGGTTGTTGTTTTGGTTGTGGGTTGGTTGTGGTTGTTGGTTGATTGTTGGTTGGTGGTTTGTTGAGTATTGGTTGTTTGTTGGTTGGGTTGGTGGTTGGTGGTTGTCTGTTGGTTGGTTGTTTTGGTTGGTTGTTTGGTTGTTGGCTGCTGGTTGAGTGTTGGTTGACTGTTGAGTGTTGGTTGACTGTTGATTGTCGTTGACATGACACGATGCTATACCGACGTTACGCTCGTGTCAACTACGCAGCATTGAGGTCCCGAATTAGCATGTTACGCCGACATTTTCGACGTGTTAAATTTATTTTCACGGTGTCCCTACGCTGGCGCATTTGGTTGGTACATCAATTCCCGCTTGGGGCGTGTTACGTCGTAGTGTGACACCACCATTAGCGTATGATATAGTCGAAACAAGAAACATCTAATCCACCAACTAAGGAACATCAGAGCAAAACAATGCATCTCCAGCATCAGAGCAAAACAATGCATCTCCACTAAGTCAGAACAGAAGCCAAATCCAAGCTCAAGAAAGCAGCCCACGTGAAAATGCTGCCAAAAGTTTCATCTGAGCTATAACCTATGGACAGCATAAACACCCCCAAAATAAAAACTTCCGTAAAAGTTATCTCAGCGCGTACTAAATCAAAAAAATATTCTCTTGAGATCTAGTCCATAGATAAAGAAAGATAAAGAACATTTACCCCTGTTACCATTCATGCAAAATGCAAAATAAAATAAATAACTAAAAAAGGTAGCATAAGTTTAATCATTTGTTATTGTCATCACTTGTTCATTCACATGACAAGTTAAAATATAAAATATGTAGTGCTATAGTGCTAAGCAGGACTATGGCGCTACACTGGTGTCTCCTAGTGGGGGAAGCAGGAGTTAAGTTACCAAAAGGGGGGGGGAGGCGACGGCTGGCGCCACCTAGAGTATATTGGCAGATATCTTATTTGCATTGAACCGAAGAGGATGATCCTAAAACGACAGATAAGGATAGATGATAGTAATTAGGTGAGGCATTTTTTTGTTAAGATGAGGGCGGCCCTAAGTGGCTCAAAAAGGCAGAGGACACGACACAATTATCTGCACAAAAATTTGCGATGACCACTTCTATTGTCTTTTTTATTATTGTCTAAAGATAATTGAATTGTATGGCAGGCTGGAAAATAATGAGATGAAGAGGAACCCAATATTTTACTTTGTTATTTATTGTTGATAACGTAGGGGGGGTGAGCAGCTGCAGAGGTGACCAGGTCACCCGTGTGCACCGAAAACATTGATGGCGATATTTAAAAAAGGAAGTCTGTGGACTCCAATATCTGCAATTTCGACTCAAAATCAATATTTAAAAACATTTGAATCGTAGGTGAAGTAGAACAATACGTAGGTGAGTGCAAAAACGAGAGTAAAACTTGGTGAAGTTGTTGTTGATGTGCTATGGGGCCGGGCTGAGTTGGACAGCGAAAAGTCCACCTGGTGGACTGCTGCACGTAAGAACAGTAGGTAGTAGTAACCACTCAGTCATGGAAACCCGTTTTATTACTCCTAGTATGACTGAGTCTTTGCTGATAGTATGCATTACAGTTGAGAAGCTGGTGATCTCAGAGTTTTGGCATGCTTGCCTAAATTAATTTAGTATGTCTGCACTTCAAATATCTAAAAAGTTAGCCATTTAAGAAAAGTAGTTACTTCAAACTAAAGTAAGGTAGATTATAATGACCAACCTAATATATTTATCTCAGAAAATGACAGAAACTCAAAACCATCAGAGTGCAACTTTAAGCCCCAGTCACACTCCAGCTTGTTGCCACTTTAGACAAAGAACCCACCTCCTTGTGACCTCCTTGCGACCAAAGCACTAGTCGCTGACCTCTGGGACACCATTTTGGTCGTAAGGAGGTCAGCAACTACTGAAGACCACTTTATGACCATTTTGCGACCTCTTTCCAACCAACCCTTTTTGCTCCTCAGCCTCTACTCCTTCCTCAGTCATTGGCAGGAGGAGCCTGAACTAAGTCATAGACTGGTGTAACCTACCCCAAACTCACATCCGCTTGTGGCGCCACCTGTCTGCTCACTCGTCAAACGGGCGCATAATTCAAAACACGAGGCGGAAGTACATAATGTGGAAATTTATTCAGGAGTAGTTAAGTCAAAATCAAGTAATAGTGAACAATGGTGGTGTAGTGAGAGTCAATAAGGTTAATCGAATAAATAAGCGAATGTTAAGGAATAGTAATAAATGAATACTGAGGTCATAAGTTCAAGTAGTAATAAGTCAATTAAAGAAGTAATATGGTTAAGCGAGTAAATAATCGAGTCTAAGGTAAATAAGGAAAGTCTCTGGGTGACCAAATAAGGTGGAGAGGGCCCGGGTCGCCGCGGTGAAGGAGCAGGCCGGCTGAGGATCGCCAGTGTCCAAGGTCTTGGACGTCCTGGAGGGGCGCCCCGGCCGCCGTGCAGGCCTGGGCAGCCCCTCGTCGAAGGCTGTGAAGAGTATAGGTGCGGTGGTCGGGGCATCCAAGGTGACGGAGTGCAGCGCGAAGCGTGGTGGTGAGGGTGCGGACGGTGAGGGGAGACCCGCGGGGGGGCGGGGGGGTCAGGAAGGCCGGCAACAAGGGGGACGCCTGGGTGGTGGTATCGTATCGTCGCCAGGCGCGGACAGGGCAGCAGTCAGATAGCTGAGGTCGACGATGACCCGGCGCTCGTCGGTGTTCTTCTTCGCCCGGGTCATAATCGTGCTCGTCTGTGCCCAGGGGACGAAGGGGGGTTGACGATGCTGGGGATCGTGATGGCGAAGGCATCCGACGGGGACCTTGAGGTTTTGGTGGACCGGACATTGATGGTTATGTGGGTGCCATCGTCGAGGATGTCGGCATGTCGTAGGGTGTGTCCCGGGTCGTGAGGTCGGCCGGTGACGAGGAGGTTTCCTTGCCATAGCAGGGAGAAGAAGCCGATGAGGATGGCGGAGGTCAGGACTCGTGCATGTCACCCGGCCCGGCGGAAGTATCGGACGCCGCCGAGGAGGTGGTGGGTGGTAAGCGGTGGAGCCTGGCGTGGGCGGTGTGAAGAGGTCCGGACGATCCCACGCTTGACGATGGTTATGAAGTAAGTCTCAAAGCTCCGAGTCCTCCCGTCCCTGAGCCTCACCCAGGTCTTGGCCGCACTGAGGTAGTTCATGACCGCTCCGGGCGACCTGAGCGAGGCGGACAGGTGGGCAAGGTAGGAGGCTATGTCGAGCTGGGTCGGGCGCAGGGGGTTGTAGCCACGGTTCCGGGCGTGCGCGTGGTAGACGTTGACCTGTTGTTGCTTGTTCCGCCATCTCCCGTGGGCGAGTCCGGCGCAGAAGCGGTTGATGATGTCCTGGTGGTCTTGCTGTGTGCCTGGGGAGAGAGAGGCAAAGTAAGTGTCTCTCCCAGGCTAAGCACTGTCGGTTACAAGTGATGAGCCATGGTGGGCACATATGCGAATGAGGTCCATGTCATCCACAAAGCGGTCGGCCCTCCTCCTTGCGGCCTGGTCGAAGGGCGCCCTGCTGAGGGCGTCCATGAAGGCAATTTCGGCACCAGGCTTGTGGATGACCTAGACCTCACAGGAGTTGAGGGCGGCGAATCTCCAGATCGCTTCCGGCACCTGAGTCGAGGACGATCTGGGAGGCCTGGTTGTCGGTGTTTACTACTATGGCGTAGTCTTGTGGGTTTGCGGGTGTGAGGGCATGGAGGGCGACCACCAGGTTTATGGCCTCGAGCTGGGTGATGTTGTGTCCTTCGGCTAGGAATTCTGGCTGATATTCTTCGGTCATGTAGCCGGCTGGTGAGTGTGGAGGAGGAAGGAGTCTATGACCCACTCATGCTTGGGGGGAGGGCGTAGGAGCACGACGCCATTGGAGGCGTGCGCGTACTGCTTAAACCATTCTATGTCCATGATCATCTCGACGGTGATGGCATGCTTCCCAGTGTAGGGGGCGTTCCTGAGTGCGTCCAGAATCCTGTTCATAAATCGCCTGGCGGGTCGTACACACTTGGCCACGTGTTGCAGCCTGCCAATGAGGCGCTGGAGGTCCTTCCTGGAGGCCTTGGTGGTGGGCACCCAGGAGGCGCACTCGGCGACCACGTCGTCAAGTTTTGCCGCCGGTATTCGAACTGTCATGTCGACTGTGTTGACCTCGAAGCCGAGCCACTCGATGCGTTGGGTGGGCGGGACACACTTGTGAGGCGAGAGTGCCAGGCCTAGGTCGGTGGCGATGTGAATGGCGTCGAGGTATGCGACGGTCACGTCTTGTTCAGAGCTCGCGGACCCCACAAAATCGTCCAAATAGCAGAGGACGAAGTGGCCTTTCCGCTGGAGGAGATATGTGATGGCATTGGTGGTGCAGGCGCACGCCATGGACGAAGTCCGGCAGCCGAATGGAGGGGCGATGTCATAGTATGTGTCATTGTCTATTGTTATGCCGAGAAAAGGGGCCGGATAGCCTCAGTTGTCGATATGCGCGGGCCAGGTCGATTGTCCATATGTAGGCCCCTTGCCCGAGGCGGGTGACCTCGTCGGTGAGATTGGTAATATTGGGTCGGGTGTAGGTGACGCGCCTCCCTTGGTAATGCCCCTCGCGTATCCTTGCATTGATGCTGGCGCCCCTGGGATAGCTGAGGTCGACGATGACCCGGCGCTCGTCGGTGTTCTTCTTCGCCCGGGTCATCATCGGGCTCGTATGTGCCCAGGGGACGAAGGGGGGTTGGCGACTGATGGGCTGGCGTCGGCGGCATCTGAGGGAGGCGGATGGCGGTTTGGGTCCTGGAGGGCGCGATGGTTAGGGGTGTCCAGTAACGCGTCTGAAGAGCTGCTCCGGTGGTTTTTGGCGGGAAGGTCGGCTGGTGCCGCAGTGCGGGGGCTCCCGTCCGCGTCGGTCTGGGTTGGTTTTAATGTTACGCCACGTGGTGCGGGAATGTAGTCGCTATCCGTGTCGATGCATATGGGTTCGTGGTCGGTGCCGTTTGCGCGTGGGGTTGGGTCCCAGGGCGCGGGTACTGTAACGAACCTGCGTGTGGAGGAAACCAGGCGTAATGCAGGTGGGGTCGGCTGCACCGTGTCTTGTGTGTCGTATATAGTGGCGTTTTCTCCGGCCTCACCAGGGCCGTTGACTAAAAATCAGCTCTGGCCGATTCCTCAGTCTCGAGTGCCGCGGCCTTGCGCTCAGTCTGGCGTTTCTTGTTATTGCACTCCTGTTCTCTATGGGGGTTTGCCTTCTTGTACTTATTTGCACACGTGTGCGCGCCGCTCGCTTCCGATCCCATATGATGCAGTGTGGCTACAATCCATGCCCTAGTTCCATTTGTGGCATGGGCGGCCATCTGTGTCAGTATTGAACTCCAGGCGTTTGTACGGTGCGTTGTTCGTGCCTGTGGCCTGTTCGTCAGCACGTTGTTGGTAGGTTCGGGTCGGGTGGTCAGCCTTAGCGGCTCGTCTCTCTTCTTCCTTACATATGCCTGCGAGGCATGCTGCCCTCTGTACATCTTTAATCGCCTGTTCGTCGCGCCAAGCCCTAGGGAGGCGGCCGTCTTCAATCATAGAGAAAACCTTCTCTGACCAGGCGAGGCGCGTCTCCCACTTCCAATCTGCAGCCATCTCGAACATTTCGTCCTGGTGGCTGAGGCTAGGCTTTTTCCAGGATTGCGGCACCTTGGTGTCCCTGCGCATGCGCGACAGTGCCGCGAGGTATTCGTGCCATGTGCTCTCCCCTGGGCCTACCCTACCCTTGCGCTCGTCCCTGATAACGTAGGTGTGGGGGAGGAGTTGGGTCCTACCTCTTTTGCCTTGTCATCCGTCCGTGTTGGTGCCGATGATGGCGTCAATCACGTCTCTTTGTTGGTACTCGTTGTCGCTTGAGGATGTGGCGGTGGCGCGCCGTGCATGGCGTGACCTGTGTCTCGGCCGTTCCTGTGATTCGGACCTGTTGCGTCGGTCCTTCGGGGTGCGGTGGCTGCGTGGTGTCAGTCTCGGTGATCTCTGTGAGCATGCGTGCGGGGACCTAGCACGTGGCATTGGTGGCGATCGGTTTTAGTTGAGGGTGTCGCGTCTCCTGCATTTCTGGACCGGCCTGTCGTCTGACGAGTTGCTCTGTGAGCGTTTGTCCGTCCTGACCGTCTCCAGTGCCTTTATCCTGTCCGACATGGTTTTAGCCAGGTCGGCTTGCTGGTGTATGGAGGCAGTAACAGACTGTCGTAGCATAGTTAACTGCTCGGCCGCAGACATGTCGTCGTCGGTTGTCTCGTCCGCTATAGGTTTTGCTTTAACTATCACGGAGCGTGGTCTACCCTGTTGGCGTGGAGCGTCGTCGGAAACGGCGGCGACCGGCATGGCTACAGTTCGTCGGGTTGTCTTGCGTGGCGGCATCGTGGTTGTTGTCCGGTGTTCGTCGGTGGTGATCAGCCAGGGAGGCGAGTAAAAAGAGGTGTTGGTGGTCAGGCGTGTGGTGGAGAAGTGGCAGAGGGAAAGGATGGCGGAAGGGAAGTAGGGGGGAGGCAGGGGACCAGCGGCAGCACCAGCGGTGAGTGCCGGTGCCGCCACCTGGAGGGAAGGAAGGGGGAGCCAGGGGGGGCGGTGGTGCCGCCACCTGGAGGTCGAGGAGGGAGGGGAGTAGGAGGTAGAAGGGGGGGGGGGGGAGAGAAGGAGGAAAAGAAGGGGGGGGGGGAAAGAGGTGGTCGCCTCAGTTTCGAATTACCCATATAACCTCACTGTACCGCTGAAATTTGTCTTTCTATAAATTTGTCTTTCGTAAAACCCCAACAAGCAAACAAAATTTGGCACGTCTTAAATATGGTAACTTTTCTGTGAGAGGTCTTTCTTTGCTTTTGTTATTACTTGTTGATATACATAGGGGGTTATATACATATAACAAGTAAGTATTTTAATTTAGAAAATCTTTTTTTTTTTTTATCAGACTGCAGTTTTAAGAAAGAGAAAACCTAAACATTATGCACTCATTGCTAAGTACTGTCGGTACTGTGTTCCAGGGCTATGAGCGGCGAACCGAGGCTGGACTCAAGTCTCTGCGGACCACCCGAGAACTGAAGGATGGCATGTGCATCACTATCGAGCCTGGCTGTTACTTCATTGAGCCGGTAAGACGCTGGCCACCACATGCATTCAGACAACCGACCGAGTCAACCCAATGACATATCAAATTGATACTTATCGCTACATACCCTGGCGCTCTGCAATAATAGGATAGGGCAGGGACTGGTTCGCTCAGTCTCGGGATAATGTGACTGAGTGGGATATCGCGTCATGGTGCTGGCAGGTCTGGGCTCCCAGTGGGGCAACACTGAAAGTTCCCATGACGGCATGCTGTTGCAAGTCAGTACCCATCCTGATATCACCTTTGATGCTGCAAGGATGCAAAACCCCAACAAACGTAGGTAGGGACCAAGGTGATATATATTGCATGCATATATATAAAATAGTTGCTTAGTTTTTATTCAGATATGGGTCATTCTCTGAAACTGGACACTAAAGCCCCATTCACACCTACCCGGAGCAGAGGCCAGACGAGCCCCGGTCCGTCATCCGGGGTGGTCCGGTGCTGGTTCGGGGTCCACCCCGGATGTTTTAAAATGTTTAAAACATCTAGGGCGGTCCGGGGCATTTTGCGATCAGGGCTCGATTCGGGGGTGAACCGGGGTAGGTCTGGGGTTGTTTCGTCCCGGATGAGCCATGTTTCAGCCACGGATTAACCCGGACCACCCCCGGACTTTCCTGGACTACCCCCCTGGCTTAGCCACGGACTAATCCCGTACTGCCCGGATAAGATCCGGACGCCATGGATCACCCCGGACTGCCCGGTTTACCCCGGATCACTCGTCCGGGACTAGTCCGTGGCTACACTGGGGGTGGTCCGGGGCCTCGTCCGGGAAGGTGTGACTGTGAGGCAAAAAACGACGAAAGCAGCGATTTTATCCGGGGCGGTCCGGGGGACTGGTCCGGCCCAAAATCCGGGGCTCGTCCAGGTAGGTGTGAGTGTGACATGGCTTAAAGTGTGACATGGAAACCAAAACTGAAAAGCATCCAAATAGTAGAAGAATGCGTGTTTATATGAAGGTTTATATGTTGTGCATATATGATATGTATAATAATATATGTACTATGTAAACATTGTGTGAATATAAATAACGGTGATCATTATCTCCTAGTTCGCTGAGCCTCCCGTTCCGGTGAACCACACTCCTGGCGCCACCTGGCGTTTTCTGTCTGTATTACCATCGACTCGGCGGGAGGCCCACTTCCGCTCAAAATATAATATATATGTAAATTTATTTATTATATGTATATTTCTAATATTTAATATAATATATTTTATATTTAATGTATTTATAATATTTAATATAATATATAGTATATTTAATGTATTTATAATATATTTATATTACATTTCTAATATATAATATATTTCTAATATAATATAGGCCTATATAATATATTTCTAATATATGTAATATATAGATAATGATATGATACAGATATTCAAATTATGTTCCAGCTGCTGAATGCTGCCATGAATAACCCTGCGCAGGCACGTTTCCTCGTCCAAGATCGCATCAACCAGTACAGAGGCACTGGTGGGGTGAGTTTATTTTATTACCGCAAAGGAATTGATTTTGTGTTCCAAGTAGCCAAGACCATCGCATTCGATAGTTATTGTGACTTAATGAGGTGTGTGGTCTATTTCTATTAGTATGATGACATACCTCAGTTCATCTAATCAAGTGCACAACAATCGCGTCCAATACCCAAGGTCCGTGGGGGCCTGGAAACTTCATTTTCCCCATTTCAAGGCCTTGATAAGCCTTGAATTTAAACTATTTTAGGTAATTAGTCTTGAAAAGCCTTGATGTCCATTAAACTGTCCCCACTGATCTAAATTAGTCTGAAATCACCATTCGCAATTGTTATTTTTTCCTGGAAATCCAAATGAAATAGTCTTGAATTCCTATCAAAAACAGCCTTGAAATAGCCTTAAATTCCAAATCTTCACATGTGTCCAGACCCTGGATTTGGCATGTTTTCACATTGTCTATCTCCAAAATTAGCACCGGGTGCGGTTGCCGAATCAGTAGAACGCGGGCCTCGTGTGGGGGGGGATCAGGAGTTTGGTTCCCCATCGAGTCAAAGCAATGACTTATAAAATTGATACTTGTCGCTTCGTAGCCTGACACTCAGCATTAATACCATATGGCACTGGTTAGCTCAGTGTCAAGATAATGAGACTTGAGTGGGATATTGGGTTCTGGTGCCGGCAGTGGGATAGCACTCTGTAGTCACCATGAGTGTGCACAGTCACAAGTCGGTACCCGTCCTGATATGACCATATATATTGTTAAGACGTAAAACCCCAACAAGCAAACAAAATGTGGCACGTCTTAAATATGGTAACTTTTCTGTGAAAGGTCTTAAAGGGGTCTTAAAATAAAATTTTAGTTAAAAGTAGCCCGTGCCACCTTTGTCTGCTCACCAGTCGCGGGTGGAGGACGACGTGCTCATCACGGCTGACGGCTGCGAGCTGCTCACCTGCGTGCCGAGGACCGTCGAGGAGATCGAGGCCCTCATGGCCGAAGGCCGGCGTATGTACGGGGAGGAGCCGCCCGCCGTGCTCAAGTCCACCTAGGGCGGCTGTCAAAGTCTCGTCGATTTGGCGGATTTCAGCGATTTGGCGGATTTCCTCGAATTTTGATATTCACCGATTTAAAATTCGCAAAATAAAAGCGATATGTATGGCAGTAATTTGGTTGGTCTGAATCCCCTTCTTATATAACCCTTAGATGTTGCGAGGATATAAAACGCAAACAAGAAATTTAAATTAAAAGAATTGACGCCATGGGTGATAATACAGTCACAACGCGGACAGCGGAATTCTCTCCAAGGATAGTATGAACTGACTGATCAGCAGAATTGAACTAGGAGGAATGTTTTTCACATAAATTCGCAATCGGTTATCTTCTTTTAATAATAATAATATTTGCTATGGTAACGGTGATATTATTGGAGCAACATCATTTACAGATAACCTCACCATAAATTTCTGCTTTTCTTCTGCCGAAGACCATTTTGATCCCTGGTCTAAGACTTTCAAAACACCCGGGTTAAAGATGTGGTTGTCTGGTTTGTTAAATGTATTCCTTACATGAATATTCCCTATACCCTAAACTATTCATATTCCAGAAATATTAAATGTAATCCACCTAGAACTATTAGGAATACCTTTAGGATAGGCGTAATGGTGATGAACAGATGACTCTAGTTACTGGGTTGGAGCTTAAATATCCCCAGTCTGTGATGTCTTAAGGGGAAGGTACATGTGGTATTATATAGGCTATAAGGCTTAGTCAAAGGTTCCAATTCACTGTTAACATACCTGTCAACATTTGAAAATTCTCATGGGTGAGACGATACGTGAAATCAGTTTTTATGTCATTCACGCACACGTTCAACAACACGTAACAAAAATTGATCAGTACCAAAATATTAATGCACCATAAAACATGAACAACGTTAATTAAAAGTTGTAAAGAACTGCATGGATCTGCATAATCTCATCAACCACTTGCAAAATAAATGTAACAAATAAATCTCATGGCACAGAATCATCAGTTGAGACTCCATATTCTAAAAGCGAGGAGATTAAGCTTAAATTGAATACCCAATCGGGAGGTTTGGAGAGGTACTTAAAATCAGGAGGCCCCCCCCCCCCCCCACACCCAAATCGGGAGACTTGACAGGTATGATGTTAATCAAAGTGGGTGTTGTGATACTCTACTTCGGAAGCTCTATTATAGTGAATTGTTTCCTTAAAGCGCTTCTTTATAATTAGCGACCTGTGAATCTATACATGTTTCAGTTCTATTTAATGGAGAACGCCTAACCCAAGTATTCGCTGCCCTACATCATGCTAACAGCTGAGGAGGGCCATCAGGGCTAAATGACCCTCATAGTCAAGGCTTTACCACGGTGCCCCCAGCCATGGTGAGGCCCTAAATATCTGTAAGGATGGTGTTTGGAGATATATCAATTATTACAAGTCATATTTTATGATAATAATTGTGAATAAGTTAAGTTGTGTTACTCCCCCGTTTAAATCTGCACAGTCCGATGAAAACATCCAATTTTCTAAACCAAAACACTTAATTAAATTTGACCCGTCTTAATTAAGATACATGTGCTTTCATTAAACATTTATTGCAACTTAGTGGTCATGTGTTATGCTCGAAAATGGATAAACGAAGCATATGTCCAGTATTTTAGTGGGCACCAAAATTAATTTGGCATGTTTTACTTTTGATTATCGCCAAAACTAACGATTTACATTTAAATGAGAAGTTACTTTAAAGTAGATTATAATCATCATAATGTATTCATCAATAAAATAGCAGAAATTCAAATCCATCGGATTATGCACCTTTAATATATAGTTATTGAATAAGGACTTGAGTGTTTATTGAATAAGGATATTGATTATCACAATATGATTACAATTGCCATTGACTTGCTTTTCTTATCATTGCTAAAGTATTACAACTTATCAGCTATGACTCTCATAATGTATGGCTACAGCGAATTTTTGATTGTTTATTTTATATTTTAAGTATTTAGTCTGTCTCCAGAAAACTGGAAAATCTAGAAATCCAAGCTACTTCCGGTCCTAAGCTTGCAGGATATCTGATCCGGTACATGCAGTAAGTTCTCATTGGAGTTCTACAAAGGTAAGTGTGTGGTTAAGAGCGTGAAGCAATTTTAAAGCTATTGTGATCGGCCATAAAACAGGTTATCAAGGTATCAAGGTTATTCCACCAAGGTTAGAATAGAACTGGTGACGTCACTGCACAGCCAGGTCGCACCTAACTTCCTGTGGACTGGCTGCAGCAATGTGTGGAATCGGCTTATGGTGCTGGTGACCCGATCTCCCAGTCGGGCAGCACTAAAGTCGCCACGAGTGCGCAGTCATAAGTTGGTACCCATCCTGATATGACCTTAGATGTTGCCAGGATGTAAAACTCCAATAAACAAATAAACTACTTTCATCAGAATGGCACATGTGTTTGTTCGAATAATTCTCTAGGCAAGTTGTTCTCGACACTTATTAAACCTACAAATGAATAAATACACCCCCAAAGCTTGTCATGGGCTGTAATCGTTTAATCAACTCGGGTCATGCGAGCCACTTTTTGGCGTATGTGCACATCCTACAGACTAGGGTTGAATAAACGAATATGCCTATCCATGCTCGGGGTGGAAGAAATGGGGGCTGAATCTAAAACTTAGTTGTTTTAATAACCAATATAAGTACAGCAAAATAGGATTTAAAGTATTTATGATCGTATAAGCTGACAATCTGGGTTATTTAAAAGAAAGCATTAAAACAATACGTAGGACTTGTACTGGTAGCTGTTATCCTACAGGTACCAGCACAGATGTGACGTCATTGTTCCTAGCAAACCCCAGCCAAGAGGTGGGTTTCTGGGGTCGGGTCGTTTTGCACACGGCACGTGTATTTCTCGACTCCACTCGCGATGTTCGATTTGAAATTCGGATGACCCGAGTCACCCAGGTCGTGTTAATCGATTATGGCCAGGGATATTTAAATGTTTGGGCATGTGGATGATACATGGGAGAGGGACGTAGCTCAGGCGGTCTAGTGTCCACCTGTGAATTTGTGGGTCATCCTATCAATCCTGCTCAGTGGACAGACACATTTGCAGTTTGGTCTATTTTCCGTTCCAACCAGTGGTCCACAACTGGTTCATCCAAGGCTGTGTTATCTGCTTCCTGTCTGGGAAAGTGCATATAAAAGACCCCTTGCTGCTTATCGGAAAGAGTAGCCAACATGGCGGCAGTGGGTTTCCTCCAAAGAAATATGTCAGAATGACCATATATTTGACGTCCAATAGTCGATGATAAGAATCAATGTGCTCTAAAGGCATCGTAAATTAAACTTTTGTGGATCATATAATCAAGTCAAACTTTAAATAAGTAAAACGCATACTATGTATTAGCTGTTGTCTGTGCCAGTTATCTACATCTCAATAGCTAACTTACAATAATACATTAAAAAATAAATATAAAATAAAACAAGTTCATAGCATTTTCCCCCTTTATTTTGTTATAAATATGTCCCTCAAAAATACATATGCTAGACAATAGATAATAAACGGTATTAATATTAGACAATGTACAAAAGGCGAATAAATATAAGACCTCAATATATACCTCATACAAAATCGGTTAGAAACAGCTTCTCTGCATACAAATAATATATGTAAAATAACAATTATAACACTTCAGTTTAACATGTATCAGTTGTGATTTTACTTTAAAATATCCCACATTCATGAACAAAATGAGTATAACACAGTTCATATGATAGTTGGCAACTATTTATGGTGGTAAGTTTTAATGCCCAGTCACACCTCACCGGATTGGGGGGAAACTGACAGAAAAGGAACAATGTCTGGTTTGTGTCCATACAAGTTTTGAACATGCACAAAACTAGGAATGGATGCCGCTGGACTGACGTCTACGGTTCTTGTCCGGTTTGATTTTGTTTCGTCCGTTGGCTATCCATTCCTGTTCGTCCAGTGGCCATTTACCCGAGAGCGCAATATGTTGACACATTTTAAAACATTTTGATACTTATCACTACCGGACTAGACAATTCTGTCCGTTGCTCAATCCGGTGATGTGTGACTGGGCCTTTAAAGATATACTATATATAGGGCCTTTAAAGATATACTATATATAGGGCCTTTAAAGATATACTATATATAGGGCCTTTAAAGATATACTATATATAGTAGGCCTACCTGTTTAATGCAAATAAAAAGTGGCCTTTTTGTTCTTGATTAATATCATCACGTAAAGCTCACCCAACATTATCGTAGTCACCTTAAATTTTGTAATCTGTAAGCACTGAACTTTACTGAAATGTCTTCCACTAAAAGTCGTTTGTCGACACTAAATGTCCAGTAGATATTGCTTAGTAGCAGACGATGCTTCGTCTCAGATATAATACGTTACTTTAAGTGACCATTTCTTATGGGTCCTTTTTAATAGTAATTAGATCTGATGATGGAAGGTGCCATTCAAAGTTTTTATTATACAAAGAATACCAAAGGGCTGAGGGGAGGCGGGAGCGGGGTGTCAAGTACAAATGTTATGATTTAATAAAACTTTGAAACAATCTAAAAATATCGATGGAGAGGTTGGAGAAGGAGTACACTTTGTACTACTGTGAAAATGTTTGGCTAACCCCTAAGAATTCACCCTAAAATAGGCATTATATTTAATACTGTTTGTTACCTATATTTATTTAAAGCTGCATAATCCGATAAAGCGTCAAATTTTCAAAACCAAAACAATTATCTAGAATTGATTCTACATATCTAATTGTTGCTACACATAATGGCAATTTAATAGAATATGTTAATGCTGAAGCCTATGGTGTCTTAGTTTTTGGCATGCTTGCCAAAACTAATTTGACATGTTTGCTCTTCAAATATCTCACAACTTAGCAGTTTAAAGGAGACGGTACTTGAAGCTAAAGTAAGGTAAATTATAACAATCAGTTTAATATATTTATCTCAGAAAAATGACAAACTCAAAACCATCAGACTGTGCAACTTTAAAGTGTTTTAGAGAGGGATATCATATCTAGGTCAATATACTCCTATTGACTTTTAGCATGCTTAGTCCACTTCTATTTAGGCCAACGTGATGTCTTAAGCACCTAACTCGATTTAAAATGATGAAATATTTAAGTT
Organism: Branchipolynoe longqiensis; assembly: GCA_030323885.1. Classification (NCBI taxonomy): domain Eukaryota; kingdom Metazoa; phylum Annelida; class Polychaeta; order Phyllodocida; family Polynoidae; genus Branchipolynoe; species Branchipolynoe longqiensis. The sequence goes on from CM059194.1 coordinate 27,441,165, forward strand.
ACCTGTCAACCATATTTGAGCATTAAAAAAAATATATATATTAGAAGCTGCCATTGTCAATATTCCTAAGCATACGATGTTACAGCGCAATAACGAAAGACAGAAATAATGTAAGAAGACAAAAATGTTCCAGATATTTCTGAATTAATTAAGGCCTGTTCACACAGCACGACTGGATTTAGCTTTGCATTGAATTAAAGTGGGGCTACAATAGTACCATAAAATGAATCGTTGCTACACTGGTACCTTCATCATCGGACAACTCTGTATCCAGACCAATCTTGTCCTAACATAGCAGGTGTTCTGTCATCGGAGGGACAATGGAATGAAGTAAGGATAGTTTAAACATTGGGGAAAAAAACTTACGTTGAAAAAGTATCCACTCAGCAGGATTGTGTGGATTACAGTGGGGTCTCTAAAGACAGGTACTACTGTATGTATTTCATATATAACCAGTTTTTTTTTGGGGGGGGGGGGCATGGATTACACTCACCAAGCTGAGCGTTGGTTCCCGGACCATCATTGGACACACTATCTATATACACCTCGCCTCTGTATGGAGAATGTTTTATGAGTGCCACCAGTGGGCGGGAGCGGAACTAAACAGTCACACCAGTATGTACAGCAATATCAGCATGACCAGCGATAGAAGTGTTCCTTCTGCAACAGTACTGTTGTCTTGTAAAGTAGCCGTAAAACCCCTGATATGTGATCAACATTCTCATCTCACCGAGTACCAGACGTGGTGGCCAAATCGGTAGAGCACAGACTTCCCGTGCGGAAGGTCGGAAGTTTGAAACCCCAGTCGAGTCAAATCAATGACTTTCAAAATGAATACTTTTCGCTAGATAGCCTGGTGCTTGGCACTAATACGATAGGACAAGGACTGGTTAGGCCAGTATCAGGATAATGTGACTGAGTGGGAAATCGGTCATGATGCTGGCAATCTGATATCCCAATGGGGCAACACTATAAAGCTAGCAGACAGGGCCGGATTAAGGTAGTGGGGGGGGGGGGGGGCTGTAGCATATGTTGTAAAGGGGCCCTAAGTTAAAGCTGCATAGTCCGATGAAAACATCAAATTTTCACTATATATATATTAAAATCCGTCCTGCTGAGCGGGAGCGGCAGTGGTAGTGACCAGGCGCAGCTGGTATCATGCAGTCATGAGCCACTCACAGGTGGCAATGCAATGGTGGATGCAGGAACTAAGCTAGGCATAGCAGGTTGTGCAGTAGTAACTCACTGAATAGGAGTGGGTACTAGCTAAGTCACATGACATTCAGGTGTAGAGTAAATAGAGGGGGAGAACTGCTCGGTGGTAGTGTCCTTGTTTATATTCCCATAATAGATTATAGAGCACATACATATATATCAATTATACACACATGAGTATTTATATATATATATATATGCATTACACACATATATATATATAGTTATATATATATATGCCATATATATATATATATATATATATGTGGCGCATAAAGGTAATGCGAATGTTATTGTAAATAGAATAAAATTCCCCATACTACAGTGCGTTAAGGAGGGGCGGGAGTGTGGTTGAAGCTCCAACTGCCTCAAACCAATGACTTATCAAATTTATACCTGTCACTGTCTCAGCAGTAACATGATAGGGCAAAGACTGGTTTTGCTCAGAATCAAGATAATGTGACTGAGTGGGGTATCACGTCCCGGTGCCGGCAGTGTGGTATCCCAGTGGGGCATCACTATAAAGTTGTCATCACTGCGCAGTCACAAGCCAGTACCCGCCCTGATATGACCCTAGATGTTGCTAGGATGTAAAACCGTAAGCCAGCAATGTATGAATACACATAAATATAAATATATATTATACATATTTACACATGCATATATATGTGCATTATACATAATATACATATGATATGCATACATGCATGTATTATAGAGACATAATCGATTCAGATGGATTACAAAGAATATAGGTAACAACCAAAATAACAGTGGGGACCTTTCATGAGCCATTTCTCTCGCTATACACTTGGCGGCAGCACCCGTTCCCAGTCCAAGTCGGCCATCATGGTTGGATAGAAGGGTGTAGGTGTGTGTCTCTTGGTGGGGGTGGTGGTGTGTTTAGGGATGTGGTAGGGGGGTAGGTGTGTAGTGTAGGTGTGTGTTGTGGGGGCATAGGTGTATGTGTGGTGGTGTAGGTGTGTGTGTGTGGTGGGGGTGTAAGGGGTACTGGGGGTATAGGTTGTGTCATGGGGTGTAGGGGGTATAGGTGTGTGGGGTGGGGGTTTAGGGCTGTGGTGGAGGTGTAGGTGTGTGGTGGGGGTTTAGGGATGCTAAAGATTGTGAGGTGCCGCTTTCAAGACACCCCTACACCTCCACCACAAATCACCTACACCCCCACCACACACACCGTCAACTCCCACCACAGACACCTACACCCTCACCACATCCCTACACCCCCACCATATCCCTAAGCCCCCACCATACACACTCACCACACACCCCTACCACACACCCCTAAATCCTCCCACCACACACAACCATACACACACCTACACCCCTCAACCCAGCTACACCCCCTCAACTCCCACTACACCCCCTCAACCCCCACTAAATCCCCTCTTATTTAACCACACTTGATTAATAGTAGAAGGAACCAGACGGGATGGCCGAATGAGTTAGAGCGTCCATCTCCCATGTTGGTAGAACAATGGTAAAGGGGGGCTTTTGTTGCAACACCTTTTTGCAATATACTGTCAGCAGGTGGCGACTCGTGAGGGGCCAAGATCTTGCGTGGTTTGCCATTTCCGAACTCCGACTCTAACCCCACCATACCCCTACACCCCCACCACACCCATACACTCCAACCACCCCTACACCCCACCACACACCCCCACCATTCCCACTCACCACACACCCCTGCACCCCACACACCTACACCCCTAAATCCCCACACACCTACACCCCCACCATACCCACCAAGCACTCACACCATCAGCCCTGACCACACACACCTATACCCCCACCACATCCCTAAGCCCCCACCACATACACCCACCACACCCCTACACCCCAACCACACCCCTACACCCCAACCACACACACCTACACCTCCACCACATCCCTAAGCCCCCACCACATACACCCACCACATACCTACACCGACCCTACACCTACATCCCCACCTACACCCCCAACCCACACCGCCAACCTCCACCACACACACCTAGACCTCCACCATATACACCCAAAAACCCTATAATACTAAGACGACTCACTCCCTATCTCTCCCATGGTAATGTAAATTTTGCAGTGCCACCTTGTGGTGGGTTTGATCAGCCCGGCTGCTGGTTGGTGTTTCACATTATATTATACATGAGATAGGTAAGTATGAATACACATCAATATGAAATTGCGATGAACAAATACCCATCATCATCAGCATCATCATCAGCATCGCCATCATCACACATCTTTCACATTCATATATACATTTATACATATAATATAGCACCCGTTTAACCAAGAGAACAGCGAGCGCACCAAGTGGTGGGTTTGATCATTTTGATTACACAGTACAGGCTGAGTGAGCCGTCTTATTATAATAGGGTCTTTGATACGCCCACCGCAGAAGGCCCGGTGTCGGCTGCTGCCACCTAGCGTGTAACCAGAGGAACCCGCCCAGAAAGTCCCCCATTAAAACAATCCATGACACGTTGTACCATACAGTTCTAATCCCTGCCGAGTTAAACCAATGACTTATAAAATTGATACTTGTCGCTAGCTAGGCTGGTGCTCGGCATTACTAGGATAGGACAAGGACTGGTTTGCACAGTGTCAGGATAATGTGACTGTGTGGGATTTCAGATCTTGGTGCTGGCGGCCTGATTTCCCAGTGGGGTAGCACTATAAAGTCGCCATGAGTGCGTACTGTCATAAGTCGGTACCCATCCTGACATGACCTTAGATGTTGCTAGGATGTAAAACAACAAATAAACAAACATGTTGCTAGAACGTAAACCAACAAGAAACCAACAAACAGTTGCCATGGATACTGCGTGCGTATGAAGGTTGGGGATGTGGAATGAAAGTTTGTTCCCTGGTATAAATAAGTAACAAATACCAATATTGCTGACTATGCTACTCAGTTTGAACATGCACAACTTGCATTGCAGTTTGTTAAACAAAAACAACTCGCTGTAAACACATACCAATACACGTGCATGTAATTAATTAAGCGGTATAAAATAATGTAATGCTGTGACTGCTATTAAAAAGAAGTATCATCAAAGAGAGACTATTTACACTAACTAATTAATACTGTGTTAATATGGTTATAACAGCATCAACTACGGAATGGGTCATTGAGATTTCCTTGAACAATGAACATATAATAATGGTATTTGTAGCGAAATATAGCACAATCCACTGTATGTGTCACCTATACCGTGGTTAAAGCTGCCTAGTCCGATGAAGACATCAAATTTTCAAAACCAAAGCAATGATCTAGATTTGATTCTACATATCTAACTTAGATACTGGTGTACTTATTAAACATTTATCACCGCATACTGAGCCAATTTAATAGAACCTGTTACTGCAGCAGCCTATGGTGTCAAGAGTTTTGCTGTGCTTGCCAAAATTAATTTGGCCTATTTGAGTTTAAAATATCTCAAAGGTTAGCCATTTCAAATCAACGTTACTTCAAACTAAAGCAATGTACACTATAACGATCAACCTCATGTATTTATCTTAGAAAATGATAGAAGCTTAGAACCATCGGATTATGCAACTTTAACTTTGTATAGCTGACAGACTGGACTCCAGTAGGCCAACAGCTTTTAGGCAACTACACTCATCTTGTAGTGTAGACAAAACATTTGACTATATGTACATATATATGTATATATATATATATATATATATATATATATATAAGTACATGTATATATATATATAGTCATTTAGTGTTTCCAACCAGTGGTCGACAACTGATTAATCAAAGGTTGTGGTATGTGCTGTCCTATCTGTGGGAAAGAGCATATAAAAGACCCCTTACTGCTTATCGGAAAGAGTAGTCGATGTTGTGGCAGTGGGTTTCCTCCAAAGAAGTATGTCAGAACGACCATATTTTTTAGATCCAATAGCCGATGATGAAAATCAATGCATCGTTAAATAAAACAATATTTTTCCCCATTTAGTGTGTCTATATATAGACACACTCCCTGAGGTATTGCAATACCTCAGGGAGTTTGACGCCCCTGCCCTGCAGAGGTGTAAACCACTGCCTTGTGGTACAGGTTTTTGACAGAACCAAAGGCTAAGGGAGCAAACCCTAAACAGAAAACCATGTCACTGTGGCAGCATTAAGGGCGGTTGATGTATGAAACTCCCAATATCTCCCGACCAGCCACTGCAGGGACAAATAGTTTTGCGCCTGTCTGGACATGTTCTTGCCGGTGTGAGACCTCTATTTGCTCCCCGAGAGAGTGTCGCTGGTAACTTGCAAAAGCCAGCGGCACTTCAACACTTTTGCAGGCAGCTTTCATGAAATGAAGTGGAGAGGTACAGTCAAGTAATGAAAGCAGTCTTTGTCGCATCGCGACCGACAGCATGATAATAATGATAATAATAAATATATAGATATAGGCCTATAGATGTATAGATGTATAGATATATAGATATAGGAGTTGAGGAGCGAAGTAAAATCGAAAATGTTTGTGTATATATATATATATATATATATATATATATATATATATATATATATATATATCGACACACACATGCTAACAGTAAAACCTCTCTAACAGATTGACCACTCCACTATATCGTTCATTTTATTTGGGTCCCAAATGATCGACCATACAATACCATTGTAATGATAAAAACAACTCCCTGAACCGACCACTTCCCTAAATGGACGATTTAAAGTCGGTCCCGTGGTCGGTCGATTTAGAGAGGTTTTACTGTATATATAAAATATATATTAATTATGCTAGTAGTACTTACGAAGGATAGTTGCAGCATAATTGGTGTTTCACCTAGGATGAGGCTATTTAGAGGACGATCATAATAATAATAATAATAAAATATTGATTTCCACATGATCAATCATCATCATCATCATCACCTGTCCTTTCCCAGAGACTGGATGACAGTAGGCTAACTCAGAACATCTGTATTGGCGGGGTTGGAAAGAGGCAGCGGGATGAGGGGGGGGGGGGTGGAGGCATAAAGTAGCCTATATTCACGAACAGAGGAATGAACTTCTAGTGTGGAGGATCTCAAGTGTCCACTGTTAGTCTACTAATGTTTCAGGGATCCCCCGTTATTAAAGTTGCATAGTCCGATGGTTTGCGTGTCTGTCATTCTTCTGAGATAAAGATATAAAATTGATTGTTATAATGTACATTACTTTATTTAGTTTGATGTAACTTTCTCTTTAACTATCCCACTTTGGAGATATTTGAAGTGCAAACATACCAAATTAATTTTTGCAAGCATGCCAAAACTCTGACACCATAGACTTCTGCAGTAACAGGTTCTATTAAATTGACTCAGTATTTCCTTCCATGTGGCAACAAATGCGTAATAAATGCATCAGTATCTAACTTAGAAATGTAGAAGAAAATCTAGGAAATTGTTTTAATTTTGATGGTTCAAAGGACTATGCAGCATTAGTTGAACGTGTGCCTCCCGTTTTTGTAGGTCATGAGATTCAAACCATAACCGATTCAAAACAATGACTTTAAAATGTATACATATCGCTACCTAGCCTGCCGTTCGACGTTACTAGGATAGGACAAGGAGCGGTGGAATGAGGACGACGATTGAAGATGACCCGCGATTGAAATTTCTCCCCCTTAATTAACTTACAGATCCTCTTCTGGCTGATCTAGGCCCTGTTGGCCCTCTAATGCCAGCTCGTTATGGTAAAAAAATACTTCTTCTTTTTGCACACATATGGAGGTCAATGGAACCCTGAAGTCATATAATTGTGGGTGTCCTCTCCAATGTCTATCCAGTCTTCTCTCAAATGCTTCTACCGTTGGTGCTTCTGGGAGACAGTTCCCTGGATCTGTCGCTCGAAAGAAAAATAAGTGTTTCCTGACCTCAATGTAGGGCCTCTCCTTGAAGATCTTATACTGCTGGCCTCTGGTGTTACTGTTTACTCTGAGGTTGAACAAACCCCTTATGACATCCAATCAACAAATGTATCCAACAAACCACACCCACACTCACACACAAATTACGCGCACACAGACCACCCTGCGGGTGCTACATGGCTTGGCTCTGTTGCTTCCTGCGGGTGACGATGGAGACGATGAGGATGAGGATGAAGGTGAGGACGAAGGCTCCGCTGAGCACAATGAAGGTCACCACGCTGGGGGTGAGGCGCTCCAGGAGGCTGTACCGCGAGTAGCTCACACTAGGGGGCGCATCGTAGTCCCGGTGGGGCGTCTTGCCCAGGTCCGCCATTATCTGTACCGATAGATGTAGTCTTGTGACACAATTAACGAGGTCATCCAAATTTGTAAACTTTTTCGAGGTCATACAAAGAGTAAGGGATAATTTTGAACTTACAAGAACTTTTTTTATGTGCTAGAAACCAGTATTTTGTCAAAAAGAGGTCAATCTCATGACCTCGCCAAGGCTCTCGTTGATTTTGGCCTAATTCCAAGCATCATGTGACCAACTTGAGCTGCACTGACAGGCTAATCAAATAAAAGGTAAGTGCACCACGTGATCACGGCGAGATAGGAAACTATTATGATAAATCTGATATAATTATTTTAAAATAAAACCCCCAAAACACTTGGCAAAAAATCTAAAGCCCTCGGACTATGTGACTTTAAGTTGAATACACAGGATGAAATATAAATCAGGTGTTTGGTTTCTAAACTGAGGTGCCCTCACGGGACAGTGTAGATAAAAGATTCAACCCGACACTTGCAGTAGGGGGTGAATGACAAAGTAGTCTAAATATAGGCGAAACTTGCTTTAAGCTAAGATTCCTTACACGTGGTATGCGGTATGCGGTATGCGAATGTGAATGCGGCAAAAAATCGAAATGCCTTGAAGTCAATGGGCTACATCCCTAACACGTGGTATGCAAATGCGAATGCGAATGCGGCAACTCGATTGGTCCCTGTAGCGATCGGTGCGGCATGCGGCATGCGAATAGAAACGTCAGTTGCACTTGTCCATTAGTTTTAGATTAGGAGAGGCGACTGATCATTACGGAACAGTCACGCACAGGGGTGCTGAGGAGAAACATATGGTATTGGTGGTGGGGGGTAGATGCTTGCCGCTTACTGCGTAGAAGGAATCTTCCCATTCACATACCGCATGCCGCATACCACATACCGTATAGAAGGAATCTTAGCTTTAGTACGGAATTGGAAGTGGAATTCCTGGTTCCAGTATCAAATGGTTACTTATATCAGCACAGAGGTGGTAACATGGGAGAGAATGCAAAGAGACAAGATGGCAACGATAGAATTCGGTCGATTTCACTTTTAGAGTTCATTAAACTACATGTTTTATTATATTTTTCAACTCAAATGTAGTGGGTAAATATGAAGATGTATATGAAGAATGTATTTTGCTTCTTAAATTAAGAATTTATGTCCTGATTTCATTTACTCAGCCATTTTCCACTTTTTCTAATGGGTTGTTTTTCACCCCTACTGCAAGTATGGGTGAATCTTCTATCTAGGGACGGTGCTGCTCCGATGCAGCTTACGCTGACTGACCTGCGTGGCGGTCCTGGCCCCAGCCCTCACCGCGCCGTCCATCGTGCCTCGATAGGCCAGGGAGCACTCGGTGCTCGCGAAGTGCACCTTCTGAAAGCACTCTCCCCACAACCTGCAAAAGGAAATAGATTGGCTTTATTGGGGTTCCATGGTCCTGGCAACAGCTAAAGTCATATCACTTAAGGGCCATCCAAGCTGTCAACATTTTTAAGGAACAGTAAAACCTCTCTAAATCGACCCACCAGGGGACAGACTTTAAATGGTCCATTTCGGGAGGTGGTCGGTCTAGAGAGTTTTTTTTTTATTGCTACAAGGGTATTGTATGGGCGATCGTTTGGGACCCAAATAAAGCGATCGATATAGTAGAGTGGTCGATCTGTGGAGGTAGTCGGTTATAGAGGTTTTACTGTAGTACAAAGGGTACTACTTTTCCATACCCCCCCCCCTCCTCCATCCTCCAAAATACTACACATCAACACAGGGTCCATACACATGTGAAGATACAGAATTCAAGGCTATTTCAAGGCTTTTTTGAAGGCTGTTTTTGATAGGAATTCAAGACTATTTTCATTTGGATGTCAGAGGGGGGGGGGGGGCGCAATGGTGAATGGTGATTTAGGACTAATTTAGATCAGAGGGGACAGTTTAATGGAATTCAAGGATTTCCAAGACTAATTAATCAAAATAGGTTAAATTCAAGGCTTTTCAAGGCTTTAAAATGAAGCAAATGAAGGTCAAGACTTTTCGGACCCTGTGAGTGTCAACATTTTACTACAGACACAGACAGGGTGGTCGAACGAGTTGAGCGACCTGCTCCCATCTTGGTAGGTCATGGGATTCAAACCCCCGAGTTTGAACCCTAGTCAAGTTAAACAAATAATTTAAAAATTGATAATTGTACCACTACATAACCTTGCGTTTGATATTCTATTCAGTGTATAGCTTGGACAGGATCCTGGTCGTGTAAGCCAGTGTTTTCGGGGTCGTTTTTTTAGGGGGGGGGTTCGGGGGGGGGGGGGGCAAATGGGAATTCAGGGGTTGCATGTGGTGGGAGTATGTTTGGTGAGGGAACGTGGCGTTTGTGAATACATATTTACTTAGGTGAGGAGTGTGTGTATGTGAGTGTGTTTGAATGTGTATGAATGCATGAAAATGAGTGTGACTATGTCTGAGTGTGTGCTAGTGTGTGTGGGCGAGTGAGCATGCAAGTGTGTGTGAGTGTGTATGAGCGAGTGTGTATAAGTGCACATAAAGAAAGTGTGAGTGAGGAGTGCAGCGCGATGCGGTGTGGTGCGGTGTGGTGCAGTGTGGTGTAGCGTGGTGCGGTGTGGTGCAGTATGGTGTGGTGTGGCGTGGTGTGGTATGGTGTGGGGTGGTGTGGCATGGCGTGGCGTGGCGTGGTGTTGTGTGGTATGGTGCAGTGTGGTGTGATGCAGCGTGGTGTGGTACAGTGTGGCGCAGTGCAGTGCACTGACCGCCAGTGCTTGGTGAACACGTTGGTGGGCAGGCATGGTGTGGTGCAGTGTGGTGTGACACGGTGCGTTGCAGTGTAATGCAGCGCGGTGCGGTGTGCTGCACTGAACGCCGGTGCTTGGTGAGCACGACAGTGGGCCGGTGTTGCGGTTTCCCAGGGACACCAGTTTGCCAGGAACACATTGCTTCTGCGCATGTGTCAAAATCGAACAGCATCATCACTAACCTTATAAATTTAATATAATGTTTTTGGTAAAGATGTTTTCTATATGTGTACCAAACGATTTGTTTCTGGTGGTGTCGTTTTAGAGATATTTAACTGTTCCTGTATTTTATGTATGAAGATTGCTCACGGCCATTGACAATGCCTTGAGTTGGACGGTACGCGCAGTGAAAAACATTAGTTTTATTCAAAATTAATAGAAATCAAGAACCCTAACCTTATCAATTTAATATAATCTTAATGGTAAAGATGTTTTATATATGTGTATGAAGCGATTTGTTTCTAGGTGGTGTAATTTTAGATATATTTGATTTTTTCTGTATGAAGATTTGCTCACGGCCGTTGACAATGCATTTGAATGGAAGTGTCCCTGGCAAACTGCTGTCCCTGGCAAACTGCAACACCGGTATGGTGTGGTGCAGTGTGGTGTGACACAGTGTGATGCAGTGTGGTGTGGTGTGCTGCACTGACCACCGGTGCTTGGTGAGCACGCTAGATGGACAGGCATGATGTGTTACAGTGTGTTGTAGTGTGATGCAGACCAGGTGGTGTGCTGCACTGACCACCGGTGCTTGGTGAGCACGCCGGTGGGCAGGCATGGTATGGTGTGGTGCAGTGTGGTGTGACACAGTGTGATGCAGTGTGGTGTGGTGTGCTGCACTGACTACCGGTGCTTGGTGAGCACGCTAGATGGACAGGCATGATGTGTTACAGTGTGTTGTAGTGTGATGCAGACCAGGTGGTGTGCTGCACTGACCACCATTGCTTGGTGAGCACGCCGGTGGGCAGGCATGGTATGGTGTGGTGCAGTGTGGTGTGACACAGTGTATTGCAGTGTGAAACAGTGGGGTGTGACTGCACTGACCGACGGTGCTTGGTGAGCACGCCGGTGGGCAGGCAGTACACGGCGGGCCCCGTGTACTGAGCCTCCGTCACCTCGGTCCAGTCCCGCTCTATGTAGGACCGGCACGCCCTCATCTCCACCTGCCCGAACACGGCCGCGTAGTGCTTCGTCACCTGGATCTTCCTGTCCTCCCGGGTCAGCCCCGGGTACCGGCTCCCCTCCACCAGCCTGCAGCGGCAAAGGAAGGGTGCTAATCAATAAAGTTTTTAAAAGAGGGAAGAAAGGAAGAAAGAAAGACAGGAAGAAAGGAAGGAAGGAAGAGAGGAAGGAAGAAAGAATAAATGAAGAAAGGAAGAAAGAAATGAAGAAATGAAGAAAGAAAGGAAAAAAGGAAGACAGAAAGGACAACAGAAAGACAGAAAATGAAAGGAAGAAAGAAAGGACGAAAGAAAGAAAGGAAGAAAAGAAGAAAGAAAGAAACAGAGGACTTCCACAGAATTAAGGTTAGGAATGAAAGTAGTCTCCGGCCAAAGAAACCCCCCAGAAATCAAGTCGAGATTATTACATCGACGGCGAATTTCCACGAAAATGCGAAGTTCCCCCCACTTCAAAATTATACCACAGCTAATTTTTCCTGTTATTTACACAGATCTGGCGATTTCAGAATTTCGTATTAATTTAAATGTAGGCATGTGAATGTGATTAACAAGACTTACAGATACCACCAACTTTTCGCTATGAACATGACCCTTGCTGACGACACAGCGCTAAACCTACAACAATCAATCAATTAATCAATCAACATTAAATGGGTTCCTCCAGTAGTGTTAGAAGACAGGAACCTAAGGAGGCAGGCCCTAGGTAAACCTACCCCATAATGGCCGGGTCATCCCCGTTGTATTTAGTGTCTTCTATTGCACGCAGAACAAAGCCGTCCTCACTCACTATGTCACCTCTGAACCCTGGCAAAGTCAACAAACAGGCAAATGTATCAAATATACTCAAACGCCACATGGAAAACAATTTATCACTACAACAGTCACCAGGCCCTGATTGGACAACACATCAACATTCACCCACCCACCCGCCCCTCAATAAATGCTACTAAATCTCCAGGGATACTTCAGGGCTACTTAAATCCACAATAGAAAATTAATGGAATTACATAAAATATTATTAATGAAAGAGTGTTAAAATACTTATGCTCATTACTTTATTTAAATATACAATAGAAAATTAATGGAATCACATAGGACGTTATTAATAAAGCAGTGGTTAAAATGCTTAAGGTCATTATCTCATTTAAATCCACAATAGAAAATTAATGGAATCATATTATATGTCACTATTAAAACAGTGTTAAAATGCTTATATGCATTACTTCTTTAAATAGACAATAGAAAATTAATGGTATCATATAATATGTTATAAATAAAACAGTATTAAAATGATGAAGCTGATTAAAGTAACCAGCATACACCGTCAGGCATGTGATTGGGTACAGGACATATTTCTTTTGTAAGGTTATCGTGGGGACACATAGCATACCATTGAGTCGTGAGAGGGATGCACATAGTATATTTCAGAGGTGTTTTGGTGGCCAGAAAAAAACGGAATTTAAAAAACCCTGGAATTCTGGTTTCGGCAGCCAGAAAAAAAACGGAATCCGGTTAAAACTGGAAAAATCACATGTCTGCACCATTTATCAAGTCAAAGCTCAGATCTATTTATTACCATTCATCAGGTCAAAGTTCCAACCTATTTTAGGTTGTTACCTGACCTCAAGGTAGTAACTAGGCCCTATATTTGAAATTTTAAAATATAGCTACACACAACTGGTATCACTGATAGTTTGATAATTCCCGGCCTGTGCGCCAAAGCCAAAGATTACAAAATGCTACATGAACAGGTTCGTTTTTTTACATCCTGGCAACATCTAAGGTCATATCAGGACTGGTAGCGACTGGTGACAGTGAACACTCATGGCGTCTTCCAGTGCTGCCCCACTGGAAGACCAAGCTGCCAACTCCATGACCTGATATCCTACTCAGTCACATTATCCTGACACCGAGACAATGCCAAGCTTCTAGCTAGGAAGTGACAAGTATCAATTTTTAAGTCATCGGTTTAACTCGACCAGGTTGCGAACTCCATGATCTACCAACATGGGAGACGGACGCTCACCTCATCCGGCCATCCCACCTGGTGTACACACAGACAGGCCTGCGAGCTACAGTTTGTGCTACCAGTCAAATTAAGAGTGTTTCCCAAACTCATGCCAGTGTCTCTTTGCACCCGGTAAGGATAATATCTCAACAATTCACACAAAACATATTGATTTATTAATCTTACCTTCAAGCTTCCAGAAGGCCTTGTCGTAAAATGTCACGGTTTTTATCCAATGATTAGCTGGTTTAAGATCTATAAACTGAATAAAGGAAAATAGGACATGTATAAAGAATATGCATTTATTGTCACTGTTTCACTTAGTCTTTGTGTATATGTATGTATAATTATGTACTATATAATTTATTATGTGGATACTACTCATTTGAAGTCATTTGAAGTCACTAAGCTTTCAGCTTCATCCCATTTGAAGCCACTCAGCCTTCAGCTTCATCCCATTTGAAGCCACTCAGCCTCATCCCATTTGAAGCCACTCAGCCTTCAGCTTCATCCCATTTCAAACTACTCAGCATTCAGCTTCATCCCATTAGAAGTCACACAGCCTTCAGCTTCATCTCATTTGAAGCCACTCAGGCTTCAGCTTCATCCCATTTGAAGCCACTCAGCCTTCATCTTCAACCCATTTGAAGTCAATAAGCCTTCAGCTTCATCCCGTTTGAAGCCACTCAGCCTTCAACTTCATCCCATTTGAAGTCACTAAGCTTTCAGCTTCATCCGATTTGAAGCCACTCAGCCTTCAGCTTCATCTCTTCTGAAGCTACTCAGGCTTCAGCTTCATCCCATTTGAAGCCACTCAGCCTTCATCTTCAACCCATTTGAAGTCAATAATCCTTCAGCTTCATCCCGTTTGAAGCCACTCAGCCTTCAGCTTCATCCCATTTGAAGCCACTCAGCCTTCAGCTTCATCCCATTTGAAGCCACTCAGCATTCAGCTTCATCCATGTTGAAGCCACGCAGCCTTCAGCTTCAATCCATTTGAAGTCACTAAGCCTTCAGCTTCATCCCATTTGAAGCCACTCAACCTTCAGCTTCATCCCCTTTGAAGTCAATAAGCCTTCAGCTTCATCCGATTTCAAGACACTCAGCCTTCAGCTTCATCCCATTTGAAGCCACTCAGCCTTCAGCTTCATCCCATTTGAAGCCACTCAGCCTTCAGCTTCATCCCATTTGAAGCTACTCAGCATTCAGCTTCATCCCATTAGAAGTCACACAGCCTTCAGCTTCATCTCATTTGAAGCCACTCAGGCTTCAGCTTCATCCCATTTGAAGCCACTCAGCCTTCATCTTCAATCCATTTGAAGTCAATAAGCCTTCAGCTTCATCCCGTTTGAAGCCACTCAGCCTTCAACTTCATCCGATTTGAAGTCACTAAGCCTTCAGCTTCATCCGATTTGAAGCCACTCAGCCTTCAGCTTCATCTCATCTGAAGCCACTCAGGCTTCAGCTTCATCCCATTTGAAGCCACTCAGCCTTCATCTTCAACCCATTTGAAGTCAATAATCCTTCAGCTTCATCCCGTTTGAAGCCACTCAGCCTTCAGCTTCATCCCATTTGAAGCCACTCAGCCTTCAGCTTCATCCCATTTGAAGCCACTCAGCCTTCAGCTTCATCCATGTTGAAGCCACTCAACCTTCAGCTTCAACCCATTTGAAGTCACTAAGCTTTCAGCTTCATCCCATTTGAAGCCACTCAACCTTCAGCTTCATCCCCTTTGAAGTCAATAAGCCTTCAGCTTCATCCGATTTCAAGACACTCAGCCTTCAGCTTCATCCCATTTGAAGCCACTCAGCCTTCAGCTTCATCCCATTTCAAGCCACTCAGCCTTCAGCTTCATCCCATTAGAAGTCACACAACCTTCAGCTTCATCTCATTTGAAGCCACTCAGGCTTCAGCTTCATCCCATTTGAAGCCACTCAGCCTTCATCTTCAACCCATTTGAAGTCAATAAGCATTCAGCTTCATCCTGTTTGAAGCCACTAAGCCTTCAGATTCATCCCATTTGGAGCCACTCAGCCTTCAGCTTCATCTCAATTGAAGCCACTCAGCCTTCAGCTTCATCCCATTTGAAGCCACTCAGCCTTCAGCTTCATCCCATTTCAAACCACTCCGCCTTCAGCTTCATCCCATTAGAAGTCACACAGCCTTCAGCTTCATCTCATTTGAAGCCACTCATGCTTCAGCTTCATCCCATTTGAAGCCACTCAGGCTTCAGCTTCATCCCATTTGAAGCCACTCAGCCTTCATCTTCAACCCATTTGAAGTCAATAAACCTTCAGCTTCATCCCGTTTGAAGCCACTCAGCCTTCAGCTTCATCCGATTTGAAGTCACCAAGCCTTCAGCTTCATCCCATTTGAAGCCACTCAGCCTTCAGCTTCAGCCCATTATAAGTCACTCAGCCTTCAGCTTCAGCCCATTTGAAATCACACCCCCCATACACTCCAGTTATTTTATATGCTTATACAATAAGATCTTGCGATTATATATCTAAAATATATATCTCATTGAAGAGAAAATGGTGAAATAAGCATATACAATTTCGAGTAAAAAAACCACCCCAGGCTCCTGAACATTAAGCTAATTGAAGAACATAATATTTACTTGTAGGCAATCCCCCAGACTTGCAGTAGGCTAGCCCCACATAACTCTCTATGCTGCTACTGTTATATACTGATATACAATATAGGCATGGATATCTGGTGTGAACAAATAAATGGCTTGTTTGATACTGACCTTGTGGAACTCTCCTGGCAGGGGAGGCTCAAATCGTATGCTGCCAAGGACTGCTGGAGACGCAGCAACAATAACTCTCTTTGCCTGTTAAGGGGACAGTAACATGACCCTCACAACTTTACTTATTCACAATTAAGGTCATATCAGGATGGGTACCGACTTCTGATAGTGCACACTCATAGTGATGTTATAGTGCTGCCCCACTGGGAGACCAGGCCACCAGCACCATGCCCTGATATCCCACTCAGTCACATTATCCTGACATTGAGCTAACCAGTCTTTGCCCTATCCTAATATTGCCAAGTGCCAGGCTAGGAAGCGACAAGTATCAATATTGTAAGTCATCGGTTTGACTCGACCGAGAATTGGAACTCTAGATTTTCTACATGAGAAGCTTGGATTTTACCGATTTGGTCGCTGCTTCTGGTATCGTGTAGGAGTTGCAAACCTTTGTTTACATGTATATTAGATTGTACTATATATGTGAATGAATTAATATAATGTGGATAGAAGATTAGTGCCCCAGTGATGAAAATTACCAAATAAAAATGATAATCTACCCCCAAAAAGCGCACTAAGTGGCTCTGTCGCCTGCTGCTAATACCCCTGTCACACTACAACATAACAGGCCAGCGAGTGGGCACCGTAAAAATCACTTTTCTACATTAAGATACGTGAAAATTCTCAGTGTTTTAGGGCCAAATTTGACGTCAGTGCAACATAGTGAACGTAGGCGAAACCTTGGTCCAACGTAGTTGTAACGTGTCTCAACGAGTTAGAATGTAAAAAAAAAATGGCCCAACATAAGGCTAACGAGACTCCAGCGCGCACGGCATCAGCCTAGCGAAACCCTAGCGATGGGTTAGCATAGGACTCGCATAATTACGCCTGCCCTAAAGTAGCTACGTGTGACTCTGGCGTAATTCGTAACGTGAGTCGACATCAGGCCCGCGAGGGAGCACCGTCAGTATAACGACAGTCCAGCATGCTCAGTGTATGTAAGTTCAGCAAGGCAAAACGTTCACACCACGTTCACAGCATGTTCGCTTATGTTCGAAGAACGTTGGTGCACGTTACATACATTACACGCGTGCCAGCCATTCGTCAACTACGTCGAATACATCAAGACATGTTGGACTTATGTTAGACTAACGTTAGACACATGTCAGAGACACGTTAGACCTAGACGGCAGTTGAAGAACTAATGCTGTAGGTAGCAGCTCACAGTACAGTAGGCTCGGTGTGAAAGGTCGTATAAAGGATTTCCATTCCCAACCTGCTCTCCTGATGGCAGTGGAAATAACTATTATTGTGGGTAGCAGCTCACTGTGTTCCACATAAAAGGTATACTATTACTAGCTTTTTTCTCATATATTTCCTTAGAGCAGTGCATATCAGTTCTATAATCAGGGATCACTGAGACGGGTTGAATGTGCTACCCACATTTTTTTGTATTTTTTTTTTGGTCCATTAGTTGTTTAAGCAGGGGAAATTTCAGTCATAGACGACTGGTCTTCCTCATTCCACTGCTAGTCGATAGAAAGCCCGAGCCTACACTTTTACCGACCCAAGGGATTTTTAACCTCCCACACCACATAGACATGGTATGAGAGCAGTTAGTTCATGCCACTGCTGCCAGAGAGCAGGATGCTAGTGTACATTCTTATAAAGACCTTTTCCACAGAGTATGCCGCACTGTGAGATGCTACCCATCATATGTGGTTCTCACCACTGCCGTTAGAGGACAGGTTGTTGGTGGAAATCCTCTATAAGACCTTTTCCACACAGCATGTTGCATGTTGAGCTGCTACCCGTAACAGTAGGCCTACTTCTTCCCACTGCGATCAGAGGGCAGGTTGGTGGTGGAAATCCTATATCAGACCTTTTCCACACAGCATGTGGCACATTGAGCTGCTACCCACAGTATCACTTCTTGCCACTGCCATGAGAGGGCAGGCTGGTGGGGGACCTCCTGTGTAAGTCTTCTCATTCTATTTAAGTCCCTTGTTAGGCTAATTTTGGAATACTGTCCACAAATTTGGAGCCCAATTTTTCGGAAAGATATTCTGGAGATCGAAAAGGTTTAGAGACATGCAACAAAGTTAGTTGCAGTTATAAAGGACTTACGCTATGAACAAAGGCTTAGGGAATTGAAACTTCCTACCCTTTCCTACAGAAGGAAAAGAAGTGACATAATTGAAGTATTTAAAATTATGAAAGGTTTTGATAAAATAGATATGAACCAATTTTTCACTTTGAATAAAAGAGAAGGCAGTCAGGGGCCATACTCTCAAACTAGTAAAACCCAGAGCCATTTCAAAGTTAAGGCAACACAGTTTCTCAAACAGGATTATAAATATATGGAACAGTCTCCCACAATGTTATTGATGCCGAGTCAATAAATTCATTCAAGAATAGATTAGAAAAAGCATGGGCTGATGATCCAGGGAAATTTGACCCCTTATTCACCACATGCTACTAATTATTCCTTGTGCCGCTT
Source organism: Branchipolynoe longqiensis (assembly GCA_030323885.1). Lineage (NCBI taxonomy): Eukaryota > Metazoa > Annelida > Polychaeta > Phyllodocida > Polynoidae > Branchipolynoe > Branchipolynoe longqiensis. Next base: position 27,459,879 of record CM059194.1, read on the forward strand.
ATTTACTGCACTCAAGCAAACATGAGAGACAAATAAGTGTTCACACTTCCTGTCTACCATTCGCTATTTCGCTATTTCATAATATCTTTTCCACAGAGCATGCTGTAGGCCTACAGTGAGTTGCTACCCACCACATTAGTTCTCAACACTGCCGTCAGAGGGCGTGCAATGGTGTGGACAAGCAAAAAAAGTTACACACGGTGTGTGTGTGGAGTGTGTGTGCGGGTGTGTGTGCCCGGAGTGTGTGCGGAGCTGTGCATGGGGTGTGCGCGAGGGGTGTGCGCCGAGTGTGCGGGGTGTGCGCCGTGTGTGCGGGGTGTGCGCCGTGAGACAAATAAAGTGTTCAAACTTCCTGTCTACCATTTCGCTATTTCGTGTGTGCGCCGTGTGTGCAGGGAGGAGTACCTTAAACTCGTCATCGTTGCCCGTCCGTACGGAGACGCCCATGCTGCCCTGCTTGATCTCGATTACCGGCGAGTTGACGGCCACCCGCTCTGCGGAGAAGAAACAAACGCGTTGTACCGGGTACGCGCAAAGAAGACCACACACTCCCAGCGTAATACCCCTGTCACACTACGACGTAATGAGCCAACGTGAGCCTAACGTGGTGATATTTCGTCATTACGTTGATGTACGTTGGATTACGTTATGATGACGTCATAATGACGTTAGAGTGACGTCGAGCTACGTCACATTACGTCGTGTTACGTCGAGATACGTCGAGGTTTTGGACATGTTCAACAGTTTCGACGTAGGTCGAACGTAAGGGTTTACGTTCGCCGTACGTTCTGTTCACGTTCAGCGAACGTCAAACGGACGTTATTCCAACGCTCCTCACTACGTTCAACTACGTTCCACTACGTTGACCCCCATTAAACCAAGTGCAAATGCCCACGGGCGTAATGGGAACGTCAGGACAACGTCAGGAGAACATCAGGAGAACGTCAGGAGAACGTGCATTCAACGTACGTTCAACGTCTCATGACGTAGCTAACGTCACGTAACGTTCTTCTGACGATGGAATAACGTTCATAACGTTCCGTCAGCGTCATTACGTTCACCTGTCTCGTCGAACGACGGTATCACTACGCTTTACCGACGTTACTCTCTCGTCCACTACGCTGCATCCACGTTCAACTTCTGCCCAAATTTGCATACTACGCCGAGAAGTTCAACGTTCTTCACGTTCTCCCTACGTTGACGTCGTGACGTCGTAGTGTGACAGCCCCATCAGAACATACACTGTGCTAAAATGTTAATAGCTCTTCTAAATAGCGAGTGCCGTTCGTGAGCTTAAAGTTGCATAGTCCGATGGTTTTGAATTTCTGTATTTTTTCTGAGATAAATATATTAGATCGATCACTAGTATCTACTTTACATTAGTTCAAAGTTACTTTTATTTCCAATGGTAAACTTTTGAGATATTTTGAGTGCAAACATAGAAAATTAGTTTTGGCAAGCTTGCCAAAACTCTGAGACCATAGACTTCTGCAGTAACAGGTTCTGTTAAATTGACTCAGTATTGCCTTCTACGTAGAAACAAATGCTTAATTAGTGCATCAGTATCTAAGTTAGATATGTAAAATCAAATCTAGATAATTGGTTTGGTTTTGAAAATCTGATATTTCATTGGACTGCAGCTTTAAGGACAGTCTAACTAAAACTTGAAAGCTGACCGTCGTCATAGATAAGTATGGAACCATGTATTCAGTGTGTTGAACAATGACGACGGTCATCTGAAACATACAGTACTACAATGTGCTAATGAACTTAGTGAGAACACAGTCATAACCCTCTAATTACAGAATGTGATCAGGCGTGTTAACAATAGGGCATACCCAAAAAGAAATCAGATTCGAAAGATGGGTGATTATGTTAGGTTATTGGGGGTTTTACATCCTAGCAACAGTTAAGGTCATGGGTGAGTGGTACAGGTATGAGCCAGAGCCAGGCTAGGAAGAAGAGGCCAGGTGGCAGCACCAGGTGAGACAGAAGGCCTAAACAGTCGCTTGAGTAGATGAGTGTCATTAGTTGTGTAGTGTCAGTTGTTGTGAACTTTTTCATGGGTAATCGGTTTCGGGATAATTATACTTGTATAATTGCTTATACATCACATATCAGGATGAGAACTGACTTGATAAATTACAGTGCTGCCTCAGAGGGTTTCCCTGTGTCGTTGCATTGTATCGGCTTCCACATGCGTATGGTCTTGAGTTAGAAGAACCCGTTGCAACTCATTTTGCTTGGGTGGATATATTATCTATTTAAAGTTGTATAGTCTGATAAAAGCATCAAATTTTCAAAAGCAAAACACTTATCTAGATTTGAACCTATGTATTAAACATGTGTTGCTGTATATAAGGGAATACTACATCAATTGGAATAGAACCCATCACTGATGAATCCTATGGAGTCAGATTTTTAATCAGTATGCCAAAATTATGTTTTTATGTATGCACTTCAAATTGGTCCCCTAAGTTAGCCATTTTAAATCAAAGTTACTTCAAACTAAAGTAAGGTAGATTATAATGATCAACCTAATATGCGTATCTCAGAAAATGACTGAAACTATCAGACTATGCAACTTTAAGGAAAGAACAATACAGTCCCACTTCCCTTAGTGGACTCTTTCTCTTTCGAGAGTCACATCACATATTGTAAACAATACCAAAGACCCTATAATACTAAGACGGCTCACTCAGCCTGTTCTGTGTAATCAAAATGATCAAACCCACCACTTGGTGTGCTGGCTGTTCTCTTGGTTAAACAGGTGCTATATTATATGTATAAATGTATATGAGCCTGCCTCAAAAGGTGCTAACTCTTCATTTTTTTGTCCATAGTAACGATTGACACAAAACAGCACGGAAACGGTTACACTGAAAACACAAGGACATTTGCTTCAAATCAATATGTATTCTATTGGGATTATGAAACACCATGTAAAAAGCAAATCAGTTTATCCTGAGCAAATGCATAAGTAGATAGTATGTTGATCATTACTATGGACAAAGCTTTGTCTCATATTGCTTAGCACCTTTTGAGACAGTCTCATATATGAATGTGAAAGATGTGTGATGATGGCGATGCTGATGATGATGCTGATGATGATGTGTATTTCTTCATAGCAATTTCATATTGATGTGTATTCATACTTACCTATCTCATGTACAATATAATTGTATGTGTTTACACGTGAAACACCAACCAGCAGCCAGGCCGATCAAACCCACCACAAGGTGGCACTGCAAAATTTACATTACCATGGGAGAGATAGGGAGTGAGCCGTCTTAGTATTATAGGGTCTTTGACAATACCAGAATACAAACGAGGATCTGTAAGTTAATCTGTAAGACTAAGATGCTCACTTCCAAGGTCTTTCGCCATTCGTTCACAGAGGCTGGCCGCTCCACCCTTCATCTTCATCTCTTGCGCACCCCGCTGAGCGCCCATCAGCGCGCGCACGCCTCCGCATGCATGCACCACGTGAAGGCAATGCAGGAAGGACAGCTTGTCCGGCGTCGTGCCTAGGGCAGCAGCGAGGCATGAGCCTAGGTAGGCACCGGACACACTGTCATAAGTATAAACATTGCGGTATTAGATATAGACTGCAGATGAGATCAATAAGGCACGAGCCTAAGTAGACATCAGACACACTGTCATAAGTATAAACATTGTGTATTAGATATAGACTGCAGGTTAGAACAATAAGCTATGAACCTAAATAGGCATCGGACACACTGTCGTAAGTGTGCAGACTGCAGATTAAATAAATATGGCAGCTTGTCCGGCGTCGTGCCTAGGGCAGTGGCGAGGCATGAGCCTAAGTAGGCACCGGACACACTGTTGTAAGTATAAACATAGCATATTAGATATAGACTGCACATTAGATCAATAAGGCACGAGCCTAAGTAGGCACGGGACACACTGTCGTAATTAGACACATTGTGTATTAGATATATATAGACTGCATGTTAGATCAATAAGGTATGTGACTAAGTAGGCACCAGACACACTATCGTAAATATAAATATCACACATTAGAAATAGACTGCAGATTAAATCAATAAGGCACGAGCCTAAGTAGGCAGCGGACACATTGTCATAAGTATACACATCGTGTATTAGATATATATAGAATGCAGGTTAGATCATAAAGGCACAAGCCTAAGTAGGCACCAGACACACTATTGTAAGTATAAACATCACACATTAAGATACAGACTGCAGATTAGATCAATAATGCATGAGCCTCAGTAGGCACCGGACACACTGTCGTAAGTATACATATCGTGTATTAGATATATATATATAGACTGTAGATTAGATCAATAAGGGACATGCCTAAGTAAGCACCAGACACACTGTCGTAAGTATAAATATCACACATTAGATACAGACTGCAGATTAAATCAATAAGGCATGAGCCTAAGTAGGCACCGGACACACTAATGTAAATATACACATCAGATAATGGATAATAAGCCCCGTTCACACACGGGCCTTAAGTCGCCTCAACTAGTTCGCCTCATCTACTCATCTAAAGCCCCGGTCACACAAGGGCCTTAAGTCACCTCAACTAATTCGCCTCACGTAAGTCGACTCACATTGGCCGTGTGGATGCGACACTGAGGCGAATTAGGGCTGAGTCGACTCATCTAGTTCGCCTCAAGTATACCGCGTCGTGAGGTAGTTTATATGAGGCGAACTAGCTTGAGTCGGCCTATCCTGCCAGTGTGGACGGTAGCAGATTACTTGAGGCGGCTTAAGCATGTCACTCGCATGCGCAGTCCAGCGATGGATTTGTTGTGTTTCCGGTCGATCACAAGCACATAATATATAATTTGGTCTATGAAAGAGCTAGCTGTGCACAGATATTTTTGTCGTCTTTTTTTTAAAGGTTAACACTGCCCAGCAGAAGTGTTGTCCATTCCAAAACAATACGATTCTGTCAATACACATCTAGGTCAAACCAACACAATCTCCTGATGACGTCGACTAACCGAAAATGGCGCTGGTTTGGAGGGTCGCGCTCATGCGCAGATATCGACTTCCGCCGTAAACCGCCCTAAGTACTGTAAGTGTGGACTCGACACACTTGCAAAACTAGTTTGCCTCATCTGGTTCGCCTTATCTATGTCAGCATAAAGTTGTGTGTGTGAACACTGCTTAAGTCGACTCAGATCGCATGTGTGGAGGCTCCTCTGAGGCGAATTAGGGCTGAGTCGACTCAACTAGTTTACCTCAAGTAAACAGCTTCGAGAGGTGGATTAGATGAGGCGACTTAGCCTGAGTCGGCCTAAGGTGCGTGTGTGAACGCAAGTGGTTTAGTTGAGGTGAATTAAGCACGTCGATGTGTGTAAGTATGCATGTGTGTATGTATGTGTGTATGCATGTGGGTATGTATGTGTGTAGGCATATGTGTGCATGTGTAATGTATGTGTATGTATGCATGCACATGCGCATGTATGTGTGTATGTATGTAGGTTTGTATGTATGTTTGTTGTATGTATGCATGTTTGTATGTATGGTTGTTTGTATGCAAGTATATTTGTATGTGTGTGTGTATGTATGTATGCTTTTATGTATTTATGTATGCACATAAGTATGTATGAAACTACATATGGGCTACAGATGGTCAATCTGAGCTGGTTTAACATCCGTGTGTGAACGCGACACACTTTCAAAACTCGGTAAGTGTGAACGCGCCGTTAGTTCGACTCAGTTAGTTCGCTTCATCTAAGTCGGCCTAACGTTGTACGTGTTACCATGGCTACAGACTGCAGATTAGACACATCGGATATTATACATAGAATGCAGACATGATCAATAAGGCCTAAGTAGCACTAGATACACTACCGTAAATATATGCACACCGTAAAAGCCTAAGAAACTTACTCTGTCCAACAGGTTCTGACTAGGAAGTCTGTTAATGTCATGGCGTCCCACTCATCTGCTCTCAGGGCATCCCAGGGAGTTGCCAATGGCACCTAACCAAGGTCAAAGATCAAATGGAAGCAATTAACCACAAAGGTCACAATCTGCAAGGTAATCCCACGAGTACTCCCACAGTGCCCGCTAGGTCGCGGGGGGGAAAGAAGAATAGAAAAAAAACGGGTTAATAGTGGGTGGAAACATAAACTGAGACGCTGTGCTGAATTGGTTGCTTGTGTATTACGTAATGCAACTACATTATCCTCTCAGAATGCCAATGTTTAAACCAGGATGTTTTATTATGATTGACTCAAATAAATGGATAATATCATTGACCGGATCCATGGCTAAATCGGTAAAAGGACTGGCTGGCTTCCAGTGTCGGAGCCCATGAGTTCAAACCCTGACTGAGTCAAACCAATGACTTACAAACTTTATACTTGTCACTACCCTGCCTCTGGCACTCACTTAGTACTACTTGGCTATGGCAAGGACTGGTTTGCTCAGTATCAGGATAATGTGATGGAGTAGGATATCAGGTCATAATGTCGAGGCCAAACAATTGCAGAATACAAACGAGGATCTGTAAGTTAATCTGTAGGTTTGCAGGTTTTTTTTTGGTTTTTTTTTGTTTTTTTTCTTTTTTCTTGAAGATTTATACTGCCTATCATGGATAAGTCTGAATAGACTTGTTTTCACCGTTAGACAGTTTGTTGATAGAAAGCCCGAGTCTACACTTTTACCGACCCAAGGGATTTTTAACCTCCCACACCACATGGACATGGTATGAGAGCAACTGGCCTTTGATGCGACACACTTTCAAAACAGCGGTGGAAATCCAAATTGGCAGAGATGGGGGGCACGGGGAAGGTATATCCATTGATAGAACAGAAATAATATTTACATTAGATAAATCTATATAATTATGGACAGTGACTGTTTCCCCATTTCCAACCTGAGACTGTTGTGTGAAATATTGGCGCATAATTTCGAATTGTGATTGATTCGGTGGGGGAAGCCGGGATACCCGTCATGTCACCAAGCGGACCCGATGAACACTATGCCCTCCGCCTCCTCCCTCCCGTTGACCTGCATTCGGTGCCTACACACCGATCAGGATCACTTTGTTTACCATGCCCACACACCCTCTATATTACTAGCCAATACGTGGGGGCCGGTGTGGCGGTTTCAGCGCCCGGTCAGTTTCAGCGGCCTGTCGTGGCTTCTGCGCATGCACAGATTTTCGCACGTTGCGGCGATCACTGCTATTTGTTTTGTTTACACTCGGCGATTCGATGCTGATCTAGCTGCTACGTTAATATCGCTTGGAATTTAAGGTTAATTTACTTAAATTTCATTATTTGAGTATGTAATTCTGTTAAATATGATCGCATTCAATAGATTTCGGCCTAATCGGTCCCTAACACTGCCGGGTACCGTGGCTGAGCTTGTAGCCGGCGAGGCCACGGGTGTTTTGCATATGTCTTAAAATCCGCGCATGCGCAGAAGCCACGACAGGCCGCTGAAACTGACCGGGCGCTGAAACCGCCACACCGGCTCGTGGGCCTACCTCGTCGGGTATCCAGCTCGTCTTTCTACCGCCTCCTCTTGACATATAAGAAATAGACGATTAAATATATAAACTAATAATATCTGTACGCCCACAAATGAATTAAATAAACCACGTATTCACTCCCATACTGTCTCCGGATTCCCTCTGTCCAAATCACCGCTGAGTGGCGGCGCGGGTAAATATATCGATCTATTGCGTTTGCTGCATCATTGCACAGGCATTACTTTGATACAGGAGTGCCTTCAGTTAGACCGAATGACACTAGTACCATGTGACATCACTAAAATATGAGGAGTTCAGGCGCAAATCCCCGTGAACGCCAATCCAAAAATGTAGTCTATATAAAATATTTTTACCTGAAAATAATTTTAATTCTCATTAATTCCACTTTTCTTATAATCACATGATTGTGGCGCAGTGAACAAAACAGTAGAAATTAAAAAATGTTCTTGTTGGAGGTTTGATTCCAATGTTTAGCTAAATATTTGGATTAGCGCTTATGGGGTTTTGTGCCTGAACTCTTCATATAGAGTACAGCAGTAAATAAGCAATAAAAAGCTAAAGACACAAGTTGACATACTCAGTGGCGTCATAATTCACCCAATTCACGCCGCGGCCATCTTGAAACCAGACCTATTGCACTTACGCATCGGCTCATAATTCCGAATTGTGGTTGATCCGGCGGGAAGCTCGATAAGCCCCCTACCAGACCTCCGGGTACCTCCTTCCCGCCCTTTCCCGTGACCTGCATTCGGGCATCTATCCTCACGTCAATGGATTTAGATTTAAGCGCTACGGCTCCGTCTCCACCCACGTCACCCACGTTAAAAAGCGGAAACGCAGTTAAAAGGTCACCCACGTTAAACAGAACCATGCAGCGAACCCGCAGGGCTGCAGCTCCGAGAGGCCGCCCCACCAAACACGCCTCAAAGAAAAGAACCCCCACGCCCCCGGCCGACCTGAGCATCTCGTCAGACTCACAAGATGGCGGCGCTTCTCCGAGACAGGCCGTCCCTCAGGCCCGGCCCCCGTCCCCGACCCGCCAATCTAAGCGGGTGCGGAGGCCCACCCTGAAGGCGAGACAATCCGACGGATTAGCCAAGATGCAACTCACCATCAACGCCATGGAGGAGCGCTGGATCCTTATGGAGAGGGCGCCGCGGAGCACAGGAGGGAGGCGGCCGAGCAGCGCACACAGCTCGCGGCTCAGTCCAGGGTGCTCGCGGAAGCCACCGCAGCACTCACCGCCGCCACTGCCGGCGCCCGCCACTCGGAGACCCAACCCCCCGCGGCGGCCTCGGCCTCCCCCACCATGCCTCGGCCGGCGGCGACCGGGCGGCTCCGCGCCAGCCGGGCACGATCACACTCCCCGGCATCGCCCTCGCCCGCCTATGGCGGCCGCGCCAGGACCCGCACCATCTCATACCCCGCCGTCGGAGTCGACCAGAGCCCGCTCAGCCCATGGTCCTCGCCATCACCCACGCCGCCGCGACACCGACCCCGGCGCCGCGACGCTCCACACGTAGCCGGGCGACACGCCGCACGCCGCCGACAACACGACACGGATGACTACGGTCGCGGGGCGCGCCCGACGGCGGAGGAGGCGGTGCGCCTCATCGTAGCGGCGGCCGACGGGAAGGCTCACACACGAAAGAAAGGTATTTCCACGAAATATTTATTCCCCTACGATCTAGTTGAACGCGGGGATGAGGGGCGGGCGATAAAAAAGGGCGAGGCGACCCGGGAGGAGTACGCGTTGGGATTGAAGCGCCTCGAGTGCCAGCTCGGCTTCCCCGAGCGGTCTCGATGCCCTCTCTGCCCATCAGGAGATGGTGGCGCAGGACAATTGTGCTCTGGCATGGCCAGTGGTGAGGCGTTATTCTGAAGAGATCTTCACACGTATAGCGGACGGGAGGCTTCCGCACGGATGGAGGGAGGCGGCCGCAATAAACGCGGTCAGGATCGAGATAATAGCGATGGCGGGCCATGCTGCGCCCGCCCCCGCCCCCGCCCCCGAGGGCCAGCAGTCCGGGAAGCCACACAAGGCCGGCGCTGACAACCGCGAGCATTACGATAGGGCAGTGCTGGGCGCGCCATGCCAGGCCTGGAACAAAGACCCGGCTTCCTGCACCAAAGCCGCGAAGGGAGCCTCGCACGGGGCGGGCTCCCAGAAGCTCGCGCACGTCTGTGGCTACTGCGCGAATGTGCATCGGATAGTTACCGGCCACCCCGAGACAAGCTGCTACTCGAAGAAAGCCCGGGAGCGCCCCGGGAAGACCTCACACCGGGTTTTTTAGGCGGCAGGCGTCCCCACATAGCCCCGCCCCGACTGTCTACTCGACGCCGACGCCCACACCGGCCCCGGACTACCATTGCGACGGCCTGCCGCCCATGCCCCGCACCCGCTATAAACAATAACACCGTCCCGGCCCCGTGTGGCTTCAACCCGACCGCCCTGCGGCCCGGCGGGGGTTCCCCTCATGACGTCACGGGGCACGACGACACGGGATTGGCGGAGGGGGGATTCCCCCGTGACGTCAACCCGGCCGAGCGACCCTGCCGCCACCTGGAGGATTCCACCCATACCACCAACAGCGCTGGGGGTACCCCCCCGCCGCTGGGGATTCCCCCCATCGGTGACGTCACGCCGGCCCGGTGGCGCCACCCCGAGGGAACACCCCGCACTAACGGAGTAAACACACGATCAGACAATTTGGGCCACGCCACCCCGAACCAACACCGCGACGGAGGCCCTCGCCACGCCGCACACCGCCCGTCACACGACGGCTTCGCGGGGTTCCGCCCCGGCAGCTGCTCCACCCCGTCGGCCCCGGACCCCGCCGAGGCGTGTGGGATCTGCGACGTGACCCGCGGCGCCCCCGCCCCAGGCGCGAGCACCAACGAGTCAGTCGAGGAGGTAATAGACACTGCCTTACAGCACTCCCTCCCGGCGGCCCCCGCCTGCGGCCCTTCCCCCGTCGAGTACAGGGCCACCCTCGACTCCTTCTGGCCCGTGCTCTCGGGTGAAGGCTGGGCCGCCTACCCCGCCTACGCTGCGGCCTATGCCGCCGCCCGCACCTCGGGACTTCCGAATTATTTGGCCGCCCGAGTCCCGGTCCCCTCGGGACTGAACATTCCTAACTGGCGTCGCATGCTTCGAGACCACGACGACGCCCTCCTCACCGACCACCTGGAGTTCGGGTTCCCGGCCAACTACACCGCGGCCGGGCCCCCGTCCCCCACCTACAAGAACCACCGCGAGGACCCCGGCTTCGCCCACCACGTGACTGAGTACGCGGCGGAGGAGCTCCGACGAGGCGCCCTCCTCGGGCCCTTCGCGGTTACCCCCTTCACCCCTTGGGCGCAGTGCAGCCCCATAATGACGCGGCCCAAGTCCACCCCGCGGCGGGTCATCGTCGACCTGTCGTTCCCCCCGGGCCGCAGCGTGAACTCTGGCATCCCGAGGCGGGAATACCTCGGGCGCCCGCACGCTTACAGACTTCCATCCGCGGCCGACCTCGGCCGTCGCATCGTCGTCGAGGGTCGGGGCGCTTTCTGCTGGTCGGCCGACGTCTCCCGGGCCTACCGCCAGCTCCGAGCCGACCCCCTCTCGACCCCCCTCTTCGGCATCACGGTCGACGGCCGCGCCTACCTCGACATAGCCCTGCCCTTCGGCTGCAGGACCTCGGGCGCGGTGTGCGTCAGGGTCACCACCGCGGTGGCATGGATCGTGGGCCGCCGCGGCTTCTTCACGGCGGTCTACGTCGATGACTTGGTCGGGTGCGAGGCCTCCTACCTCGACGCGATGCGGGCGTTCGACACCCTCCGGGAGGTCTGCGCCGCCTTCGGACTCGAGCTCGCCCCCGACAAGTGCTGCCCCCCAACCGTCCGCCTCACCTTGCTGGGCATCGAATTCGACTCGGAGGCCATGGCCCTCCGCATACCCGATGACAAGATGGACGACGTCATCGAGGAGTGCGAGCGCTGGCTCGTCCGCCCCACGCTCACCAGGAAGGCCCTCCAGAGGCTCGTCGGCCGCCTCGCGCACGTCAGCACGTGCATAGTCGCGGCCCGGAAGTTCATGGGCCGGATCCTCTGAAGCCTCCGCGCGGCCCCCGCCGCCGGAGTCGCGGGAGTCGACCCAGAGCTCCGGAAGGATGTCCGCTGGTTCCGGGACTTCGCGGCGGCTGGGAACGGCGTCTGCCTCCTTCCCCCAGCCGTCCGCCCCGCTGGGTCGTCGAGTGCGACTCCTGCCTCACCGGCGGAGGCGCATTCTCTGCAAACGCTTGCTTCTCCGAGGCCTACGACCAGGAGATGATGACGGCCTACCCGTCCATTCACGAGCTGGAGGCCGTGAACCTCGTCCTCGCGGTCCGCGCCCTCGGGCCTGACGCCCCGGGCGGCTACCGTCTCGTCATCAACACCGACAACGCCGCATCCGCGAGCGCCCTCGAGTCCGGCCGCGCCGTCGACCCGACCCTCGGCGCGTGCGCCCGCGAGCTCTGGCTGCTCGCGGCGCTCGGCTCCTTCGACATTACCATCCACCACAAGCCCGGCGTCGAGCTGGTCCTCGCGGACGCACTCAGCCGCGCGCACTACTCCCGGGAAGCCCTCGACATAGTCTGCAGGGAATGCCGTAGCAGGGGGATCCGTAGATTGCGTGTACGGCACTCGCCGGATATGTTCACGCATGACCTTTAATCATTGCAGACTACGGCACGCGCGCCCACGAGCACCTGATGACGCTCCACCGCGCCGCCCTCGCACCCGGGACCTGGCGCAACCATGATCGACACGCCAGGCGCTACCTCGAGTTCGCCGTCGAGCGGGGAGTCGACCACCTGGCCCCCGCCCCCTACGACGTGGGGCAGTTCATCGCCCACCTGCACCGCCTCCTGCCGTCCCCGGCCTCCGTCGCCACCGCCCTCTCGGGGGCGCGCTCCCGGGCCCGGGAGGCGGGGGGCGAGGTCGCCCCCTTCGACGCCCCCTTCGCGTCGCGGGTGAAGCGCGGCGGCGAACGCCTCTTCACGGCTCCTACCCGCCGTGCCCCGCCCGTCACACCCGAGATGCTACCCCTCATCTACAGACACATGCGCGCCCAGGGGTACCTCGGGGTTTCCCCCTGGGCGGCAATCATCATCGCCTACTTCAGTTTCCTGAGGCAGTCGAACATCCTCTCCCCCTCCCACGCCCCGTGGGGGGGGCCTCACACCTTGCGCAGGGATGACGTCCAGCCGGTTCCCGAGGGCTTACGCCTCCGCGTCACCTCCTCCAAGACCATCCGCTCCCCGGCGCAGGCCGTCTCGATCTTCGTGCCTGCCCTCGCCGGATCGCCGCTCTGCCCAGCCCGTGCCTGGCGGCGCGCCGTCGCCCTGGTGCCTGCGTCCGGGGCCGCCCCGGCCTTCCTCCTCCGCGCCGGCGTCCCCCTTACGCCTCGGGACGTCACCCCGCTCCTCCGCGCCGCCTTGGGCGCGGCCTCCGTGCCCCGTGCCGAGGAGTTCACCCTGCACGGCCTCCGCCGAGGTGCCGCGCAGGCCTGCGCATCGAGGGGCGTGGACCTCTCCGCCATCATGGCCCAGGGCACCTGGGAGTCCGACGCGGTGCATGCGTACGTGCCCCGTCAGGTGACCTCGGTCGCCCCGAGAGCCTTGGCCTTGTGTTTTGGGTCGGCTCCCGGGCCTACCTCCTCCCAGATCCTTCCGGGCCCCTCTGCGGACGTGGACGAGGTCGACTGACCTGCCCAAGAACATTTGCATGCCCTCTACTACCCCGTTGCTTCATACTGTTTGTGTACCTGTTTTCCTGAATAAACCCCTCCCTTTACTCCCACTCCCGTCTCGGGCTTCCTCTGTCCGGATCTGCGAGGCACCGCTCTATGTAAAGTAATGCGAATACTTTTTGTTGACCAAAACCTCTCGAAATCACTCAAATTTGAGGGTATTCATTTTTGAACGTAACATATTCATCTTTGCATACCTGTTTTCTATCTATTGGCCAATTTTCACGAAGATTGGGTGACCCTTGCATGGTGATTTTTCCCATTCTTTAACTACAATGTGACTGTCAACTTCAAGACTACATAGTTATGGTGGTATCATGTAATTCAGCACTGTCAGCGTAGCTATCTGTGCAATACAGTTAAACAACTAGTCTTAGTAATTACTAATTAATAAAAGCTTTAAAAGGGTTAAAATATATTTGTTTAATATATCTATATTAAGAAAGTTATGCAATTTTGAATTTAAGAAAAGATTGGCAGCCAAGGTGAGTGACTTTGTTGACATTGCCTACTGAAATGCATTTGATCATCACTCAATCTTCATGAAAATAGACCAATAAATAGAAAAAAGGTAAGCAAAAATGATTATGATAGTTTCAAAAGTTTCTATCTTCAAATTTTACTCCTTTAATTTATGTAGTAGTTCATACACATCGGCACACAGTAGTGTCTTATGGCTATTTCCAATACTGACGCTTACTCAGCCTCGTTCTGATGCCTAATTAGGTCGTGCATGAATAGGGTGAATAGTCCTTGCAGGTCGGTGCATTGATTACAGATGGGCTTCAGCCTTCATCTTAGGCCCATTTGAAATCACTCCACCCGCACAGTTACATATGTCAACCTGTGTGTAAAAATGTGTCTTTCCATTAAAGTTGCATAGTCCGATGGTTTTGAGTTTCTGTCATTTTCTGAGATACCTATATTAAGTTGATTGTTATAATCTACCTGACTTTAGTTTGAAGTAACTTTAATTTTTAATGGCTAACTTTTGATACATTTGAAGTGCAGACATGGAAAATTAATTTTGGCAAGCACGCCAAAACTCTGACACCACAGGCTTCTGCAGTAAGATGTTCTATTAAATCGCCATCCCTTCTATGTGTCGACAAATGTTTAATAAGTATACCAGTATCTAAGTTAGCTATGTAGAATCAAATCTAGGTAATTGGTTTGGTTTTGACAATTTGATGCTTAATCGGAGTATGCAGCTATAAAAAAGAGCGCTTAGGCCAAATTAAATATAAATGGTTATCGTCCCCGCCCGTGCCCGAAAAATCGCCCGCCCCTGATTTTAATTTTTTTAATTAAAAAAAAACACACCTGACACTAGGGAGTGACAAGCATAAATTTGTACGTCAACGGTTTGACTTGGCCAGGGTTCGAACCCGCAAGTTTGAATCCCACAACTTAACAGAATGGGAGGCGGACACTCAATTCATTCGGCAATAGACTACATCACGGTTCCGACTGCGCATGCGCTGAAAACGGCGTTGGGAGCAAAGCAGAGGCGTACGGCCATTGAGTTTGCCAATACGTGCAGTGAAAAACATCAGTTTTATTCAAAGTTAATAGAAATCCAAAACCCTAACCTTATCAATTTAATATAATCTTTCTGGTAAACATGTTTTCTATATGTGTTCCAAGCGGTTTGTTTCTAGGTGGTGTGGTTTTATCAATATTTTACTTTTTCTGTATGGAGATTGCTCACTGCCATTGACAATGCATTGAGTACTCTGGCTATGGCTCTAACACTAGTCTGAGTGCCTAGATCTTTCTAAATTTAAATGCACATGGCATAAGATGTGCTGATTATATTGATGTAAATGCAATGCTGGATAAAAGATTAATATCTTAATTTATTATATATATTTTTTTAGTTGGTAGGCCTATTCTATGTTTCAAACAAGAGCTGAGATGAGCTGAACCTAGCACATTTCATAGCTGCACCCAGTGTATTAGCATGTGCCATGTGCTTCTGGGGTGGTTGTTTTGCTCTGATGCGTCCCACAATGCACCGCGCCGCTGGAACCATGATGTAGTCTATTACATCTGGTTATGTATCAAGTCTATGTCATATGCCAGAAATTAACCAAAATTGAAACATTTTAAACCGCCCGCCCGACCCTGATTTGTGCGATGAAAAGGACGATCACCAACATTTTTTGTTTTATTTGGCCTTAGTATGGTCAGCAGCCGAGTGTACCTGCTTGCTGAACTTGTCCAGAGTGCGGATGAGGCTTGTTAGGTCCATCACGACGAGCGGGTTGGAGCTGGGTGCAGAACCCACTTTGTACTTGTATGTGTGACCCTGTACAAATAGAAGTCCTTCAGTGTGGAGACACATACATGTACAGTAAAACCTCTCTATACCGACCCCTCCACAGATCGAGCACTCCCCTATATCGATCGCTTTATTTGAGTCCCGACAATACCATTGTAACCGTATTCTAACTGCCTAAACCGACCACCTCCCTAAATCGACCACTTAAAGTCGGTCCCAAGGTTGGTCGATTTAGAGAGGTTTTACTGTAGTACAGAATCTACACACAGGGATACCCCGATTAGCGCTGATTCGCTACAGCGCTCTTTTATCATGGCTACCACCTCTATCCAACCTCCATATACAGTAAAACCTCTCTAAATAGACCGACCATCGGATCGACTTCAAATAGTCCATTTAGGGAGGTGTGAGGTTCGGCGAGTTTAAAAAAAAAATCGTTACAATGGTATTGTATGGGCGATCGTTTGGGACCCAAATAAAGCGATCGATATAAGGGAGTGGTTGATCTGTGGAAGTGGTCGGTTAGAAAGGTTTTACTGTAGTTCAAAATTTACACACAGGGATAGTCTACCCTGCTAAGCGTTATTACCCTGTTTAGCGCTGTTCGCACCAGCACTCTTTTATCATGCCAACTACTTCTCTCCACCCTCCATATATGGGAATCAAACCTGGGTTCTTTCAGCACTATAAAGTCGCCATCAGTGCACGCTGTCACAAATTGGTACCTGTCAATAATATAACCTTGGATGTTGCTAGGAAGTAAAGACCAAACAAAGCTCTATTTATGCTATGTTATAATGACCCTCTTTCATTTAGCGCTTCACCGGACGCGGTGGCCCAATCGGTAGAGTGCTGGCTTCCCGTGCTGGAAGGTCGGGAGTTCGAGTCCCAGTCGAATCAAACCAATGACTTACAAAATAGATACTCGTCGCTTTATAGCCTGGCATTCATCATCACCAGGATAGGACAAGGACTGGTTAGCACAGTATCAGAATAATGTGACTGAGTGGGATATCAGGTCATGGTGCCGGCGGCCTGGTTTCCCAACGGGACAGCACTATAAAGTCGCCATGAGTATTACTAAAGGTACAGTTTCTGGAGATGCCATGTTGTTTCCTTATTGTAAGCATGTTGCATAAGCTGGGGAGGTGGTGCCATTCGAGCCACCTGGACGAGCGGAGAGCATGTAGTAATGTAGGCGTACTGGTTTTGGGACACCAGACTAGACCAAATTGAGAATAGTAATTTATAAGGGATAGTTAGCCTTCTATTTTAACAGTGTGCTTTTTTTCTTTAAGATTTATACTGCCTATCATGGATAAGTCTGAATAATCTTGTTTTCACCATTAGACAGTTGGTCGATAGAAAGCCTGAGCCTTCACTTTTACCGACATAAGGGATTATTAACCTCCCACACCACATAGACATTGCATGAGAACAACTGGCTTTTGATGACACTGTAAATTATACACAGTGGTGGAAATCTAAATTGGCAAAGGCGATGGCATGTGTTACGAATGTTGCAAATGTTGCAAACATTACAAATGTTGCAAATCCTACAAATGTTGCATCGCCCTTAAATGTTAGAGCTCTGTAACTCTTCCCATGAAAATTGGTGTCATTTGAAACCCAGGATTAAAACCTCGGCTGAGTCACCCAATGACTTACAAATTTGTACTTGTCGAGGAACCTAGCCTAGCGCTCGGCATTACTAGAATAGGCTATTTATTGAGAAGTGGAATTAGGAAGTTCAATAATCTGCGATTGAAATTTATCTTGCTTAAAGCTGCATAATCCGATTATAGTATTACTGAGTTACTCAGCCGCTCAGAGCCCCAGAGAATACCATAAAAATCTTCCCCTTCATATCACCTGTGATGCCTCCCTTAATCAACCCTTAAACAAACTCATCAACAAACTCATAAGGAAGAAAGGTAAGTCAAGTCACACAAGATTAACAGTGAAGAAGTTGTGCTTTATTGGCATCACCTCCTGTTAACCTACTAGTGACCTATCACCCTCACCCCTTACCTGTTGCCCACACAGAGTCTCATTACCTCTCTTGTATCTAGGAGTCAGTGCCTACAGCCCATTGCACCGGAGTCCCTTGGTTGTTGCACTCTACTCAATTTGGATATATGAATTTTGGTAGCATCAGACAGAGTGTCTGGGGTCCTGCTCTAGAGTAGGTGTGTCTCACTCAAGAGCTAGGAATAGAGTGATCTCTCCAGTGTGTCTGGAAAAGTTTCTTGAATAATTAATTAGAATGGGACTAGTGTGGTCAGGATAGGTCAAGGGAGTCAAGTGACTGGACCTCCCACAACCAGTCAATCAGACACCCCCCATCAGACTGGTCAGTGCAATGCCCTAATATGGGCAGGGTGTGGCCCTAAGGAATGTGGAATGGCTGGTGTGTTTGGCCATAGGTCAGGTAGTGACAGGCAGACCGTTACATATATATATATATATATATATATATATATATATATATATATTAAAAATGACTGTTTTCTCAAATTGCATTCTTTATGAATGCATAGAGGAACATTTCACCAAACATGAACTGTGTCTTATATAAGAACATCTCTTCATTAATCTTAGGCATCATGTATGAACATATATTTCACATAGCTTATATCATGTCATAATGTGAGTGGGGCACCATTGATTTTAGATTACATAACCTTGTCCCCGCTCTCTGCCAATATATAATTCCGAACCGAAATTTGTATATTTTTACATGATGAAGCATAACATTTTCAAAGCCAAAATAATTATCTAAATTTAATTCAACATATCTAATTTAACTACTGATGCACTTATTAAGCATTTGTTGCGACATAGAAGGGAATACTGCGTCAAATTAATAGAACCTGTTACTGCAGAAGCCTATGGTGTCAGAGTTTTGGTGTGCTTGCCAAAACTAATTTGACCTGTTTATGCTTCAAATATCTCGAAAGTTAGCCATTTAAAATAAAAGTTACTTAAAACTAAAGTAAGGTAGATTATAACAATCAAATTAATATGTTAATCTCAGAAAAATGACAGAAACTCAAAATCATCGGACTATGCAACTTTAATCAATGAACGTAACCAAAGATAAACGTAAACAAGACAGGTGTGAGGTGAGATGGTCCTACCTTGTAGTAGAAGGCGTTGTGGTCACTGAGGGGCAGAGTAAACAGCTCTATCTCCAGCTCCTGGGCCAGCTTAATGAGCTGCGTGTGTTCGCGCATCAGGTAGCCAGCCCCCAGGTCAGCGTATTCATATGTTGGCTCCTGTAGATGTCAACATCGGTCACACGTTGCTACAGGGACCATTGGGGGATGGGTAGGAGGGGGGCGGGGCGAGTCGGGGGGGGGGGGGGGAGAGTCACTTCCCAGATAACCCACAGTGAAACTCCATTATAACGCGATTGTTGGGCTCCATAACATGTCATTGGGGAAAAAGTGGGGTCGTTCTAAATCAGGGTTCAGTTTATTGAAGTATATTTGTTTCCAACCACTGGTCAACAACAGGAGAGCACATACCACAAAGGCTGTGGTATGTGCTGTCCTGTCTGTGGGAAAGTGCATATAAAAGACCCCTTGCTGTTTATCAGAGAGTAGCCTATGTGGAGGCAGTGGGTTTCCTCCAAAGAAATATGTCAGAATGACCATATGTTTGATATCTCATAGCCGATGATAAAAGTCAATGTGCGTTGTAGAGGCATTGTTAAATCAAACAAGATTCTTTAAACAAAAAAAAGAATCCCGGGTCCAATTTGGCTCTATTGTGTTATAAAATATCCGAATCGAGGCTTCACTGTAGCAACATTGGCGTCCCTATTGCCCCCTATAGCCAAGCCTTTGGCCATCCCCGTCCTGATATGGCCTTAGGTGTTGCTAAAACGTAAAACAACAACAAACAAACAAAGCTTTTGGTGCTATGCCAACATACATACAGGAAGTGGTATTTAAATGTGTTTGGAATAACTCCTAGTACAATTTTACTGCAATGCTATTCAGAAACAACTGTTGTGCCGTAAACCATACAAAGTCGATCATCGGGAACTATGTGTGTCTGGGTTCAAAGTGAATTGTAGTGAAAGATATGGCCGGGAGATATACATTAACGCTACTTCCGACGTGTAAGCATGCCGGGTCACAGGGTCACATGGGGCATTGTCCATTTAATGATTTAAAAGTGGGCCCTGCATAGTATAGGCCCATTAAGACAGGGCGCTGAACAAACGATAGCATCCTGTCACTACCTAGCCTGGCATTCGGCATTAGTAGTGTCTGGGGGGGGGGGGGGGTAATGAAAATGGGAAATATTGCGCCTAGAGCGGGACTCGAACCCACATCTCTATGCATTCAGGGCCAGTGTGCTCACCATTACACCACCTCGGCTCCCTGATATCACCATACTACCCACAGCTACCTGTCTAGGCGGCTCCTTGCCCGAGAGGTCAGTGCAGACCACTACAGTAGGATAGGGAAGGGAACAGTGGAATGAGGAAGACCAATTATCCATGATTGAAAATTACGCAGCATAATCAATCAACTAAAGCTAAGATTCCTTACACGCGGTATGCGGTATGCGGTATGCGGTATGCGAATGTGGCAAAAAATCGAAACGGCTTGAAGTTAATGTGCTACAGTCCTTATATGTGGCATGCGAATGCGAATGCGAAAGCGAATGCGGCAACTCGATTGGTCCCTGTAGCCATCAGTGCGGCATGCGGCATGGGGTATGCGAATAGAAACCTCAGTCGCATGTGTCCATTAGTTTTAGACGAGGAGAGGCGACTGATCCTTACGGAACGGTGACACACAG
Organism: Branchipolynoe longqiensis; assembly: GCA_030323885.1. Lineage (NCBI taxonomy): Eukaryota > Metazoa > Annelida > Polychaeta > Phyllodocida > Polynoidae > Branchipolynoe > Branchipolynoe longqiensis. Next base: position 27,480,267 of record CM059194.1, read on the forward strand.
GGGTGCGGAGGGGAAACATATGGTAGTGGTGGTGGTGGGGAGACGGACGGTAACGGGTTGGTAAAAATGCTACCATATCCACAGAAATATGAATACTTATCTATAATTTGGTAATTATAAAGGTAGGAACCCCCATGTGACGTACCAAGAGGTACATAGATATAAATTCCATATTAGGTCATATACACTGCAGTATGGAGTATACTTGTTTATTTTTATTTTTAAAATATAACCAGTCGTGTGTCCTCCCATTCGCATACCACATGCCGCATACCGCATACCACGTATAAGGAATCTTAGCTTCATGCACACACAAACCCCAAAACATCACAAATTATCGCGGAAAAATGTTGTCGTGAGGGTGATGAAAATGGGAGATATTGTACCTAGAGCGAGAATTGAACCCACACCTCTTGCATTCTGGGCCAGTGTGTTAACCATTACATCACCTAGACTCCCTGATGTCTTTCTTCTATTGTGAACTTGTAAAAGCATGCAGAAATCACGGTGGTCAGAAAAAGAAGGGTCAAGAACTGTCTTAAATACAACCTAAAGAAATATAATGTCAACACTACAACCTGGGAAATAGTGGCCACGGGTGGGAGTTCATAGCGTGCTTCTATTCATAAAGGCACAACACAGTTTGAAACTGATTGTATATCTCAAGATAAACAAAAGCATCAGCAGAGAAAAGATTGTCTCCTTCATCTACCAAATTCTCTGACAGCAGCTACATACACATGTCCAATGTACCACCGCACATTCTGAGCACAAATTGGACTCATCAGTCATCGAATGAGTTCACAACATATGATGAGTTTTGTTGTTGTTTTATTTTGGTCCATTAGTTGTTTAAGCAGGGGAAATTTCAGTCATAGACGACTGGTCTTCCTCATTCCACTGATGTAGGCCCGAGCCTACAGTTTTACCGACCCAAGGGTTTTTTAACCTCCCACACCACATATACATGGTATGAGAGCAACCGGCCTTTGATGACGCTGTAAGTTATACACAGCGGTGGAAATCCAAATTGGCAGAGCTGGGGGCATGGGGAATCGAACCGCCGACCCTCAGATTAGGAGTCTGACCTAGAAAAAAGTCAGACACTCTAACCACTCCGCCACAGAGAACTCCGATATAATGTCAACACTACAACCTGGGAAACAGTGGCCAAGGGTGGGAGTTCATAGCGTGCTTCTATTCATAAAGGCACAACACAGTTTGAAACTGATTGTATATCTCAAGCTAAACAAAAGCATTAGCAGAGAAAAGATCATCTCCTTCATCTACTAAATTGTTGTTGTCATCGTCGCCACCGATGGACAACCAAGAGAGAAATGTTGACAACGTTGGACGCTCCCTTACCTTAATCGTGAATGTCCGCCCCCCGACCCGATCGTTCGCCTCGAGTACCACCACATCCAGGCCCTCCTCGTCCAGTATCCGGGCCGCATACAACCCTGAAAATAAACAAAGCAAATAAAAACAACTACTATAAAACATTATCAGTGACTTATCGTGTTTGAGTCGCTGTTGGTATAAAAATACAAAGTCAAATTTAGTTTGTAAGTGGTGACGGCTTAACGCCGTGTCGGAAGCAAAGGCCATAATCACGGCGAGAAGTGTTCAAATCTTCTTCTGTCATATTATTATCGGGCCATTGCTTTTACACAGAATGTAAAAGCACACAATCAACTATGTGTTCAGTTTCACTTTTAAAGTTAAAAGCTTGCAACTACAAAAAAATTACGGCCAGGAAAGGTGAAATTCTAGATACAAGTTAAAGATATCGCTCTTCCTGAATTGGTGAAAATTATTTTAATGAATTATATGAGGCGGCAGAGTCCTGTCACCACCAAGAAGGCTAGAATTACTTCTTGTTTTACATTATTCAAAGATCATAATGCTGTTTACATTGTAAATTTGTTAGCAAAAGGCCCTAAAATATATGCAGTTTAATCAGATGTGTTTGAGCATCAGTTGGGACTGAAGGCCAATGCATTTGGCGGGGGGGGGGGGGGGCAGGGGAGGGTCCTCCTTGACCAGAAAAGTGTGTGTAACTGTCAGCCATGATTGGCCAATGTGGCAACGGCTAAGGACCACTTGGTCCCGCCGACGGCTAAGGACCACTTGGTCCCGCCGAGCCTGTCAAAAGTGGGTTTATATTGTTGTAGGGGTTGAATAACACCCACTACGTCAACCATCTTGCCTTCTATGGCGGGGTGTTTAAAAGCATGTGACACATGCCCCAGGGGTCAGTCTATGACATAACGCCTTACCTCTCAGGGGGGAATACAAGTCTGCACCGACACTTCTGTGTTTGTGTCTTTCTTTTGGTTTGGAGGTTTGGGTATGGAGAAGCTGATTGTTTTTTGGGGGGTTTTACATCCTGGCAATATCGAAGGTCATATTAGGACGGGCACCGACTTGCGACAGTGCGCACTCATGGTGACTTAATAGTGCTGCCCCACAGGGAGACAAGGGAGCTGGCACCGTGACCCAATATCTCACCCAGTCACACCCCCACAGTCTCATTATCCTGATACTTTGCTAACCAGTCCTTGCCCTATCCTATTAATGCCAAGCGCCCAGGCTAGGTTGTGACAAGCATACATTTTTGTAATCGCTTTGGCTCGGCCTGGATTCAAACTCCCGACCTTCCGCACGTGAAGCCTGCGCTCTACCGTTTCGGCCACCGCGTCTGGCCGACTGCAACTTGATGCTTCCTCACCATTAGATTCAGTGAGCTCTTCGACAGGAGGGGGACCGGGCGCGGTGGCCGAATCGGTAGAGCGCCGGCCTCGCGTGCGGGAGGTCGGGAGTTCGGTTCCCTGTCGATTCAAACCAATGACTTATATAATTGATACTTGTCGCTTCCTAACCTGGCGCTCGGCATTAATAGGATAGGGCAAGAGTGGCTTAGCTCAGGGTCAGGATAATATGACTGAGTGGGATATTGGGTGATGGCGATGGGGGCCTGATTTCCCAGTGGGGCAGCACTATGAAGTCGCCATCAGTGCACACTGTCACAAGTCGGTACCCGTCCTGATGTGACATTAGATGTTGTCAGGACGTAAAACCCCAACAACTCCAACCAACCATTAGATGTGAATGATGGCACTCAGAGCCCCGGTGAGCTCTTGGACAGGAGGGATAGCTGTGTTAGAGGAAGGAGGCGATTTAGTTGGCAGTTATCACCGATACTGCAATTTACTAATTAATTGATTAACGGACCCTGTCAGCGCCGCTTCTCCCAACTAATTGATTCATGGATTTGATAATTGCATAAGCGCTTGCCTGCTCGAGCAGGCAATTGACCGATTACTTCCTTCCTTTGGGGACGCCTCACTCCAATATGTGAGCGCTGCGCAGTGCTGGGATAATGTTACTGAGTGGGATATTGTGTTATGGTGCCGGGGTTACAGAGCTGGATGGCCAATGGGGTTACTATAGGTTATTTATTGACGGCAGGTCATCAATGCTAACCACTTAAAGTTGCATAGTCTGATGGTTTTGAGTTTTTGAGATTAACAACAACAACAAAATTAGATAGATAATAAATTGACTTGAATTGCCGAATTGTTGGTACAATGTATTTAGCATAAGAGTGAACTTTAATTTAATGTAACGTTGGTTGCTCGGCTGGAAGATCACCCCTGTGGGAACCAGACGGGATGGCTGAATGAGTTAGAGCGTCCGTCTCCCGTGCTGGTAAATCGTGGGGTCGTGGGTTCGAACCCCGGTCGAGTCAAACCAATGACTTAAAAATTGATACTTGTTGCTTCCTAACCAGGTGCTCGGCATTATTAGGACAGGGCAAGGACTGGTGTGCTCAGTGTCAGGATAATGTGACTGAGTGGGATACCAGGTCATGGTGCCGGTGGCCTGGTTTCCCAGTGGGACAGAACTATAAAGTCGCCATGAGTGTGCACTGCCACAAGCCGGTACCCATCCTGATATGACCTTAGATGTTGCTAGGACATAAAACAACAACAAACAAACAAACAAACAAACAAACATCACCCCTGTGGGAAGTCATACCTTACCACATGTTTGTGCGTAAATACAACTCAACCCATATATTAGGTCGATTATTATAATCTACCTTACGTTACTTTAAAGTAACTATTATTTTTAATATCTATCAAAACCTAATGACCATAACACAGCAAGGTGAAGACATTCAGAGAAATTAGCTATTGGTAACGAAACAATTATCCGATGTAGAACGAACAAACTCACAGAGGTTTGGGGGATGTGGGAGAATGCTTACAAACAGAGAAAGAATGCATGCAGTCGTTAGCTACACAACAACTGAAAGTGATAAAAAGATGGGGAGTCACAAGACTATTACTGTCTTGCGGTGAACACAAGTATCTACTTTACATTAGTTCAAAGTTACTTTTATTTTAAATTGTAAACTTGTGAGATATTTTGAGTGCAAACATGGAAAATAAGTTTTGGCAAGCTTGTCAAAACTCTGACACCATAGACTTCTGCAGTAACAGGTTCTGTTAAATTGACTCAGTATTGCCTTTTCCGCAGAAACAAATGCTTAATAAATGCATCGGTATCTAAGTTAGATATGTAAAATCAAATCTAGATAATTGGTTTGGTTTTGAAAATTTGGTATTTCATCGGACTATGCAGCTTTAAGGTAAGGGGTTTCAGGGTGTCGCAAACATGACTGCGGTGATGCTATTGGTCATCGTTTTTTGCTTGTTTGTTGTTGTTTTACGTCCGAGCAACATCTACATTGACATCAGAATGTGTACTGACTTGTGACAGTGCGCACTCATGGTGACTTCATAGTGCTACCCCACTGGGAGACCAGGCAGATGACACAATGACCTGATATCCCACTCAGTCACATTATCCTGACACTCAGCCAAACAGTCCTTGCCCTATCCTAATAATGCCGAGCACCTGGCTAGGAAGTGACAAGCATCAATGTTTAAGTCATTGGTTTGACCAGGGTTCGAACCTCTGGGTTCGAATCCCACGATCTACCAAAACGGGAATCGAATGCTCAACTCATTCAGCCATACCGTCTGGTTGTTGTTTGTTGTTGTTTTACGTCCTAGCAACATCTAAGGTCATATCAGGACGGGTACCGCCTTGTGACAGTGCGCACTCATGGCGACTTTATAGTGCTGTCCCACTGGGAAACCAGGCCGCCGGCACCATGACCTGATATCCCACTCAGTCACATTATCCTGACACTGAGCACACCAGTCCTTGCCCTATCCTAATAATGCCGAGCGCCTGGCTAGGAAGCAACAAGTATCAATTTTAAAGTCATTGGTTTGACTCGACCGGGACTCGAACCCACGACCTCACGATCTACCAGCACGGGAGACGGACGCTCCAACCCACTCGGCCACCCCGTCTGGTCATACCGTCTGGTGGAGATCACGGAATGCAATCTGCAGTCGAGTTAAACCGATGACTTTCAAAATTAATATTGGTCACAATCTTCCATCACATTCGCCATGACTAGGGTATGAATTATTATTAAGAGCAGTAGAATTATGCAGAGTAATATAATTTTTCCATGGATCATGCTGCACAGTGAGCTGCGACCCACGATATTAGTTCTGCCACTGCCATCAGAGGGCAGGTTGGTGATGGAAATCATCTGTAAGACCTTTTCCATAGAGCATACTGCAGAGCAAACTGCTACTTACAACATTAGTTCTTGTCATTGCCATCAGAGGACAGGTCGGTGGTGGAAACACTCTATAAGACCTTATCCCACAGAGCATGCTAATATATACACAATAACACACATACATAGAGATAATATACATGCATGCATACATACACACATGTTATATATATATATATGTGTGTGTACTCACATCTATATGGATAGTGATGAGCCCGTTATCGCGTGTAATAAGCTCTCTAGTGTCCTGCTCCTCTCTCCACCCCCCCCCCCCCCCTCAATCTGGGGGTGGGTGGTGGAGGTGGGGACCGACATGCCTTACTCGACCCCCCTGCGTTGGGCGTCACACTCCACTCTCTCGGAAGTTTATCTCTATCATTGTGTTACACCCTTGTCTAAAAAATTGCATGATGTAAGAATGATTATATATATATATATATAGGTATATATATATATATATATATTTGTGTGAGTATATGTATGCAGACATGCGTGTACGTGCATGCATGCATGTAGCGTTGATGATATGCATTGGTCGCCTGCTTCTGGGATCTGATACAATGACCTCTATGTATATATATACAGTAAAACCTCTCTAACCGACCACCTCCACAGATCGGCCACTCCCCTATATCGATCACTTTATTGGGTCCCAAGAATACCACTGTAACCGTATTCTAACTCCCTAAACGACCACCTCCCTAAATGGAGCACTTAAAGTTGGTCCCAAGGTTGTTGTAGTTGGTTGGTTGTTGGAGTTTTAAGTCCTAGCAACATCTAAGGTCATACCAGGATGGGTACCGATTTGTGACAGTGCGCACTCATGGCGACTTTATAGTGCTGCCCTACTTCTGAAATCAGGTCCCCAACACCATGACCTGATATCCTACTCAGTCACATTATCCTGACACTGTGTAAACCAGTTCTTGCTCTGTCCTATTAATTCCAAGCGCCAGCCTAGGAAGTGACAAGTATAAATTTGAAAGTCATTTGTTTGACTTGACCGGGAACTGAACTTCTAACCTTCCGCACACGAGGCCCACGCTCTACCGATTCGCCCACCGTGCCCGGTATATATGTATACAGTAAAAACCTCTCTAAATCTCCCGAGCTTGGGACCGAATTTAAGTGGTCCATTTAGCGAGGTGGTCGGTTTAGGGAGTTAGAATATGGTTACAATGGTATAGACTACATCACGGTTCCAGCGAGAAGCACATGGCACATGCTAATACACTGGGTGCAGTTATGAAATGTGCTAGTTTCAGCTCATCTCAGCTCTTGTTTGAAACATAGAATACCAACTAAAAATATATATATATAATAAATTAAGATATTAATCTTTTATTCAGCATTGCATTTACATCAATATAATCAGCACATCTTATGCCATGTGCATTTAGATTTAGACAAATCTAGGCACTCAGACTAGTGTTAGAGCCATAGCCAGAGTCAGTTTGACTTATTTTATTCATGTTTTTATTTATATCCCATGGTTAATGACATATGTAGAAATAGAAAATGAGTAGGGTTAATCAGATATTGGTTATATATTTCTTTGAAAGAAGTTTTTGTTGACACATTTGACATTTTAATATTTAGAACAAGAATTACTTCTGGCTAATCAATGGTGATGTAAACATCAACCTGTAAAGTGACTGAAATTGTATGTTTCTTAGCTCAAAATGCTTAATTATGGAGAGTTGTGTCTTAAACATATTCACTATATTATTATATTTTATCCTTCTGTCAATGTTTGTGCCAAATTGTTATGTATTTCTATTTATTTTGAATAAAATGCCAGTTTTGCCCTACGCGTATCGGCAAACTCAATGGCCATACACCTTTGCTTTCCTCCCAACACCGTTTTCAGCGCATGCGCACTCGGAACCGTGATGCAGTCTATTGTTGGGACCCAAATAAAGCTTATCGATATAGGGGAGTGGTCGATCTGTGGATGTGGTCGGTTCGAGAGGTTTTACTGTATATACATATATACACACACCATTGTAATTGACTTGTGGCCGCCATTAACACTTGTTTGGCTCGGTGTCTGCTCCTCAGGGTGTTGGGCGGTCACTGTGGCCCGCAGCCAGACGCTGGTGTGCAGACGGCGCACTGACCTAGATAACGCTCACTTAATGCACTTTATGCGCCTATAGACCTACTTCATATGACGTCAGCATATGTATTTAGGTCAGTCCGCATGCAGCTTGGCTGCAGGATGACACACTGTCACACTTCAATCTTCATAGAGAAAAGGTGGAATATCTCTAAAACCACACCATCTAGACACAAACCGATTGGTACATATACAGAAAACATATTCAACGAAAAGATTATATTAAATTTATAAAGTTAGGATTCTGTATTCCTATTAATTTTGAATAAAATAGACGTGTTGCACTGCGCGTATCGGCAAACTCAATGCAGGTGTTGCACTGCACGCATCGGCAAACTCAATGGCAGTGTGCATTCGTTCTGTAGCCAAGGTGCGCGCGCATGCACGACGTATATAAACATTGAAAGGCCTATACCTGTGCCAAAGCACCGGTGTAGGACGTTCAAAACACTACGCCGTTCAAAACACTACGGTAGTGTTTTGAACTTAGGTTGAAAACACTACTGTTAAGTTCAAAACACTACCCCTACGTACATTCAAAACACTACCCAAGTTCAAAACACTATCATGACAAGCTGACCCTGCTGAGTCGTTTGAAGCAGGTATTAGTATACGCTGATCAGGCTGCAGCGTGTGGGCCATGTATTAGTATACGCTGATGGTGCTGCGGTGTGGGCACCACATATTAGCATACGCTGATGGTGCTGCGGCGTGCATGCCACTAGTATACGCTGATAGCACTGCGGCGTGTGCGCCATGTATTAGTATACGCTGATAGTGCTGCAACGTTTAACAATGTACTAGTAGACATAGTCCTGCAGCATTCAACAAATTAGTATACAGTGATCTAGATAAAGGGTTCACCCGGTACTCGCAGTACACGGGTGAACGACAATGCAGTCTAAATACGGGCAAAAATAGCTTTAGTATGGAACAGGGAGTAGAATGCCTGCCTCCAGTATCAAATGGATACTTATATAGGTGCAGAGTTGGTGAAATGGGAGAGAATGCAAAAAGACAAGATGGCGGCCACAGAATGCCATCGATTTCACTTTTAAATTGCATTAAACTAGATATTATATAATATTTTTCAACTCAAAGGTAGCGGGCTATCAATAAGAGATATGTAAAGAATAAATGTTGCTTCTTAGATTGTGAAATTAGGCTCTCAATTCATTGACCCGTTTTTTTCGACAGCTTTTACATAGGGTTGCTTTGCACCCCTACTGCAGCAGTACGGGGTGAATCTTGTATCTAACAGTGATCGTGCTGCGCGGTGGTTTAAACGGTAGAGCGGGAAGGTGGGGAGTTCGGTTTGCTGTCGAGTAAAACCAATGACTTTAAAATTGATACTTGTGGCTTTCCTAGCGTGGCGTTTGGCATTAATAGGATAGTCAGTACCCATCCTGATATGACCTTCCATGTTGCTAGGATGTAAAACAATAACCACTAAAAACAACCACTACTGCCCCATCTTACTATATACTGCCCTGTAGTGTTTTGAACTTAAAGGTAGTGTTTTGAACTTGAGGATAGTATTTTGAGCGTGGCCACAGTAGTGTTTTGAACCTACCTTCAGCCAGGTTGAAAACACTACCATAGTGTTTTGAACCCAGGTTGAAAACACTACCGTAGTGTTTTTGTGGGTAGTGTTTTGAACTTACTACAGCGGCCCCAAGTCGGCCTCAAAATGGGTGTTCCGAGACACCCGTGCAGGGACCCAGCGGGCCACTCATCAGGCTCCTGGCCTAGATAAAAGGTCTTTTATATGCACTTTCCCCACATTATCCTGATGCTGAACTAACCAGTTCTTTCACTATCCTAGTAATGCCGAGTGCCAAGCTAGGAAGTGACAAGTATCAATTCTCTAAGTCATTGGTTAGACTCCATTGGGATCTGAACTCCCGACCTTCCGCATGGGAGGCCTGTGCTTTACCTATTCGGCCACCGCACCTAGTTCGTTATTTAAAGGCCAAAAAAGGGCGTTTTTGTTGTGGTTGTTGTTGGCAGAACATCATACGGAAGCAGCAGCGTGAAACATGTGCTCTTGCCGATTTGACCACTGCGTCTGGACCTTGGGAATACATGGTGCCAGAGAGATCCGGATGTAGGTTTATGGCCTCCCAAATCAGCATTGGATAGGTAACACTGGCTACATTACTGATATATAGATATCGGTTCCTGTTATGGCCCTGTCACACTATGACGTAACGACGTCAACGTAGGGAGAACCTGAAGAACGTTGAACTTCTCGGCGTAGTATGCAAATTTGGGCACAAGTTGAACGTGGATGCAGCCTAGTGGATGAGAGCGTAACGTCAGTAAAGCATAGTGATACCGTCATTCAACGAGAGAGGACAACGTCATTACGCTCACGGAACGTTATGAACGTTAATCCATCGCCAGAAGAACGTTACGTGACTTACATACGTCATGAGACGTTGAGCGTACGTTGAATGTACGTTCTCCTGACGTTCTCCTGACGTTCTCCTGACATTCCCATTACGCCGCATGGGCATTTCCACCCAGTTTAATGTGGGTCAACGTAGTGGAACGTAGTTGAACGTAGGGAGCAGCATTTGCCTAACGTCCGTTTAACGTCATTGACGCTCGCTGAACGTGAACAGAACATACGGCGAACGTAAACCCGTACGTTCAAGCTACGTCAACATTTTTGAACATGTCCAAAACCTCGACGTAACTCGACATAACACGATGTAATATGACGTAGCTCGACATCAATCTAATGTCATTATGACGTCATCATAACGAAATCCAACGTACATCAACGTAATGACGAAAAATCACCACGTTAGGCTCACGTCAGCTTGTTATGTCGTAGTGTGACAGGGGTATAAGTGAGAGCAACGAGTGGCCCACAACTGGTTCATCAAAGGCCGTGAGATGTGCTGTCCTGTCTGTGGGAAAGTCAATATAAAAGACCCCTTGCTGCATATCGGAAAGAGCAGCCTATGTGGCGGCAGCGGGTTTCCTTCAAAGAAATATGTCAGAATGACCATATGTTTTGACGTTGAATAGCTGATAATATGAAAATCAATGTGCTCTAGAGGCGTTGTTAAATAAAACAAGCATTTTGATTATATCGATTCAGTTAGTGAGAACGGATCAGTCGGCAAAGCAGCCGAAACTCACCAAATGACCAACTCACAAGAGAAGTCACCACACCGTCGACTATTTGTTAATTACACTTGTGAGCATTGTGCACACGGTACTATTTAATAATTAGACCTTGGTGGGCATTGCTGGCCGAAAACAATGCAACTGCGCCAACTGTACAGTGCGTGTGCCATACAGGTATCACAATGTTGGTTTAAAAAAAAGATTTGTTGGGTACATTATTTGATTAAGTGGAGGAAATTTCAATCACAGACAATTGGGCAGCCTTATTCCACTCTTCCTTGTCCTCTCCTAGTAATTCACTGATGCGGAGGCACTACTGGTATGTGGCTTTATTGGCTTTATGCAGTCATATGTAATACATTATGGTGGATAAGGAGAGTGCAATCTGATGAAGTTGTACAAGTTTAACAGTGTTGAGTACATAGCATTACATTGTTATAATGAACAGTGGGGAAGGGGGTGTGGGGGAGAGGGGCAAGAATGGCTTCAGTCCAGTCTTTTAATTTTTGCCTGGAGTTATGTCATGCCGGTTGCATGGTCCTGGGTCAGTTTGGGTCTATGTCAGCCAGGGCATGGCAGTTTGGTGTGGTGATTTATGGCCGCACTCCCCGCCCCCAGAGCCCCCCCCCCCCCCCCGGCACGCTGGGCCATCTCAGGGGGGCCGGACTCGAACTCTCAACCCTTGGGCGCCTCATCCCTTCCCCGAGGTGTGGGTGGGTGGGCAAATATGGTGGGTGTTGTGTGGTCGCCTGGTGGGTCAGTTGTGAGCAGGGCGCGGGCAGGGGGCAGTGTGGAGGTTGCGTCAAAGCTGCTCCTAATGCGGGTGATGGCCGGGAGTTGGCGCCACCGTAGCCCGGAAGTCGCCCGGGCAGTGCTGTAGGTATGGGCCGGCGGTTCGGGCATATTGGCCGTAATCGATTAACACGACCCGGGCGACTCGGGTCACCCGAGTCGTCTGAATTTCAAATCGAACACCGCGAGTGGAGTCGACAAAAACACGTGCCGTGTGCAAAACGACCCGACGCCAGTAACCCACCTCTTGGCTGGGGTTTGCTAGGAACGATGACGTCACACCTGAGCTGGTACCTGTAGGTACCACTACAAGTCCTATCCGTTGTTTTAATGCTTTTTTAAAAATAACCCAGATTGTCAGCTTATACGATCCTAAAATACTTTAAATCCTATTTTGCTGTACTTATATTGGTTATTAAAACAAATAATTAGGTTTTAGATTAAGCCACCATTTTTTCCGCCCCGAGCGTGCAGAAGCTTATTCGGTTATTCGACCCGAGTCTGCAGGATGTGCGCATGCGCCAAAAAGTGGCTCGGGTGACCAGAGTCGATTAATCGATTACGCCCATGGATATAGAGGGCAGATCGGTGGCTGGCCGGGTCCATTGGGGGAGGGGTGTGTGGTGGTGGTAGTTCGAATCTAGTCGGGTGCTGGAGGGAGGGGCCAAGCCGTCGCACCTCTGGAGTGAATTACCCATGTTACGTATAACATGTACAATGCTGAATGCCAGGATAGGTAGCGACAAGTATACATTTTTAAGTCATTGGTTTGGCTCGGTCAGGGTTCAAACTCGGGGATTTGGATACCACAACCTACCAAAATGGGAGGCGATTGCTCAACTCATTCGGCCACTTCGTCTGGTTGGCCGTTCAGGTTAGCTACCCAAGCCATAATCTTATTCCAAATATTTGCATAAATCGATTCGTTTTTAATAGATTTTTTCCCCCAAAGGGTGTGTACATAGTTTGTTTGTGTGTTTATTGTTATTGTTCATGTACCGGACAATATTGGGCGCCAATCGGCGCCGTGACCGTGTCAGTGTCCATAAAGCAGTCATGTAACCTAATAAAGAAGGAAGAATACTATAGAACATGGGTGGGGTTTGTGGAAGGTAACCATGCCAAAAGTAGCCAGATAACACACCACACAGCTACGTACAAGCCTATGATATGTAAATAGGAGTAGGCTAGTCTAGTAATAAGAGTAGAACAAAGTAAAATAATACATATATGCCAAGAAAATCCAAAGAAATTAAAATAGGCTACTAACCATATCAACCAACTATCTATCTGCTACTGAAATGCAGGCAATCAAATACCTTATCAGCAGCTACTGTGTGGTAAGATAACACCAACACTACAACTGGCCAGCATTGAAAACAAGCATGGGTACCCGGGCTTATATGCTATGGACAGTATAAATACAGCCTCAATTAAAAAAAAAATTATATATATATGAGACTGTCTCAAAAGGTGCTAAGCAAAATGGGACAAAACTTTGTCCATTGTAACGATCAACATACTATCTGCTTATGCATTTGCTCAGGATAAACTGATTTGTTTTTTACATGGTGCTTCATAATCCCAATAGAATACATATTGATTTGAAGCAAATGTCCTAGTGTTTTCAGTGTAACCGTTTATGTGCTGTTTTGTGTCAATCGTTACAATGGACAAAAAAAGAAGAGTTACCATCTTTTGAGACAGGCTCATATATATATATATATATATATATTTATATATATATATATATATATATATATATATATATATATAAGTGTTCTTTGTGCACCTGTATAACTCTTATGCATCACACACCCCATCCTGATATGACCTTAGATGTTAGGATGTAAAGCAACAGCAAACAATCACGTACACACACATATATATATATATGTATATATATATATATATATATATATATATAGGTCAGTAACACTTTTACCGTGATAAATAAACAATTACATAATTAATATTCACTCGCAAACTTTCCATGTATCCCACAACAAAGACAAGGCTGACACCATTTAAAATGTTTAATTTAGGAGATATCTGAAGTGAAAACATGCAACATTTATTTTGTTTAAGAGCAGCGATTCCGCAACAAAACAAATCTGTATTTCCATTATTATAGTGTTTGATTCCGTAATAAATACGGACGAATACGGAGGGTGCACAGGTGTGTGCATATAATGCAGGGTCGGCGTATATGTGCGAACATATGAAAGTGGAATGTTCGGGAGAAGGGCAACCGGGCGCGGTGGCCGAATCGGTAGAGCGCCGGCCTCGTGTGCGGGAGATCGGGAGTTCAGCTCCCGGTCGAGTCAAACCAATGACTTATAAAATTTATACTTGTCGCTTCCTAGCCTGGCGCTCGGCATTACTAGGTTAGCACAGTGCCAGGATAATGTGACTGAGTGGGATATCAGGTCATGGTGCCGGTGTCCTGATTTCCCAGTGGGGCAGCATTACGAGGTTGCCATGAGTGTGCACTGTCAGAAGTCGGTGCCCATCCTGATATGATCTTAAATGTTGCTAGGAGGTAAAACAACAACCACTGACCGACCTGACGAGGGCATGCCGCACAATATCCATGGCATTCTGCGTATTGCCTTCAGGGTCCGTGTACGTCTGAGTTCCCGTGAATCTCACAAAGAGGCTCCAATTGTGTGCACACTTTACGTGGTAAACTGCCGCAGGGAAGCGTTCGGCTACACGCTAGTGTAAATAAACTCAAAACCCTTAGAGAATTGATACTTGTCACTTGCTACCTTGGCACTCGACATTACTAGGATAGGGCTAGGACTGGTTAGCTCAGCATCAGGATAATGTGGGGAAAGTGCATATAAAAGACCCCTTGCTGCTTATCGGAAATAGTGGGCATATGTGGCGGCAGCAGGTTTCCGACTTTTTAGGTCTGGTTCATAAATAAATGATAGCTTAAATAAATTCTAAAAATCTCCTTTTCACAACACTCATATGTGAAGCATTAAGAAAACTGTTTTAATCATATTTAAATCATCCAGTTATTTCTATAAAGTCATTATAATAATATTCCAATTATATAAGGGCATGTGATATGTCACGGCCCACCAGCGGGATGCCCAATGGAAGGTAACCATGCCAAAAGTAGCCAGAGAGCACACCACACAGCTACGTACAAGCCTATGATATGTAAATAGGAGTAGGCTAGTCTAGTAGTAAGAGTAGAAAACATAAAACACATATATGCCAAGAAAATCCAAAAAAATTAACATAGGTTACTAACCAGACCAACCAACTATCTATCTGCTACTGAAATGCAGGCAATCAAATACCTTATCTGCAGCTACTGTGTGATAAGATAACACCAACACTACAGCTGACCAGCATTGAAAACAAGCCTGAATACCCAGGCTTATAGGCTGTGGACAGTATAAATACAGCCTCAATAAAAAATATAAAAAATAAATAAATAAGTACCACTATAAAACCTCTCTAATAATACCTAATTCATTCTATCATGTTTGTAAATACATATGCATAATATTCAAACCAAGTTATGAAACAAAGGTAGATTATGTATATTAAGTGAAATGATAATTAATATCAGATTGTTCTAAGGTTCTACATCAAATATAACCACGGGAGATAAGAACTCTGGACAATTATTACTGTAGTGGTATATTTACATGTATTACTGAATTGAAGTCTGTTGGTATTATATATTGTATAAAGGGAGGTAAATGCTGAAACTAAGGACAGCATATACAGTTGCTGCAGACTGTGGTTTCTTCACCCAGACAAATAGTCTGTGAAGAATGCCATAGAATGGGTACAATAAATAAGTTAAACAACTGAGTTCTGTGTGCCTGTTATGGCATGATTTACAGACTGCCAGTATCTGAGGGAGTGTTAGCACACAGGTGACAATGCATGGGGGCTGTGTGTGTGTGTTTGCAGGACCTGCCAAGTCCAGGTGTCAGGCTGGAGGTGGGAGGTGGAGTGTGTGTGTGTGTGTGTTTGTGTGGTGAGCCCTCCCTGCCCCACCTGATGGCTGTTTGCTGAACTAAAGATGATGCAATATGTAATTCTCAAATATCTATGTGCGTGCATATATATGTATATATGCACACATATGTATAGATCTAGATGTATATTGATATATTCGTGTGTCTTGTTGTGTGTGGCCTAGTAGCTCTTACCCACATATTTGAATATGCGGTGGCTCCATCTACGGTGGTCGTTGTAACTAGTGTGAGCGCTGTGCGTTACTCTAGATTCCTTTTAATGTATAACATATAACATCTAACATAGCGTTACCTTATACCCCCATCACACCAAACTAGTTCTCACTACGTTCTTGAAAATGTTGCTGAATGGGCTCAAACTGTGTGTGAACGGAATTGACATAGTAACAACTTTTTACAGTCTGTTTACGAACGGAATGGATGGGCTAGAACGGAATGGTGCTCCAGAACTTTGAGCATGCCCAAAATTGTCTTGCAGCCACGTTCTACCCCGACCACAGCCCGTTTTTAGAACGGGGTCGAACGGTTTGAGAACTAGTTTGGTGTGATGGGGGTATTACACACAAAATTATATCCAAATTGAACATATAGTGTATTTGCATATCGCACTACTCATTGATATGTTTTCACTTTCCGTCAAGTATTTCCATTACGCATTCTCTAATATGTAATATCTAATCTATCAATTTAATCTCAAATATTTTATATCTAATATATTACATGTAATACATGCTACATCCCAAATAAAAAATACACGGTTTGAAAACATGTCTACCTACTCATTGATATTGTCACTACACGAATAAGCGAAACAAATGTCACACACACAGACATTAAAGAAAAGCCAGACGGCAGACAATTGGCAAAATCATAAATCACACCGTTTTCATAGGAATGTCGCAATTCCGATGGGAATGTGCCATTTAGGAACACGTGTGACACGTAGTCAGGTGTGTTAGTTATTTGCAAGTGTGACATTCCCCCGTGCGGACAGTTGTAGTACTACTAACAGTTCACCGATGATCTGCGCAACATTTCTTTATGTCAATATTACATATATTACGTGAGGTATAAACCTATTATGCAAATATTATTCATGTATGTAATTGTCCTGTCTTCTAGTATTACACTTCTTACCTACTTCCACTCCTGTAAACCGCTTGTTGATATGTTCTTCTGCAGTTGGGTGCTCGGCATTATTAGGATAGGGCAAGGACTGGTTAGCTCGGTGTCAGGATAATGTGACTGAGTGGGATATCAGGTCATGGTGCCGGTGGCCTGATTTCCCAGTGGGGCAGCACTATAAAATCGCCATGAGTGCGTACTGTCACAAGTCGGTACCCGTCCTGATATGACCTTAGATGTTGCTAGGACGTAAAACAACAACAAACAAACAAACAATCTGTAGTTGGGGTACTGGAGGTGGGGATGCAGCCTGGAGAGCTGGAGGTCTGCCTGCAAGCAGAGCCCGTGCTTCTCCTCCTGCCCTCCAGGGGGCGCCTCACTCCCCTACTATCGGCCCACTTCGCATCGGAATTAATAATACAGACGTGTTTGTATTATTAATTCCCATTAGAACATATTAATATCAGATTGTTCTAAGGTTAAGTCTAATGGTTAGGATTACCATTAGACTTAACATAACTGTTATCTATAATGTATAATATAATATATTTTCATAAATATCATATTCGTTCACAGTTATCTATAATGTATAATATAATATATTTTTTTCATAAATATCATATTCTTTCACAGTTATATATAATGCATAATATAAAATATTTTAAGTAGACTTTACAACTTTTAGCCAAATAGTAAAACAGCAATAATTAAGTGGTGAAAGGAGGATAATTATTTGGTGAAAGTAGGATAACTAAGTGGCGAAAGTAGGATAATTTTGTGGTGAAAGTAGGTAGTTCTGTATGCAACCAAACATTCGGTCGTTAGGCCCCTACACTATAGATGGAGTTTGAAGGTAGCTGTAAGGTGTCACTATATATAATATATATACTATATATAATGCATATATGTGATATATAAGTTATTATATGAGTATAAAGGGGCGGAGCTGTATTTTCTCTATATTATATTTATTGTACATGCTATTTATTTTACTCCAATGATCGCATGTTAATATAGTTTGCTGCGGGCCGGTCCCACTACCGAGGCAGGTGCCTCTACTACCGAGGTCACGCGCCACTGCACCTGCAATTTCGGTCATATGAGCTCTGGATTTTAAACGTTTTGGTAGGGCTTGTATTCGCTCGGCCATTGGGCCTCTGCTAAAATAAATGAGGCTTCCTTCCACTCCTCGTCTCGTCCTCCTTTTCCTCGTTTTCTAGCCTAGCCGAATTTATAATATATATATATACTGTCATTAGGGTGAGGCAAATGTTTAGTCTAGAGCAAGATTCAAACCCACACTTCTTGCCTTTCCAGAGCATCCTAACCATTAGACTATCTAGGCTCCTTGATGCAATCCTAACCATTAGACTATCTAGGCTCCTTGATGCAATCCTAACCATTAGACTATCTAGGCTCCTTGATGCAATCATGTACATAGCCTATTGGCAGCTAATCTATAGGCTCCTTGATGCAACCTAACCATTAGACTATGCTAGGCTTCCTTGATGCAATCTTAATCCATTAGACTATCTAGGCTCCTGGATCAATTCCTAGGGCCCTAACGCATCTAGATGCTATGCTAGGCTCCTTGATGCAATCCTAACCATTTAGACTATCTAGGCGTCCTTGATGTCATTCCTATCCATTAGACTATCTAGGCTCATTGAGTGCAATCCTAACCATTAGACTATCTAGGCTCCTTGATGCAATCCTAACCTTAGACATCTAGGCTCCTTGATCAATCTAACCTCACTATCTAGGCTCCTTGATGCAATCCTAACCATTAGACTATCTAGGCTCCTTGATGCAATCATAACCAGCAGACTATCTAGGCTCCTTGATGCAATCTTAACCATTAGACTATCTAGGCTCCTTGATGCAATCCTAACCATTAGACTATCTAGGCTCCTTGATGCAATCCTAACCATTAGACTATCTAGGCTCCTTGATGCAATCCTAACCATCAGACTATCTAGGCTCCTTGATGCAATCCTAACCATTAGACTATCTAGGCTCCTTGATGCAATCCTAACCATTAGACTATCTAGGCTCCTTGATGCAATCCTAACCATTAGACTATCTAGGCTACCTGATGCAATCCTAACCATTAGACTATCTAGGGTCCTTGATGCAATTGTAGTAGTCGATACTATCCTCTCAGTGATGAGCCACGTAGACAGGTAGGCATGCATAGGGTGGTGACACGACGGAGCCTAGGAGGTGTAATGGTTAGCACATTGGTTCGATTCCCATTCTAGGCACAATATTTCCCATTTTCATCACCCCCATAACATTGGTTGCCATGCCCGGGGTCCTGTACAAGCTACATGATGTATGGTTGTTGAACCTACCCTGTGTATGTATATGTAAATGCATTGCCTGTATATATATTGTCACATATAATAACTAATGCCTAATCTTATAGACTAGCTAATATAGTGAGGAGAAAAGAGAATTTGGAACATCTTCTATTCTTAGTAAAGAAGACAAATAACGATACACAAATATGTACTTATAACATATATTCTCAATTACAAAGTGTACAGTTACATATAAATTCTCAATGGTATGATATTACACTCACAACTGTCTGTGTAGTCCATATGGATGATAGATACACTCAGTCCTCTTGGTGCTTATTCTATGTCTCAGTTGCCTTGAGGAGTTGATAGATATAGATGATCCATTGTCTGTGAGCTGTCGCCAACCATACAGGTATAGAGTCTCAGTTGATGATGGATGTACATGTCAGGCTAAGCAGCAGTGATGTGGGAAAAGGCAGACACCACAGTCACCAATCCTCCTCACAGCCATTGGTCAATATTGTAGAAGCTCAGCAAGTTGAATCCATCCCATAAGCTGTAACTAGCCATATCAGGTTTCAGGCCTAACTGACTTGGAGATATTGACACCTCAATGTCTGGGAGTAGAGTCCCGAGAGTGACTTTGACTTTGGGGGTGGTTTGTGACCTTACGCCGGTTACTGGTTGCAGAACTGCAACATTAATAGAGAGGCTCCGATAAATCGGCCCAATCTTTGGTTGAAGATTAAACTTCAGTAGGGAGTCTTGTAGAAGCTGGGGACATCTTTACAATACTGTAACGGCGAAGCATTGAGGCGGCCCCAAATCTCTTCAGTCCGGCAGTAGTTGAGCGGTAGTTGGGCACTTGTATCCAGTCGACAGCAGCAAGGGTTTTGAGGAAGGGCGGGTAAAGATGGGTGCAGCGGTGGTTCCAGCAACGAGAACAAAGCGAGAGAAAACGTAAAGGTACAGGGCCCCACCCAAGCACACAACTCCCCTGGTCAGGGGGAGGAGTATGCCTGGGAGAAAAAAAAGGGTAGAGTGTAGGAAAGAGAAATGAGGAGAGTTGAGTCAAAGGACTGTGTCTATTTGCTCTATGGTGACCAACCAGCGAGCCATAGACACGGACAGAGTAAGAGTAGAAAGTGAAATGCCGGCGGGCTCCCCCTCCTGGAACTCTTTTCAGACATATCAAGGAGGAGCAAGGCCAGCGGAGAGGAGATAGAGAGAGGTGTGGACAGAGTGCGGTCCGGATAGCAAGTGCGTCAGGCATCTGAGTCCCGAGAGTGTGTGACTACACTCCTTATATAGTTGCTGGGTAGGCCAGTCCTAACGAAGAGATGGGACGAGTATGATGGTCCAAACATGTGTTGTAACCACTTATAAAAGGCAAACTAGCTGTTAGGAAGCAGTCTCCATATATTCACTGCTATGTTACAATATATATATATATATATATATATATATATATAATTGTAAACATTAAAACAAATGAAGGATGTAAACCATTTAAAAGACTTATAATTCCAGGGGGACCAGTGTAGTAGTCTGCACTGACCTCTCAGGCAAGGAGCCATATAGACAGTTAGGTGTGAATAGGGTGGTGACATTAGGGAGCCTAGATGGGGTAATGGTTATCACACTAACCCAGAATGCAAGAGATGTGGGTTCGACTCTCGCTCTACGCGTAATATTTCCCATTTTCACCCCCTACGACACAATCACCCTATCCATGCCGTCCTTGGTATGAGTGTTCCTTGCCGAAACAGTGAACGTAAGTGTAACGACTACACACATCCCCACCCCGCCTCACTCCCACTATCGTCCGCCCACTTCGCCTCGGAATTAATAATACATAAATATCGAGGATAATTCACAGTTATACTATAAGGTACAATATAATAGAATTTCATAATATCATATTCGTATCACAGTTATCTACTCAGTATAATATAATATATCTTTTCATAATATCATCTTCTTTCCACAGTTATGTATAATATATAATATACAAGATTTTAAAGTAAGCACTTTACAACTTTTAGATCAAATAGTAAAACAGTAATAATTAGTGTGAAAGGAGGATAATTAAGTGTGAAAGTAGATAACTAAGTGTGAAAGGTATGATAATTTTGTGGTGAAAGAAGGAAGTTCTTGTATGCAACCAAACATCCGGTCGTTAGGCCACCTACACTGTAGATGTAGTATTTTGAGAAGGTAGCTTAAGGTGTCACTATATATTAATATATATACTATATATAAATGCAAATATGTTGATATATAAGTTAATATATGAGTATAAAGGGCGAGCTGTAATTTCTCTATATTATATTTATTTGTGTCGAGGCTATTTATTTTACTCCACTGATCGCATGTTGTGTATCATAGTTTGCTGCGCCGGTCCCACTACCAGGGCAGGTATGCCTCTACTACCGAGGTCAAGCGCCACTGCACCTGCCATTTCGGTCATAGACTTCGATTTACCACTTTGGTAGCTTGTATTCCTCGGGTTGCCATGTGGGCCCCCTCGAGCTAAAATAAATGAGCTTCCCTTCCACTCCTCGTATCGTCCTCCTTTTCCTCGTTTTCTAGCCTAGCCGAATTTATAATATATATATATATATATACTGTGGTGGGTGAGGCAAATGTTGAGTCTAGAGCAAGATTCAAACCCACACTTCTTGCCTTTCCAGAGCATTCTAACCATTAGACTATCTAGGCTCATTGATGCAATCCTAACCATTGGACTATCTAGGCTCCTTGATGCAATCCTAACCATTAGACTAGGCTCCTTGATGCAATCCTAACCATTAGACTATCTAGGCTCCTTGATGCAATCCTAACCATTCGATCTAAGGCTCTTGATGCAATCCTAACCATTCGACAATCTAGCGTCCTTGAAGCAATCCTAACCAATTAGACAGCTAGGGCTCACTTGATGCAATCCTAACCATTAGACTATCTACTCCTTGATGCAATCCAACCATTAGACTATCTAGGCTCCCTGAAGCAATCCTAACCTTTAGACTATCTAGGCTCTGATCAATCCTAGCACCCATGCAGACTATCTAGCCTCCTGATCAATCCACCCTTTGGACTATCTAGCTCCTTGATGCAATCCTAACCATTAGAGACTATCTAGGCTCCTGATGCAATCCTAACCATTAGACTATCAGGCTCCTTATGCAATCCAACCATTAGACTATCTAGGCTCCTATGCAATCCTAACCATGACTACTAGGCTCCTTGATGCCAATCCTAAACCATTAGACTAACTAGCTCCTGATGCAATCCTAACCATTAGACTATCTAGGCTACTTGAAGCATCCTAACCATCAGACTATCCTACCCCTGATGCAAAATCCTAACCATTGAGTAAGGCTAATCGAGCGTACCTTGATGCAATCCTAACCATTAGACTATCTAGCTCCTTGATGCAACCTAACGCATTGACGATCTAGGCTCCTTATGCAATCCTAACCAGTAGACTATCTAGGCTACCTGATCTATCACTAACCTTAACGATCTAGCCTTTCCTTCATTTTTGTGATAAATAAAAAAGGTTTAACCCCAACCCCCCCCTCCACAATCTATATTATTGTCAGCTCTCCAAAACCTGATTCGACGTGATTTCGTGAGAAGTGACCACATAGACCAAATCGATAGACAGTAAAACCTCTCTAAATCGACCGACATTGGGACTGACTTTAACTGCTCCATTTAGGGAGGTGGTCGGTTTAGGGAGTTAGAATATGGTTACAATGGTATTGTTGGGCCCAAATAAAGCGATCGATATATGGGAGTGGTCGTTTAGAGAGGCTTTACTGTAATATAGAAATGATTTTCTTTCCTCACAAATACTGCGAGTAAGGTTTAAGTACTCCTATAATTCCATGTTTGGAGATGAAATTGTGAGATGGGCTCAATTTTTAGAAATGCTATCGGTCAGTGTGTAAAGCGGGTGTCACACCTCGCCGCATTGAGCAACGGAGAGAATTGTCTAGTCCGGTGGTGATATGTATCAAAATGTATTAAAATGTGTCAAAATGTTGGGCTATCGAGAGTCAATGGCCGCTGGATGAACAGACATGAAACGGACATGAAATGGACATGAACGGATAGCCAATGCGACAGCAAAAAATGAACACCTCAAACCGGACCACCATCCGTAGACATCAGTCCGGCGGCATCCGTTCCTAGTTTTGTGCATGTTCAAAACTTGTACAGACACAAAACGGACTTTGTTCACTTTCTGTCCGTTTCCCCCAGTCCGGTGAGGTGTGACAGGGCCTTTGTAAGACTGGCCAGGGGTCGGTGGAGAGTGTAGACGTTGAAATGTAAGCATGGCAACAGTTGTTATGGTAACATGTGGATCCCGACGTTCATTCCACCTTACCAACACAATATCAACGTTCCTCGCCAATAGTAGGCCTACAACCGGTCAGTAATGTGCATTAGGTTTAGGATTTAGGATTTAATAATCTCCTCTCTATAGTATGTCTCTTCTGAGTTAGTAGTGTTCGCTAGGTCTCGGAGGAATAACTGACGCTTCGACCGAGTGTAATTAGTAGTTATTTCAGTAGGCATGCCCATGTGTTTATCACAGAGGTGCCAATTACTATAAGTTTGTTTGTTGTTGTTTTACGTCCTAGCAACATCTAAGGTCATATCAGGATGGGTACCGACTTGTGACTGTGCGCACTCATGGTGACTTTATAGTGCTACCCCACTGGAAGACCAGGCCACCAGCACCATGAACTGATATCCCACTCAGTCACATTATCCTGACATACTGGGCCAAACCAGTCCTTGCCCTATCCTAATAATGCTGAGCGCCCAGGGTAGGAAGCGACAAGTATTCAATTTTTAAGTACATGAGGTTTGACTCGACCAGGATTCGAACCCACGATCTACCAACACGGGAGACGGACGCTCTAACTCATTCGGCCATCCCGTGTGGTCCCAAGTACTATAAGAGTGAGTAGGCAGATCTCCCTAATACACAAATTGTAAATAGGGAGAAATAGTGTGGCTGAAGGGGGGAGGGTGCGGGGGGAGGGGGCTCCCGGAGGCCTTCCCTAGAAAATTTGGAAAAGGTGATACAGAATGGTGTAGTCTGGTGCTTTTTTTAAATGAAGAATATATGTAAAATCTTCTTTTTTTAAAGAAAAATAAAAGAAGAAAAAATGATTCTTTGGCGGGATATTGCAAATTAAAAGCGGTAAATCGGGAGATTGGAATATGCACTTTTAAAAATGTGCTTAAAATCTTTTAATTTCATGCAAGCATGTGTGAACATCTTTCGATATTGGTGCACTTATGAAGGATTTCTTGGCATACTTAGTCAATTTAATAGAACCTGTTATTGCTGAACTCCATTGGGACAGAAACGCCAAAATTAATTTGTCGTCTTTTCATGTCAAATATGTCCAAAGTTAAGCCATGTCAAATAAAAATTATTTCAAAACAAAGTAAAATAGATTATACGAATCGACCTAATAGTTTTATCTCCCAATAATATGGCAAGCACTCAAACTATCCTATTATGTATGTTTCACCAAAGAACGTAAACAAAAGCCCCACACAAAAACACACCCGATAAATTCCTGCAGCAGCTACCGGACGCCGTGGCCGAATCGGTAGAGCGCAGGCTTCCCGTGCGAAAGGTTGAATCCCAGCTGAATCAAACCAATGATTTACAAAATTGATGCTTGTCGCTACATAGCCTAGCACTAGCAGTGACATTACTAGGATAGGGCAAGGACTGGTTATCTCAATCAATATCAGGATAATGTGACTGAGTGGGATATTGGGTCATGGTGCCGGTGGCCTGATCTCCCAAGTGGAGCAACACTAGAAAAGTCACCATGAGTGTGCACTGTCACAAATGAGCACCCATCCTGATATGACCTTAGACATTGCCAGGATGTAAAACTCCAACAACAACCAACCAAGCCTAGCGCTCCGCATTACTAAGATAGGGCGAGGACTGGTTAGCTCAGTATACTGTGACTGAGTGGGATATTGGCTGATGGTGCAGGTGGCCTTGTCTCTCAGTGGGGCAGCACTAGAAAAGTCGCCATGACCTTAGATGTTGTCAGGACGTAACACCCCAACAAACAAACAACAAGCCCCAAGCAAAAAAAAAGAACACACAGAATGGTAGCTAGCACGTATAGCGAGGAGTGTCAATCCCGTGGACCCTGAGAGCAATATTTCCTCCAAATCAGTACCCACCACCAACCACACCACAACATCCGCTAGAGGACACATGGGCCATAATCGATTAACACGACCCGGGCAACTCGAGTCACCCGAGTCGTCAGAATTTAAAATCGAACACCGCAAGTAGAGTTGACAAATACATGTGCCTGTGGCAAAACAATCCGAACCCCAGTAACCCACCTTCTTAGCTGGGGTTCGCGTACTAGCGATGACATTTTTTTTTTTTTACACATTTGCGCTGGATACTGTCCTGCAGGATAACAGCAACCAGTACACAGTCATACATGTGTTATTTTTTTAAAAACCTGGATTAATTAAATGGACATAAAACAAAATATCTTATTCCATTCATAAAAAGACTTCAAATCCTAGTCTGCTAGTTGTTGATCAGTTATTTAAAAAAGAACAAAAGGTTTGAGGATTAAGCCACCATTTTTTTCCACCACGAGCATGGATATAAGCGTATTTGATTATTCGACACCGATAGTCTGTAGGCTGTGCCACTTGGCGCCAGAAAAAAGTGGCCTGGGTGACCCGAGTTGATTAATCGATTATACCCCTGGTGAGCCCGAGCTGCTCACCCCCCCCCCCCAAACCCATACACACCACACCATCCGCTAGGAGGCGCCCGGTGAGTCCGAGCTGCTCACCCCCCACCCCCACCACTTAGGGGGCGCCTCGTGAGCCCGAGCTGCTCACCCCCCACCCCCACCCCCCACCCCCACACGTACCCCAATATCCGCTAGGGGGCGCCTGGTGAGCCCGAGCTGCTCCCCCACCACACACCCCAACATCCGCTAGGGGCGCCGGGTGAGTCCGAGCTGCTCACCCCCAACCACACCCCAAAACATAAAGTGGCATTATGGGAAGCAGGCGCGGCAAGCCGCTATTGGCAGCAGGTCGTTCGGTCTCAGTGTACACGCGGACAGGTGTAAGGGGGGTCTCGGGCTGTCACGGCCATTACCCGACACCGGGGCATCGATCTCATCGCTCATTGGTCAATAGCGCATGGCGTGTGCTGACAACCAACAAGCCTAGGCTAGTAGAGTGTATATATGTACAATACTCTGCTCGGAGAGGTCAGTTGTGACCACAAGGCTAGAAGAGTGTATATATGTACAATACTCTGCTTGGAGAGGTCACTGGTGACCACAAGGTTAGGAGAGTGTATATATGTACAATACTCTGCTTGGAGAGGTCACTGGTGACCACAGGGCTAGGGGAGTGTACTAAGTATATGCGGATGTAGGAATCGCGTGGTGCTGCCCCCTCCCACCGGTTCGACGAACCCGCTGGGAGGGGTTTTTGGCTATTCCACCAGCCTACCCACCTGTGATAATATACCGCACGGCTTATTCCACCTGTCTGGGCGCACTCAGCCTACTGCCGGAAAAGCCCATACACACTCCTGGGGGGGTTTTTAAACAATATACTATTTATTTTTAATTGATTGAAAGTGAAGTATTTCTTTTTATACCTTATATTTCCGGTATCTAGGGGCATTTATGTTAGGCCCAGGCAGATACTACCCCACATTGGACTTTAGTAATAACAACTGTATCCCCCCCCAAACCCCCCCACCCCCCACACCAAAAAACTGCCTTCGGCTTAATGCGTACTTACATGTACAATACTCTGCTCGGAGAGGTCACTGGTGACCACAAGGCTAGGGGAGTGTATGTGTGTATAATACTCTATTTGGTGAGGCTAGGGGAGTGTATAAGTGTACAATACTTCTGCTTGGAGAGGTCACTGGTGATCCACAGGCTAGGACGAGGAGAAGATGTATATAATATCAGGGTCCGCAACACATGTGCCAGGATATTGAATTCAATGGGCTTATTTCAAGGCTTTTCAAGGCTGATTTTGATGAGGAATTCAAGACTAGTTTCATTTGGATTTCAGGAAAAAAAAAAACAATGGCGATTGCAGACTAATTTAAATCAGTGGGGACAGTTTAATGGAATTCAAGACTTTTCAAGACTAATTACCCCAAAATAGGTTAAATTCAAGGCTTTTCAAGCTCTTGAAATAGGGAAAATGATGTTCAAGACTTTTCAAAACTGTCCAGGCCCCATACGAACCCTGATATATGTACAACACACTACTTAGACTTAGAGAGGTCACTGGTGACCACAAGGCTAGGAGAGTGTATCTGTGCACTACTGTGATTAGAGAGGTCACTGATGACCACAAGGCTATGAGAGTGTGTATCTGGGCAATACTCTGATTAGAGAGGCGGTCACTGATAATTGCAAGGCTATGACAGTGTATCTGTACAATACTGTGCTTGGAGAGTAAGGCACTGATAACCATAAGGCCATCAGAGTGTATCCATACAATACTCTGCTGGGAGAGCGGGTCACTGATAACCCACAATATCAAGGTTGGAGAGTGGGTCACTGCTATGCAGGCTGGTGGAGTGTTACCCCAATACCTACCCACCTACAATTCGATGGTCAATGCGCATGGCTGCTACAGCCCTCCCAGCACAATGCACATGACACAGCTAGCCGGGACCCAGCAAGTTAGACTGCATGCCTGTATAACATGGATGCATACGCATAATAAGATCAACGAGAACAACCCAATGAATGTGCGCTTGTTGGGTTTGCTCAACTTTTGGAAACAACCCAGTGAGCCCTTATCTAGCCTGGTCTGCTGGCCTTTATTCCATAAGCATAGTACATGCTCAATGAGGATCGGTGGGTTGACTAGCCTGGTCGACTAGCCTTAGTTTTCACAGAGGTTGTCACTAGGTCGCCCTCCATTGAAATTAGATGCAGTAGTAGATTCATGTTCAGACACAATCACAAATTGTATTTATGTACAGCACAGATTAAAGAGTTTGATATACATTTGAAGTGTATTATACTTCTGCCTATATTTAAATCACACCATATCAGTAATGTAAAGAATGGGAGAATTATTGTGCAAATGTACGCTCAATGAAGGGCTTGGTAGTTTGACCACGTCGATTGTTGGGTCTCCTCTTTCAACGTGGATTGCCCTTCTCCACGGATTCTTGAAGATTCATACAGTTTGTCGAAAGAAAGCCCGAGCCTACACTTTTACCGACCCAAGGAATTTTTAACCTCCCATACCACATAGACATGGTATGAGAGCAACTGGCCATTGATGTCGCTGTAAGTTATACACAGCGGTGGAAATCCAAATTGGTAGAGGTGGAGGCATGGGGAATCAAACTAGGAGATTAGGAGTCCGACCTAGAAAAAAGCCAAACACTCTAACCACTCCGCCACAGAGAACTGTGAGCCCAGCACGGATGGGCCGAGTCAGAGGACACTCATCTCAACCCCGCCCCGAATAGGCATGCTGGTGGATATATGTGATATATAAGCATTATACAGTATAATTAAATGGAAGCTTTCACACCTTATTATATTCAAACTCATCTACTATACTGATCTGCTATTAAATTGTTCAGCTATTATGCTACCGGGCCGATTGTGTCGCCCCCTGCCTTCAAACGCTGTAAATTGTCTGGCGGCTTTCACTCACTCTGCCCTAAATATATATACATATATATGCATAATAAGGTGGGAAGCCAATGGGGGCGCCACTAGTACAAAAACGTGCCAAGTCAGATACATCCAGTAGTTTAATGAATAAACAAGCAATGGAACCTTGCATTATTTATACTCGCATAATGGATTATTGAATTGAATTTGCATTTACCATCAAGTACGGCACGGGGGGAGGGGGAGTTGGTCGGCGTCCTCCTCGGTAGTGACCTTCATACATGTGTACCGGACGCGGTGGCCGAATCGGTAGAGCGCAGGCTCCCCGTGCGGAAGGTCGGGAGACCAGACTGCCAGCACCATGACCCAATATCCCACGCAGTCACATTATCCTGATACTGATCAAACCAGTTCTTGCCCTATCCTATTAATGCCAACTGTCAGGCTATGTAGCGACAAGTATAATTTTTTGTAAGGCATTGGTTTGACTCGGCCGTCATTCGAACACCTGATTTTCCACATGGCAAGCCAGTGCTCTATAACTGATTTGGCCACGGTGGTCGGTCACTAATATAGTGACCATGAGACTGTGTGACATCTGGTGGTTTTCCTTTGGGAAATCACCAGACGCAGTGGCTGAATCGGTAGAACGCGGGCCTCATGTGCGGAAGATCAGTCGAGTCAAACCAATGAACTTTAAAATTGATACTTGTCGCTTCCTAGCTTGGCGCTCAGCATTAATATGATAGAGCAAGGACTGGTTAGCTCAGCGTCTGGATGATCTGACTGAGTGGGATATCAGATCATGGTGTGGTGGCCTGATTTCCCAGTGGGCAGCACTATAAAGTCGCCATGAGTGTGCACTGTCACAAGTCGGTACGTGTCCTAAGATGTTGGGACAGGTACCGACTTGTTGTCTACACAAACTTAGATGCTGCCAGAACCTAAAACCCCAACAACCAACCGACCTTTGGGAAGTCACCATTGCGCCTGTGCTATATTGACTAGTGACCAAGTTCCAATATTGACCAAGGATCTGTGGTCTTCTCATAAGAACTACAACACGAAGGTCTCTCTTCACCACACATGCTATTTTGTTCTCACCCCCAGCCACCCCCCCCCCCCCTCCCCAACCCGCACCTTCATCAATTTAGGAAGTCATCGGTTTCACTTGGCCGTGATTCGAACCTACAACTTCCCGCACGGGAAGCCAGCGCCCGAACCACTCGGCCATCCCGTCCAGTCGTACATCACTAGAAGCACTGTAAACGAATAATCCTTAATCCATACATCTCCTTTGATGTTCTGTAATTCAACGGCATAGCATACAGATTATTTTCCTTTCGTCATGTTGATATTCTAATGGAATTAATTATGTAAGATCAAAGTTGTGCAATGTAAAGCTAATATAATCCAACCATCACTCAAAAGAACTTCAGGTGTACGTGACATGTATTCCACGCTATGACGAAGTGCATGTCGATATTGGCAGTACCGGACGCAGTGGCCCAATCGATAGAGCGCAGGCTTCCCGTGCAGAAGATCGGGAGTTTGAATCCCAGCCGAGTCAAACCAATAACTTACTAAATTGATACTTGTCACTACCTAGCCTGGCGCTCGACATTACTAGGATAGAGCAAGGACTTGTTAGCTCAATATCAGGATAATGCGATTAAGTGGGATATCGGGTCATAGTGCCAGCAGCCTGGGTCTCTCAGTGGGGAAGCACTATAAAGTCGCCATGAGTGCGCACTGTTACAAGTCGGTAGCCGTCCTGATATGACCAGGGTTGTTGCTAGGACGTAAAACCCCAACAAACAAACGACGTTGGTAGTCTGCGTAGTCTGAGTATTCCGAGTTACAGTCCGCTGGTTCCTGAGGAACGACTGGAGCTGCCACCTGGGGGTGTTTGCACACCGGAAGTTGGGGTTTTGTGGCCCTCCCAGCCCGATCCTTCACAACAGGCCCTATTAATTAAACTCACTTTGAACCTGTTAGTTTTGTTTGTTTGTTGTTTCACGTCCTAGCAACATCTAAGGTCATATCAGGACAGGTCCCAACTTGTGACAGTGCACACTCATGGCGACGACTGTATAGTACTGTCCCATTGGGAGACCATACCACTGACACCATGACCTGATACCCACACAGTCACATTATCCTGATACTGTG
Source organism: Branchipolynoe longqiensis (assembly GCA_030323885.1). Lineage (NCBI taxonomy): Eukaryota > Metazoa > Annelida > Polychaeta > Phyllodocida > Polynoidae > Branchipolynoe > Branchipolynoe longqiensis. The sequence continues at coordinate 27,511,307 of CM059194.1, forward strand.
CTAACCAGTCCTTGTCCCATCCTATTAATGCCAAGGGTTGGGGTAGGTAGCGACAAGTATCAATTTAATGAGTCATTGGTTTGATTCAAACTCCCGACATTCCGTACGGAAGGGCTGCGCTCTACCAATTCAGCCACCGCGTCCAGTCATTCACTTTGAACCTAGAGCAACATGTCTCCTGGTGACCAAACTTGGTAAGCTTCTTGCAATACTTGTCATACATTTCTCATCTAGATTGCAGTGCAATTATCCTAGCAAATACATTAGATAAAATACCACTCCGTGTAGCTAAGCGGGTTCACCAGCTTCCGCCAACTCTCCGACACCTCAGTTACAAAGCAGGCAGCAGGGTCCACTGCTGCTCCACCAGCATCTTGGTTGTCCATCGGTTGCGATGATGACAGCAACTTATCATTTGTTGTGAACTCGATCATGACCGATGAGTCCAATTTGTGTTCAGAATGTGTGGTGGTATGTTGGACATGGTTGGATAGCTACAGTCAGAGAGTCTGGTAGGTGAAGGAGACAATCTTTCCTCTGCTGACGCTTTTATTTATTAATCTTTTTACTAAATGTATTTTATTCAGTGAATAATGTCTTTTGTCAGCACCAGAGCACTCGTCTTCCTTTTTGCTTGAGATATACGATCAGTTTCAAATGGTGTTGTGCCTTTGCAAATAGAAGCACACCACAAACTCCTGTTCTTGACTACTGTTTCCCAGGTTTCAGTGTTGACATTACATTTCCTCAGATTATATTTAAGGCAGTTCTTGAACCTAGTATTCTGACCGCCTCATTGTCTGCGTCCTTTTACAAGTAGAAGAGAGCTTTTGGTATTCTATCCTCATCCATGCGGGCAACATGACCAGCCCACCTAAGTTGTGCTTTCATGACCATGCAGTCAATGCTGACCATTTTTGCCCTCTCCAAGAATTCAATTTCTGAGATTTTATGCTGCCACCTGCCACCTGCCACCAGTACACCACCCACACATACCGTCCAGTCTGTGTGCTACTACTGGGCGGCACCCCCCCCCCCCGCACCCCACCCCACCCCACCCCCATACACACACACCATCCATGTCTCTGTGTCTGGCATGCACACTGCACCAGTATATCTGGATTGATGCAGTGTGGGTTCAGCAGGGTAAGCCTGATTAGTGAGTGGCCTGTTGGGTACCAGCGTCTGTATCTAGTTCCCAGTTCCCATTCCTAGCTAAGCTACTATGGAGTGACAGCTTTTCTACTAAGTTCGAGACAGGCTAGTCTCTCAAACCTCTTCACTTCCGTGTGACTATGAGTAGCGTCCTGATGTTAGGCCCACCTGACAGCTGCCCCCCCCCACCTGACAGCTGCCCCCCCCCCCCACCAGAGCCTGATAGAGGGTAGGGAGGTTAAACTTGCATAGGCCGATGGTTTTAAGTTTCTGTCATTTTATGAGATAAATACATTAGGTTGATCATTATAATCTACTGACTTTGGCTTCAAGAACCATTAATTTTAAATGGCTAACTTTTGAGATATTTGAAGTGCAACCATGCACAATTAATGTTATCAATGTCACCGCGCACAACAAAACCCTAACCCCATAGGGCTCAGCAGTGGCAGGTTCTATTAAATTGACTTTGTATACCCTCTCTATATGGCAATCAATGATTAATAAGGGCGCCAGTATCTGAGTTAGATATGTAGAATCAAATCTAGATAATTGCTTTGGTTTAAAAATTGTTATGTCTTCATCGGACTATGGAGCTTTAAGGGAATAGTTAATGGTCATCAATTACTCCAGCCAGTCTTTGAATCTAGGGAATTCCCCCCCCCCCCCCCCTCCCCATTTCAAGGTGGGGATACACTGCCTAAAGCCGCTGTCACACCTCGCCGGATTGAGCAACGGACAGAATTGTCTAGTCCGGTGGTGATAAGTATCAAAATGTATTAAAATGTGTCAAAGTGTTGCGACATCGGGTCTACGAACAGACATGAAATGGACATGAATGGATAGCCAATGGACGAAACAAAATTAAACTGGACAAGAATCATAGATGTCAGTCCGGCGGCATCCATTCCTAGTTTTGTGCATGTTCAAAACTTGTATGGACACAAACCGGACATTATTCGTTTTCTGTTCATTTCCCCCAATCTGGTGAGGCATGACAGGGCCTTAAGGAATGTCCAAAGGAGTTCTTTCCTGATATATGATATGGGGAGTTGGAAAAGGTCAACTGGGGTCAAGAGGTCAAAGGAATAGGTACCCAATAATAATGTTTATTTAATAGCCAGCCCTCACCAGCAGGTGTTATTCCTAAGTGTTGTACAAATAACACCAATATTTACAACCTGATATAAATAGTTGAAGGATAGATCAATTTCATCTATACATAAAACACCAATAAAAACCAAAATAATTATTTCTATACAACCCCAGAGATTTCTTTTCAATCTCAACTCAAAATATTGGCGCTTCAGTGCCTTTACTGACATGATTGATTGATTGACTGGCGATTTGTGATTGATTGATTGATGAGTGATCGATTAGTGGTGGTTTTATGCCACATCGAACCAAACGTATTATACACTCATCCACTACTGATTGGACCGCCCATAAGCCTGTATCAGGATGTCTTCAGCACCACGTTTTCCCAGGTGATCACCCATCTGTACTGACATGAATCAACGTTTGCTTAACTTCGGTGATCGGATGAGAACCGGTGTTTCCAACATGATATTGGCCATATTCGCTTCACCATTTCCCATTCCCCAGACGCAAGCTATCCATAATGCCCAGCGCAGCGTTCCCTTCAAAGGCTACTCGCACACGTCGTCTGAAGAGGGAGGTGGGGGAATACTCAGTGCGCTATGACATGCCGAATGCTTATAATCTCTAAAATGCAATCGACAGCAGCCTCAGGCAAATGCTGCCCGGATGGGCAGAAGTCAATTCGACCTCTGCGCATGCGTACCGGAACCAGCAACACCCGTCATTCTGTGTTACTCCGCTGTACTCAGCCTGATGCTTGTTGGTAAAAGGGGGGGGGGGGGAGGGTTTAAGTAGTGTAGGACCAGTGTAACATGCAGGTAGAGGAGGGGGAGAATGGGGTGGGGAGAGGGAAGAGGGGAGAGTGGGGACGGAGAGGGAGGGGTATGAGGTGAGGGGTGGGAAGAAGGGGAGAGTGGGGAGAAAGAGGGAAGGGTATGAGGGGGTAGAAAAGGTGAGGGTGGGAAGAAGGGGAGGGGTGGGGAGGAAGAGGGAGGGGTATGAGAGGTAGAGAAGGAGAGGGGTGGGAAGGTGGAGGGCAGGGGGAAAGGAGGGAGAAGGGGAGAGTGGGGAGGAAGAGGGAGGGGTATGAGGGGTAGAGAAGGGGAGGGGTGGGAAGGTGGAGGGCAGGGGGAAGGGAGGGAGAAGGGGAGAGTGGGGAGGAAGAGGGAGGGGTATGAGGGGGTAGAGAAGGTGATGAGTAAGGGGTAGAGAAAGGGAGGGGGTGGGAAAATGAGAGAGTGGGGATGTAAACGTGCCGGCTGGTGGTGTGGGTGGTGTAAATAGGTCAAGTGAAAGCACTACAGGTAAGGAAGGAGACAGGGTAAGAGTGAAAAGTAAGAGAGTGACACTCTTCAATTTATTGCTTATATAGGTCTAACAGAATCCAAGATGGCCGTTGTCACTTGATTACATTCATCAATCACAGTACAATGCAGTGGTCACATGACTTGATCCTCCAATTAGAATACAATGCAGTGGTCAATGATCATAACAATACCATGTGGGGGGGGGGAGGGGGCATGTGAGGTGACTCTTCCAAAGACTGTTCTTAGTCAAACTCGGAAGTGACACTCCCTCTAAAGACTATTCAATTATACAAATTCTATACTCAATGAACGATAGTTTACCAATTTCACACATCCCTCATATGCCTTTGGGTTTTTATATATTAACATTTATCATTATATAGACAGTTTGCAATTTATTATAGTAATTTCACCTCGGTTCACATGTATCAAATCGGACAATTTTACAACGTACTCCGCCCCTCCACTTCTTACCACCTGCCCAGCAGCGTAGAAAGAAGTGCACAGTACTACGCGCTAATAGATAAGGTATATCTGACTTTGAGAGAAAAAAAAAAAAACCTTCGAAAAATTTCATTTTCTCTTTTTTTTTCTTTTAATGGTATTTAATAAAAATAATTCTATATTTTATTTTTGTCATGGGGGTGATGAAAATGGGAAATACTGCGCCTAGAGCGGGACTCGAACCCACATCTCTTTGCATTCCGGGCCAGTGTGCTAACCATTACACCACCTAGCTCCCTGATATCAACACACTCCCCACGCCTACCTGTCTATGTGGTTACTTGCCTGAGAGGTCAGTGCAGACCACTACACTCGTCCCCTGGAATTGTAAGTCTTGTAATGCTTCAATTACATACATACAGGCAATGCACTAACACATACATACACAGGGTATGTTCAACAACCATACAGCGCAAAGCTTGTACAGGATCCTGATCACGGCAACCAGTGTCATGGGGGTGATGAAATGGGAATACTGCGCCTAGAGCGGGACTCGAACCTACATCTCTTGCATTCCGGGCCAGTGTGCTAACCATCACACCACCTAGGCTCCCTGATATCAACACACTCCCCACGCCTACCTGTCTATGTGGTTACTTGCCTGAGAGGTCAGTGCAGACCACTACATTTTTATAATTAAAATTTTAACTATGTCTTATTTTACCCAGCTGATAACATATATGATGTCTTAAGAAGCATACGATTCATTTGCCACCATTTTTAGCTTATTCCGAGCATTTTTTAGTTTTGTGACGGTTTAGAGGTCGTTCTGCAACGATTCTAAGGCACACTCCAGTCACTTAGCATCGATCTTACATTAGTGCTTAATCGGATTTGGTATTTGCTGTCAACCCTTCACATCGATACGCTTTGTACAAGGCATTTTGTTTTACCGAATGCTAAACTCGTAGAAAACCTGGGACGTCGATGGTAGACGCGTGGTTGATCGACAGGTCTCCATAGGAATAACATTACGGAACTCAAGTCAATGAGAAAACAAGGCCTAAGCGGTTTGAATCGATGACCTAGTTTCAGGAACTATTTTCTTGCAAATCTAGACCAAAATCTTTGATTTCACCAATTTTAAGTCGTTTTATCCCGAATTAATGGCAAAAGATGAATCAATATGTGTTTTTGTAACTCCTGTACAAAAATAAAGCATCAATTATCAGTTTTAACAAATCTAATCGCGTCAACAGAAATTCAACATATACGATAGCGTAACTTGGCGGCATAATGTAAACAAAGCAATGACAGTGGTTCTTTTTGAACTTCAAAACCATAATACTTATCTATATTATTAAATAATAATAGATTTACATGCTTTTGCTCAAGTTTAACGTATAGAATAATAGTATTAGAATGTTCTGTCTTCGTTGGCGTTGATTTTTGATGTTAAGGCGTTTCTTCCACGAAACGGCAAATTTATATTGAATATAACTGTCTCTGTTGTAGTTCCATGTGAACTCGTCCGTCTTTGTTGCTTAATATCACCAACACGATCCAGTCACTAGCAGCATTCAATTTACGGTAGTCACCACAGAGACGTATAGTACCATCCTTCTTAGGCACCAACGTAACTGGTGAAGCCCAAGGACTACAACTAGGTTCAATTATATCCTCATCTAACATTTTATTTAATTCTTTTTCAACTATATGTCGCTTACTTAAAGGTATTCTATAAGGTCTCTGATTTATTGGATATGCATCACCTGTGCTTATATGCATCTCAATTACCTTAATAGCTTTAAGTTTCTCATCAGAATCAGGAAATATCAAGGGAAAATGCTTTTTCCAATAGTCTACTTCTAGAACTATTCCTGCCATTTTCCTATCAATTAATTCTAAACTACTCCATGGATGTACAATATCACATAAGGAAACAAATTTATTCCTGTAACAAATTTCAGCATTACACATTTCCATTATATCTGTCCCAATTAATAATTCAAAAGCTAATGATTCAACTACAAAGAAAGGACATAACTCATTATAAATAGAAATATAAGTCATACCTAAAGTTGGAATTAAATGACCTGAGATTGATCTCAGTCTACTACCTGGATACAATTGTTTATGTGCTATTCCAATATCTAACAATTTTTTAAATGCTTTTACATGTATTAAACTTTTAGCCGCACCTGAGTCTACAAGACCAGTTACTTTTACTTGATTAAAATCAATAGCAATACTCGGACGAGTATCAAGTGCGCTATTTAGTTTCCCGAAGCAGTAGAGCTAATGTTACTACGCAGTAATTTCAAGTGTGGACAATTTCTCATCAAATGCAGTTCATTACATACGTAACAAGTCAAAGTATTACGACTAGCACGCTGTGTCTGTGGTTGATACACGTGTTCTATTTTAGCCGTCGACGCCTGCGCGTGAGCAGTCGGCGTCGCTTTGCCATTGCTTCCTCGCTGTTGCTTTGACAGCGCATACCTTACTGTGTGTTCCCCGCCTACACTGGGTTTATTTTTAGATGTACTAGCCAATTGTGCCTTTGGCGCTACGTTTACGCGCGGCGACTCAAGACGTCTGCCCGGTGCATAAGAATTGCCACCATACGCTGGCGCAACGTTTACCGCGTGAATTTCTGCACTTGTACATTTATTCTCAGAAACAGTTAAGCGTTCTACACACTTTCTTAGTGACTTTACCTCGTTCTGGAGCGACTTTAGAGCCTGACTATCTTCTGATATCTCTGAACTAGCCTGAACTTTCTCAGCAGGAATCCTTTTCGACAATTTAGAAGAATTAAAATTTAGACTATCTATCTGACCAGTCATATTTAAATCTGTTAGTCTTGATTGAGCACGTCGTTGCTGTCTCAATACAGACCTATCACTTAGTATAGCAAGAGTGAAAGCTTCCTCTAATGATTTAGGCCTATTGGTTTCTACGTATCACATAGCGTTGTCATCTAATAATGAATCAAGAAACCTTGATAGCAAAATTTCAAAGGTGTCAGTCCCCAAGGTAGCAGAAGGTAGTTTCCATCCCTTACTTGCAGCAGTTTTAAACCGTTGGCAATATGCTGCTACTGTCTCACCCTCATTCTGTGCCATAGTCATTACTATACTTTTTAAGTGAGTTTTCTCATCAGCAGTTAACAAAGTTCTAGCAATTTCTTCCTTTATATCATTCCATGACCTAGCACCTTTAACTGTGAAAGCAGTGAATAACACTTCATGCAGTGTGCCTGTTGCATTAGAAAGTGCAAAGCGAATTATATCTAAGTCAGACACGTCAGCAAGAACCCCAATCCTCTCAATAAGATCTACCCACTCTCTTAATGCACCTCTGTCAGTACCATCCAGCATAGGCACAGACTTTCCATATGCTTTTAGAGCTCTTATTTTGGTTTCACTACTTTTATGTTCTAGACTAACTAACTCACGTTTTTCTCTACGTTCTTCTCTCTGATAGTCAAATTCAGCACGTTCAGTAACCTGTAGTAACCTATCTTCATTTTTTTCAGTTATGCTCTCTATACTATCAGCCATAAACTTAGCCCATGCTTCTAATTTATCACAATCATCACTCAAAATTCCCAAATCTACTTGGTTCCGCAACCACAATCCAAATTGTTCACGTAAAGAATCTTCTTTCAACCGTGTTATAGGCATTGTGAGTGTTTAGTGTGTATTGTATAGTATAAGTGTATTTAAATACAATATATTCAATAATATATTAACTTACCACAAGTCAAGTATTTTAAATACAATACAACAATATATCAACTTACCACAAGTCAAATATATTTCACGCTATTGAAATCCTCCTTGTAGCGGGTCAATGGAAAATTTAGTGTGTTGCGTAAAGCGCGGTAGAAACAGAGTCAAAGAATTGTATCCAACCGATAGAATTTACCTGTACTGTAGTAGAAAAGTGAAAAGTCTCTCTCCGTATGTATTAATACGCTCAATTTACCCCAAGGTTAAAGAAAATTACCGAAAGTAGTCCGAAAATGAAACAATTCTAGCGGCGACACGAGGCTTCAGACAGACGATAAAACTATAATATTACAGTAATATCAACGTCAAAGACTAATGTAACCCTTAAGAAAAGACACTTTCGTCGGAAATTCGTCGACAAAGTAATTTAATTTAATTTATGCCTTGCAAAAAGTAAAAAGAATAGAGAATCAAATAGAAGAAAACAACCTATCCACTCCAACTACCCACCAGTCGCAGTCTATGTCAAGTCCTTAAATTTCCCAACCTCAAGAAATTTAGAATTTAAAATAGCATATCAAATTAAATGAAATAAAAATACTACGTATGTTATATAGTTTCTAAAAAATAATTGTAGTACTACCCCTAACGTCAAAAATGAAACTACACGTGTATTGAAGTCACACCACGTGCGTTCAAGTCACCCATGTGCGTTCAAAAATAACAGTAGTCAGCTAACAATTAAATAAAGAAATATAAATGTGTAGTATCATAAAACAAATAAAAAGAAAATGCTACCGAAACGCACCGAAATTCTATAATAAACTATCTATAGTCAGTACTAACCAAATCCCGGAAGTTTCTCAAGTCGTGGTCGCCATTTTGTAAACGTGCCGGCTGGTGGTGTGGGTGGTGTAAATAGGTCAAGTGAAAGCACTACAGGTAAGGAAGGAGACAGGGTAAGAGTGAAAAGTAAGAGAGTGACACTCTTCAATTTATTGCTTATATAGGTCTAACAGAATCCAAGATGGCCGTTGTCACTTGATTACATTCATCAATCACAGTACAATGCAGTGGTCACATGACTTGATCCTCCAATTAGAATACAATGCAGTGGTCAATGATCATAACAATACCATGTGGGGGGGGGGAGGGGGCATGTGAGGTGACTCTTCCAAAGACTGTTCTTAGTCAAACTCGGAAGTGACACTCCCTCTAAAGACTATTCAATTATACAAATTCTATACTCAATGAACGATAGTTTACCAATTTCACACATCCCTCATATGCCTTTGGGTTTTTATATATTAACATTTATCATTATATAGACAGTTTGCAATTTATTATAGTAATTTCACCTCGGTTCACATGTATCAAATCGGACAATTTTACAGGGAGGAAGTGGGAGGAGTATGAGGGGTAGAGAAGGGGAGGGATGGGAAGGTGGAGGGCAGGGCGAAGGGAGGGAGAAAGGGAGAGAGAAAGGAATGGAAGGGGAAGGGATGGGGGATGGAGACGGAGAGGTGAAGGGGGGAGTGGGGGAAGGGGGGAAGGGGGGAAGGGGTAGGAGAGGTTTGAGAGAGGGGAAAGGGGAGGTGGATGGGAAAAGGGATGGGGAATGGAAACGAAAATGGGAGGTGCAAGGAGAGAGAGGGGCGGACAGGAGCGGGGAAGGGAAGAGGAGAAGAGGGGAGAACGGGGAGGAGCGGGGAAGCATGGAAGGAGCAGAGAGGGGTTGGGGAGGACAGAGAAGGGGAATGTGGGCAGGAATGGGAGGGGGAGGGGGGGAGTGGAGATATTGGAGGGATGGGAAGAAGGAGGACGGGAGGACGGAAGGGCGGGAGGGGGAAGGCGATGGAAGGTGGAGTAGTCCCAGCAAGAAAGGATTTAGGTTGGACAAAAATGTTATCAAAGCTATCGCACCTGAAATGGGTTTGTTGCCAGTGTGCCACAACACACAAAAAAAGTTCACTCGAATCCTCCCATGGCAAACCTCGATTTCGGCTCAAATCCAAGATGGCCACCATTATATAGGATCTAATATTCAAATCGACCTAATTTTGGAACTAAGCAGCATAGAAACACATTTGACGTGTCATTTCCAACTAACTTGAGGATTCCCACATTTGAGGTCATTAGAGGTCAAGGTCATGTGTTAAGGTCAAGGTAAAATTTGACACCAAACTTTGTCGAAATTGTTTATATATACCCAGAAATACATTTGATGTGTCATATCCATCTAACATTAGGATGTCCATTCATGTGGTGATGCTTTTGAGTTCATTAGATATCAAGGTCATGCGTTAAGATCAAGGTTACTTTGTTAAAATAACCTGGAATTGAACCAAATTTTAATGATTCTGCAACAAATGAAGTTAAAACCATGCTAAGGTATAATTACAATCACATTTATCAAGACGAATCATTTAAACCCTATTTCACAGGTGATTATAACTCAAAACATGTTTCAATGTCAATACATCCTATTCTACACACATTACCATAATACCAAACATTCCTATGAGATACACAGAACATCATTATCTACATAAAGTACTAAGTTACTATAATATCGTAACTTCAGCATCTTTTAAGATCCAATTTATCGAAACATTAATCATGCGGCCTTACTGTCAGTGTACATAAGCTTCAAGGAGTATACAGTCTCTGGAACTACTAATCAATATTTAAATCGATCAAATCACAACTCAGGCGTCACGTGATCAAAACTAAATGAGTCTTCATTTGGTGATCATAACTATATCAGAAAGGGTTGTGGGGTATTCCTGGAACTATATGTATATACATGTATAATGTCTATTTAGAATTCTGCATGATCCTGGTCAACATCTTGGTCATCAGCAACATCATCATGATCATGGCTTTGCACATTCATGCATGTGATGCCCTTGCACTGGCCACAAGCTGTGGTGCACTGTAGTCCATTCTTGCGACAGGTGCACCTTTTCTTGTCGCATTGACCACTACAATTGCATCTAATTATCTTGAGGAGTCGCTCGGGTGCTGCTGACTGTGTCATCCTTATAGGCACGGGACCAGTGGAAATCGCTGACCAACCCCAAACCTCAGGTGAGATATCATTGACACGCCATTCCTGCACCTGATGATAAGTGCGATGGCTATGGAATGTGGCTGCATCATTTGTCAGTGGAAATTTCTCTGGACACGTATAGTGTAGATGTGGCCACCTTCTGCAGGAACTTCGCCACCCTTGCAGAGTTGAGGTTTAGTGATGCGGTGCAGCCATATATCACCAGTAGGGCCTCTTCTCCTGCCTTTTCAACATCCTCTTTTGAGGAAGATGGAGACATAAAGACTGAAGTGACCTTTTTCATTGCTGGGTACTTCGTTAGAACGGCCACCATGCCAATTCCATATGGCCTAGATGTGGTATCACACCCACTGAGTGCATGCAGGAATAGTAGAGCTTCTGAGAGAGCTGGGTCCAGATTCTTCTTCAAGGTAGTGATGCACACCGTCTGTTTCGAGGTCAATATGTACAGGTTGTCACTCTTACCAGACCATACACCATCACTTCTCCTGACCGGGAAGAGGCCCTTCACGAAAGCTGCATGTACATCTGGGTGAGTGCGATCGAGGTCAAGCATTTTTGGGATGAACAGTGCAAGAGATTTTGTGTAGTTGTTGTGCCCAGTAGCTGCAAGAAAAGGCTTCATATCACACAGAGACTTTAAGTACAGAGGCCAACTTCCTATACATGCAGAGCGGATGAAGGCCCTCAGAATTGCGACCATTTTCTGATACTGCATCCAAAGCCTGGCGGTTCCCAGGCCAGGCCAGGCCAGACCAGGCCAGGCCAGACCCAGCCATGTTGGACCCGATTGCACCAAGTAGGCTCATCTCAGTGTGAAACCCTCCCAGAAGCAATACAATAGATCGGAGATGACTCGACATGGGTAGGTCCTCAATTACCATGAGCGCGATCCAATATAACTGCTGATCGAAGGTGGTGATTGGACTCACACCCTGCTGCTCAGCTATGTTGCACAAGTACTCAAGGGTTGAACGAACACAAGTAGGATTACTTGGTGTAAGATCGATCATGGATAGGAACAACTGTGTGCTTTTCCCTGGTTTAGAGACTCCAGTATGTAGTGATTGCATGTACCCTGACCAGATTTGTGGTGTTCTCTGTGGCAGAGTGGTTAGAGTGTCTGACTTTTTTCTAGGTCGGACTCCTAATCTGAAAGTTGGCAGTTCAATTCCCCGTGCCCCACCTCTGCCAATTTGGATTTCTACTGCTGTGTATAACTTACAGTGTCATCAAAGGCTGTTTGCTCTCATACCATGTCTATGTGGTGTGGGAGGTCAAAAATCCCTTGGGTCGGTAAAAGTGTAGGCTCGGGCTTTCTATCGACAAACTGTCTAATGGTGAAAACAAGTCTATTCAGACTTATCCATGATAGGCTGTATAAATCTTCAAGGAAGTATAAATCTTCAAGGAAAGGTCGAGGTTGAGAGACATGCATCGACACATGCCACATAATGTCCAGCTTGGCATTCTGCAGGTCCTGAGGAAGTGTATGAATTGCGTTGTACTTGATACTCGCAAGAACTGCCTGGTGGTCTGTTTGGAATATGATTTTATGTTACCCCATTTTCCTAATGTCATCTAGTGTGTCCTTGATTCTCTGGATTTTCTTCTTGCAAGGTCTGGCTGGTGTTACAGCACCCATCTGACCCATCATGTGAATGACATCCTCGCCATCCAGCATCTTTGTATTGTGGTCAAGATTGTCAGCGATTAAATGTAGCAATGAATCTACTGTAACTAAGGCTGCCAATATCTACTCCCTATGTGACAGCCACATTTTCCTTGTACAGAACTGACTCAGAATATGATGAGCAGAAGCCGAAGTTGAAGAGTAGGTCAATCAGATTGCAATGGCCATATTTCTGATCAAGTGTGACACACAGACCGACTTGTAGAGGACAGAGGAATGCTCTTGGGCAAGTGGCGCTCATGATGGCTTGACCGATCGTTGCACATCTCAAGTCTGCAGTTTTGCTTTTGATCATTGTCTGCAGAAGTAGGCACAGTGAACGGGGCAGGATGGCGAGATTGTCATCTACAGTTTTCATATCCGATGCGTCTGGATACACATCTTTGTGTTTGTCAGCACTTTTGATTTCATTTCGGATATAGTTGCCAACAACTTTGATCAGTGCATCTATATCATCGGAATCGTTTTTCAGTTTAGCATGGGCATAATTAATCAACTGATTTACATTTGAGGTGAGTGTAACTATCAGTGGCTGATGTTTGGATGATGTGATTGAGACTCTGCTGCCATAGTGTGCATATAGTTGCCGCTGCAGTGATTTTCTGGAGTAAAGTGCATCAAGGTCGGCTTGATTTTCCATGATTTCATGTAGTTCATCCAAAGTTATAGTTTCATCATCATTGTTTTCAAGGTATTCAATTGTTCACTTCATCAACTGCTCCGCGGGGATGTCGTCGCTTTTTGGGGGGTGGTCCATCCTTGATGATAGATAGCATATCGAAATTCAAGTTACCGGGAGACATGAAGTACTGGTAGCATTTACGATGATAAATGGCCTCCTCTGCTGGCAGATAACTTGATTGATTGATTGATTGGTGGTTGCTTTACGCCGTGTTGGCAGCATAGGCCATATTCACGGCGAGAAATGTTTGTTTTTTGTTCAAACCATCGCTTTACATGTAAAAGCAGACAATCAATTATGTGCCAATAGACATTCATTAAATTAGAAAGCTCACAATCATATATTTGTGGTCAAGGGAAACAGATTACCATAGAAAAAGAAAAGTTTTATTAATAGTTGATAGAATCTATTTAGTAAACTATATGAGGTGGTACAGTCCAGCTGCCCTCAAAAAGGCTAAAATGTTTTCCTGTTTTACCTTAGAAAAAAGGTCATGTATACTGTCTGCAGTGTAGAACTGTTGGCGCAGGGCCAAAAAATCAACGCAACTTCGTCAAATGTGTTTGAGTGTCAGCGGGGACTGACACCCAATACATTCAGGGGGAGGTTCCCCCTTGAGCAGAAAAGCATGTGTAAGCCACGAGTGGCCAAAACGGCAGCGGCTAAGGACCACTTGGTCCCGCCGACGCAGATAACTAATGCATGCAAGTCTTTTTTTTTCCTTTTTTTTGTGACAAGTTTTTTTATTCTGCCCATAAAGTATAAGCTCCCGTGAGGGTGCTTGTTTTCAACGCTGGACAGCTGTGATACTGGATTGGTCTGGTCCCACACTCAGGAGTCTTTACCTGATTTTTCTCGGGCCAACCTTTGCGTTTTTGGGTGTTAGTAGTTTCTATATTAGTTTTTTTTTTAATTTTCAAGTTTTTTCCTAACCTGTATATGATAACTTAGCCTACTATGTACATCTACGCAGATGACATACAGGCCTGTGGGAGAGGATCCCATGTGAGACACCATCAGCCCATCCATCTGATTTCTTTTCACAGAGTTCTTCACACCATTGTGCCATTGTCTCTTTTGCATTGAGGAGCATGACGTGACTGAATTCATATTCGAGATTGTTGGGATATCTCTTGGCCTTCTCTTGATCAACAAACATTCCGCAGAGATAACAGTCAGTATGGAAAGAGAACAAGGTAACATCAGATCTTGAGTTTCTGGGCTGAGGCTGATTCACCATTGTCTTAACGTTTACCCATCTGTTCATATGCGTAAACGTCATTTGTGTGACTTTATCGACAAACGTAGTATACATATTTGTTTTGATTTTCATGAATAGAATGGAGTTCTCCGGATTGAGTTTATTGTGTTTGAGTGTAAAGTCATTGATCGTAGCATAGTCCTTCACGGTAAAAGTTACATTCTCTTTACAAAGTAAACAAAGAGCAATCTGGAATGGATGATGCGATGATTGTAGAAATAAAAATAAACATAATTAATCAATATAAACACTATAGCAGATCTGAAGTGATCTTGGTCAGGTCTGTAGCTGAAAATGACATGTCAAACGTGTTTCTGGGTTGATATAGAACATTTTGGTCAGGTTCAATGTCAATATGATCTTGACCTTGACCTTAACACATGACATTGACATATATCAATTTCAAAATATCACCACATGAATGGACATCCTAATGTTAGTCGGACGTGACACATCAAAAATGTTTTGAAGTCAAAATACGTGAAGTTGGCCAAATTTTGGGTCAAATCTGGACTTGACCTTGACCCTAACACATGACCCTGACTTCTTATGACCTCAAATGTGTCACCACATGAATGGGCACCCCAAGTTATTTGGAAATTGAATATTAGACCCTTTATAATGGTGGACATCTTGGATTTGAGCTGAAAACGAGGCTTACCATGGGACGAATCGGGTCGACTTTTTTTTGTGGTGTGGGACATCAGCAATGAACTCATTTCAGGTAAGAAAGCTTTGATAACATTTTTGTCCAACCTCTAATGATAGTGACAGCTTCGTTGCTGAGACTAGAGGGGAAGGAGAGGGAGGGGAATATCAGAGGAGGAGACGGAGGCGTGGAATGGGGGAGAGGTAAAGGGAGGGAGGGAGGGGCAAGAGGTGTTCTCTGTGGCGGAGTGGTTAGAGTGTCTGACTTTTTTCTAGGTCGGACTCCTAATCTGAAGGTCAGTGGTTCGATTCCCCATGCCCCCACCTCTGCCAATTTGGATTTCCAGCGCTGTGTATAACTTACAGCGACATCAAAGGCCAGTTGCTCTCATACCATGTCTATGTGGTGTGGGAACCCCATCTGACATTGTTGCCGGCGAGCACCACAATTTAACAATATTGCCGTCGATACGGCGGCGGCAGTGACAGTGGCTACACGTACGTGAGCTGAAGCAATGCTATGTCTATGCGGAGCATTTATTTTTGCAAAATAGATTTTAAAGTTTTCATTGGGTCAATTAAAAATATCTTAATGCGCGATTGAAGAGGAAGATCCGAAGTATTTAATTTAACCTAAGAGCAATTTTCTCTGAAAGGATTAAAAACAGAGATAATATTGAAAGTTGAGGTATTTTGAGTGTCAGTGCCAGTGCCATCGGAGGCGATTTGTTCTGTTTACATTCGTCGATTCGAAAATATGAATACCGCCGCCGATGTAGCGGCTGCGTTAATATCGGTTCGATTTTAGGGTTAATTTAATCAAATTTCACGATTTGAGTATGTAATTCTGTTAAATATGATCACATTGAATAGATTTAGGCCCTAACAACGACGGTAAACTTGATATTTCTTGGGGTTAGTGTAGGTGACGTTAAGCTCGCGGGGTTTGCCTAACCCGGCCACATACATTGCGACTTTTCGCCGCTAACCCCGGAAATCCGTGCTAACCACGGGTTTGGACCGCTAACCCGGCTTCATACATTTGGCCCCAGGGGATGGGAAGGAATAGGAGAGGGGTGGGGGGGGGGGGAGGGGTGAGGGGGGGGGGAGGGAGGGGCGGGGAGGTACCCGATTCATAACGAGCTTTCAGTCTGAGTAAAACCTCACATTTAACGAGGCACTCCGCCTCATTTCCCAAAGGCCAAGCTCCTCTGGCCGTGCATGCATTCATTACCTGCCGTGATGTTTGAAGGTTGTTGCAGTTTCAGCAGCAATAGCAGGCGTTTCGACATCTAGGATTACCTTTGTATTATCACTGACATTATTATTGTTATTGTTATTATTATTACTGCTTTGGCTGCGTGTTTTCAAAAGGTCTTCCACTCGGCTACCAACCAGATCCCATGAGGGCTCTCAGTCTCCCCCCCCCCCCAACCCCCCAACCCCCCTCAGTGAACAAACAATAAATGTAATATTTATCCTTCAAACCTGTGACAAAAGAGTGTCCCACTGCGTTATCGGAATAATCGATATTTCCATTTTGGGCATTAGTCCTTATCAGCTCGGCCAAATGGAACCAGTTTCACTTTCACATTTTGCAAGGGCCGGGCGGTTGGTTGGGGGGGGGGGGGGTAATTTTAATATTTTCGGTAACGCCAGTGAAATGCAAACCTGCAATGTATGGTGGTATTAGCGTTGTGTGAAAAGTTTATGTAATGAAGCAAATCACGTATATATAATAATACTATCGTGAATTCAACTTACCTCTCCGGATTGGTTGGTTGGAGTTTCATGTCCTGGCAACATCTAAGGTCATATCAGGACGGATACTGACTTATGACAGTGCACACTCATGGTGACTTTATTGTGCTGCCCCACTAGGAGACCAGGTCACCAGCACCATGACCTGATATCCCACTTAGTCACATTATCCTGACACTGAGCCAACCAGTCCTTTGCGCTATCCTAATAATGCCAAGCGCCTGGCTAGGAAGTGACAAGTATCAATTCTTTAAATCATTGGTTCGACTCGAAAAATCCTAATGATCTGGTCAACTAACTGGCATTATTCCTAACATGAATATTCTGCATATCTTAACAAACCATTAATTTTCTTTAAACCACAACTGCATTAGACCTAGAATTACTAAGAATAGCCATGGGAATTATTCAATACTAGATGTAATAGTCCTGAATAGATGAGTCCATCCCTACTTGGTTGAACTTCAAATAGTCCATTTAATGACGTCAGACAAGGAACAGATAGGTAGAATTACACTAGTTATAAAGCATAGTCAAAGGGCTTCAAATTCATTATTGATCAAAGCTGGCATTATAATACATTCCCTTGGGAACTGCATTACAGAGAACTGCTTCTTTATGGTGCTGTCACATTACCATGCTTCTCACCAACGCGCGTCGACGTTTGTCACTTTTTGGCGCAACGTCGGGAAACATCAGGAAGCATTACGCATGCGTTAGGCGCGCATTGGTATTCATTGATGGACGGCGACAGTCAACGAGGGTCGGCGACGCGTGTCATCGGATTGGCGAAGTTTTGTGCTTGCGCAAAACTTTCGACGACCGACAACGCATGACAACGCGCAGGTGCCAACATTATGGTGACGTCAGAAGCACGTCGACATCGCTGGAATAATGTTATGCGAACGCTAGGCACACGCCACGCGCGCGTGAGGGTCGTTCCCACACATTTAGCCAAATGGTTGCTTTTTGTTGTTTTACGTCCTACCAACATCTAAGGTCATATCAGGATGGCGCACCAAACTTTTACCACATCGTCGGCCGCACGCTACCAATACGTTGCGCTGATGCCGAAAAGTTTGACGTATCTCGATGGTTAAAAGTGATTTTGCGCGTTGGCGGCGCGCTGGCGAGAAGCATCGTAATGTGACAGGCCCATTATAGACATTCTCTATAATTAATGGCCGATGATTCTAAACACGTTCCACTTCTCTTTCATAGATAAAGCGAACAAAGAAAATTCTGAACTGAAATGGCCCGACTGATAGTGGAGCCGGACAGACGTTGGATTGGTTGGTTGCTGGTGTTTTATTTCCTGGCAACATCTAAGGCCATCTCAGGGTGGATACCAACTGGTGACAGTGTGCACTCATGGTGACTTTATAGTACTGCCCCACTGGGAAATCAGGCTGTTGTCACCATGACCCGATCTCCCAGTCACATTATCCTGACACTGAGCTAACCAGTCCTTGTCGTATCCTATTAATGCCGAGAGCCAGGCTAGGAAGCGACAAGTATCAATTCTATAACTTAGTATAAGTAAGTGGTTTGACTCGACCGGGAACCAAACTCCCGATCTGCCGCTAGGGAGGCCCGCGCTCTACCGATTCGGCCACCGCACCCGGTGGGACGGTGGAGGAGGTTGCTATTACTAATTAGGTAATTGGTAGCACTGACAATGGGTCTCCAGGTCGCTCCAACTCGCGCAATCCAGGTAAGTAGCACTAGCAGCAGGTTTCAAGCAGCTAAAATTACGGACACATTAGGCCTACATATATAATACACCAGACGCGATGGCCGAATCGATAGAGCATAGGCCTCCCGTACGGAAGGTCGGGAGTTCAATTTCCGATCCGAGTCAAACCAATGACTTAAAAAATGTAAACTTGTCACTACTTAGTCTGGCACTCTGGATTACTAGGATAGGGTAGGGATTGATTAGTTCAGTATCAGGATAATGTGACTGAGTTGGAAATCGGATCATGTGCCGGCGGCCTGGTCTCCCAGTGGGGAAGGACTATAAAGTCGCTATGAGTATGAATGAGTAAGATAACACCAACACTACAACTGGCCAGCATTGAAAACAAGCCTGGGTACCCGGGCTTATATGCTATGGACAGTATAAATACAGCCTCAATAAAAAAAATTAAAAAATCGATTCTTTATTTCAGACCCAGGACTATGGTAGTTACATAATTTGGTCCATAGTAGGTAGATATAGCAATTAATGTGAATAGGATATAAGTAATAGTATGAATACTACCATACTAACGAATATCAAAATGTTGGTCTACATACAGTAGTTTGTACCAATGCCTCCATATGGCAGACGTAAATCTGAGATCACTCTCTTCTATTTTTACAAGTCCCTGTATTATAACATTTTCTGACTTGTCAAGTCTAGTAATAAATTTGAATATTCGATTCCTGATAACAGCCTGGAAGGCTGGCACATCAATATTGGCAAACAGCTGACTAGCACTGTGATACCTAGGTAGACGGAGTAATTACCTCATAATGTCATTATATGCTACATTCAGTTTTCTAATGCTATACATTCTATAGTTGCACCAAATCTGGGCATAAGTCGGTACCTGTCCTGAAATGACAATAGATGTTGCTAGGACGTAAAACCCCAACAAACAAAGCAGTCAATACATGCATACTACACTTTTAGTGAATCTACTTTCACTGAAACTGAAGCAGACGCCATGTGTTTCAGCCTTCCTCGCAGCAGACGACAATTAGTTCAGCAGGCAATAAATCAACACATCCCCCAATCCCTTCACTTATAATTCATAGCAGGGTTGACTTCCGGTTGAGGGGTGTGACCTTGGCAAGCCTAATCCGCAGAACCAGGAGATTAGCGGAGATTAGACAATTTATCACGCCATCCCCATATTTTATTTCTTGACCCAGACGTTAACTTTATACGGGAAATTTGCTTGCTTTTTTGTGTTGTTTTTTTTGTCTTAGCAACATCCAAGATCATATCAGGAAGGTAAATAGCTCAAGGAATTAAAAGTGGAGTATTATTGAATCTGGTGATGTTGGTTGGTTGTTGGAGTTTTACATCCTGGCAACACCTAAGGTCATATCAGGACAGGTACTGACTTGTGACAATGCATACTCATGGTGACTTCATAGTGCTGCCCCACTGGGAGACCAGGTCGCCAAACCATGACATGGTATCCCACTCAGTCACATTATCCTGACACTGAGCCAACCAGTCCTTGCCCTATCCTAATAATGCTAAGCGCCTGGCTAGGGAGTGACAAGTATCAATTTTGTAAGTCATTGGTTCAACTGGACCGGGAGTCGAACTCCCAACCTTCCGCATAGGAATCCTGCGCTCTACCGATTCAGCCAACGCGTCCGGTGCCCCGGAATGACAGAAATGTGTGTTCAAATCCCACTGTAGGTGTTATATTGCCGTTGGTTGCACCCCCCCCCCCCACACACACACACCGACCCACCGACATACTGTTATGATGAAGTTTATATGGAGATTCATTCATTCTATTTTATTTCATTATAATAGGCCTACTAGTCAGAGAAGTTCTTAGTGTGTGTGTGTGATTTTATTTTGGCCAACAGGCCAGCTGTCTCATTAGCTGGGAGACTTCAGTCTCCCAGGTACCTAGGTACCTAGCAGAGGCAAATGTCATAACCCGCTATTTGCAAGTGATTTTAATTTGGAAGCTAATAGAGCCATAATAGGCGCTATCCTTTTTGTAATGTGAGCTATTGAGAGTGTTATGGGGTTGTCACACTATGGTATGGCATAAGCGTATGCTGGCGTAACGGTTTGCGTCACATACGCCGTCATACGCTACGTATATGCTACTCATACACTACTCATACGCTACTCATACTCTAGGCATAAGTCGCTCATACGTTTCGCATACGCTCAACCTGCCACTCATAACTGTCAAACCACATCAATTTATGCCACGCATATGTCGGGTCACGCTTCTCATACGTTACACATAAGTTACGCATACGTTACGCATACACTCCAAAAGACACGTCAGTGCATAAAGGTCACCATACGTCGTCCTGCAACGTTTTACTAATTTTATCGGTACGTTTTATATACGCCGCCGGCATACGCCGTAATGTGACAGCCCCATTAGTGCTTCTTGGCAGACAGACAACAGGGCCGGTGATTTAAAAAATAATGTTTAAGTGAAATGGACAATGATTGGACATTGGTTTGCGCTGAACAAAATGGTTGCCTAGCTAGCTCTATCTACTAGCAACCGGATTGGATGGCCGACTGGGTAGAGCACCGCTTTCGGTAAGTTCAATCCCCGGCCGAGTCAAACCTAGGATTGACTAAATTAGTAGTTTTAGGGAGATTGAGTGTTCAGTATTACTAGGGTAGGTCAGTGTCAGGATAATGTAGCTTGAGGTGGAGCAGCAGTTGAAGTCGCCCATAGGTGAGCACTGCCATAAGTCAATACTTGTTTCGATAATTAAGAGCATGGATGTTGCTAGGGCGAAAAAAAACAATAAGCATTGTCACGAACCTCTTTCCATCACTGTACATGTCACAAACCTTACAAAATTCATACTTGTCGCTACTTAGTCTGGTGCTCTGCATTATTAGGACAGGCCAAGGACTCGTTAGCACAGCATCAGGATAATATGACTGTGCAATATCGGGTCATGGTGCCGGCGGCCTGGTCTCCCAGTAGGGTAACACTATGAAAGTCACCATGAGTGCACACTGTCGCAAATTGGTACCTGTCCTGATCTGACCCTAGATGTTGCGAGGACGTAAAACAACAACAAATTACCATCCAACTATTGGAACCAAGTTGTAAGTATGTCGTGTCGTGGCTTTATTTTATTGCACAGTGTCTTAGAAGGTTCCCCCTACTGAGGCTGTTCTACTAAATTTACATTATCCATGGTAGTAATTAAGTAAACCGGAAGCACCTTTTCCTGGACCCGTCAGACATCAAATGGAGGCTATGAATATCCGTACCCCTAACGAGTCCAAACATCACGTTACCTTCGTGCGTCGATCACCGGTTGTAACCAGTACTTAGCTATGACTAGTATGAGCGCTAAACTACAAGGGCAACACTTCCGCCCCTGCCCCAACCTCCATCTTGTCCATAGACTCGCCCTGGCGACTGGCGCCAGAACCTTTAGCGTCCCTTCCTTTTCAGGCTTTACGACATGTACACACAACTCACACCTTTTCTCGTCTGCGGCTTTTTCCAACATCCATTAAAACTCCCAACACCCCAACCCACCCTCTTGTCGGTGACGTCCCGACATCCCACAATGAATCTAGTCGCATACACCCCGCAATGAATTTAGTCACATACACCCTGCAATGAATCTAGTCACATACACCCATCAATGAATCTAGTCACATATACCCCGCAATGAATCTAGTCACATACACTCCGCAATGAATCTAGTCACATACACCCCACAATGAATCTAGTCACATACACCCACAATAAATCTAATCACATACAGCTCATCCCTTACCAGTTTCCCACTGCAGCATCTCTCCAGCAAACAGGGTCAGATCTTGGAGAGGGGAGGAGTAACTTGTCATATATATATATATATATATATATATATATATATATATATATATATATGTACTATATCATTTATTATGTTGATATAAATAATGGCAGCCCCTTAAAGCTGCATAGTCCGATGAAAACATAAAATTTTCAAAACCAAAAGAATTATCTAGATTTGATTCTACATATCTAACTAGATGCTGCTGCACTTATTAAACATTTGTCGTCACATATAAGGGGATACTGAGTCAATTAATAGAACCTGTTACTGCAGAAGCCTATGGTGTTAGAGTTTTGAAAA
Organism: Branchipolynoe longqiensis; assembly: GCA_030323885.1. Lineage (NCBI taxonomy): Eukaryota > Metazoa > Annelida > Polychaeta > Phyllodocida > Polynoidae > Branchipolynoe > Branchipolynoe longqiensis. The sequence goes on from CM059194.1 coordinate 27,534,025, forward strand.
GCTTGCCAAAATTAATTTAGCATGTTTCCATTTCAAATATCTCAAAAGTTAGCGATTTAAAATAAAAGTTACTTAAAACTAGAGTAAGGTAGATTATATTTATAATGAACAACCTAATATGTTTATCTCAGAAAATGAGAGAAACTCAAAACCATCGGATTATGCAACTTTAATGTTTCTCTCTAACCATCTTAACTTCCATGTTATTCACTGCGGAGAAGGCATTCTCTCCTCCCCGTGTATATGTATGTATACAAACATGTATGCATGTATGTATACATGTATGCTTGTATTATGCATGTAGTAAGCCTGCAGTAACTTCTCAGGCAAGCAGACGAATAGATAGGTAGGTGTGAATAGGGAGATTGCATCATGGAACATGGGTAGTCTAATTGTTAGGACGCTAACCTCAGAATGGCAAGAAGTGTGTGCTCAAGACCTGCTTAAGGGCACAATATTTCTAATTTATATCACCTCAATGAGATATAAATATATATATATATATACGTAAATTAGATATATATATACATACATATACATACATTATATATACGTAACATTGTATTCAAACTAACAAACCAAATGTTGTCTGCTCTCATCAATGTGAAAGCAGACGACATTCAATACACACCAACTACTGTTTCAGTGCAATATTCCCAAAGCTCACCACAAATAAACTAGGGCTTAGTGAAATTTGCTCGCAGCAGATGACAATCGGTGACCGCAGACGACAATTATTGCAGAATCGCCCCCACCCCACCTCTACTCCCCAACCGTGGACAATAACTATCACTGCCCACCCTTACCCCTCCCATCACATTTAAATGTCATGTACGTCGGCACAGCATTCGTCCAGGTGGAGAAGTGGTATTAACGCTTCAACGTGCAACTCCCCAACAATTAACTTGTACTTACACTTCAATGAGCAACTCCACAACATTTAACTTGTACTAACATTTCAACGAGCAACTCCCCAACATTTAACTTGTACTAACACTTCAACGAGCAACTCCCCAACATTTAACTTGTACTAACACTTCAACAAGCAAACTTCCCAACATTTAACTTGTACTAACACTTCAATGAGCAACTCCCCAACCTTTAACTTGTACTAACACTTCAATGAGCAACTCCCCAACATTTAACTTGTACTAACACTTCAACGAGCAACTCCCCAACATTTAACTTGTAATAATACTTCAATGAGCAACTCCACAACATTTAACTTGTACTAACATTTCAACGAGTAACTCCCCAACATTAAAATTGTACTAACACTTCAATGATTAAGTCCACAACATTTAACTTGTACTAACACTTCAGCGAGCAACTTCCCAACATATAAGTTGGACTAACACTTCAATGAGCAACTCCCCAACAATTAACTTGTACTAACATTTCAACGAGCAACTTCCCAACATTTACCTTGTACTAACACTTCAACGAGCAACTCCCCAACCTTTAACTTGTACTAACACTTCAATGAGCAACTCCCCAACATTTAACTTGTACTAACACTTCAACGAGCAACTCCCCAACATTTAGCTTGTAATAACACTTCAATGAGCAACTCCACAACATTAAACTTGTACTAACATTTCAACGAGCAACTCCCCAACATTGAACTTGTACTAACACTTCAATGATTAACTCCACAACATTTAACTTGTACTAACACTTCAGCGAGCAACTTCCCAACATATAAGTTGTACTAACACTTCACTGAGCAACTCCCCAACATATAAATGGTACTAACACTTCAACGAGAAACTCCCCGAAATTTAAGTTGTACTAACACTTCAACGAGCAACTCGCCAATATTTAACTTGTACTAACACTTCAATGAGCAACTCCCCAACATTTAACTTGTACTAACACTTCAATGAGCAACTCGCCAACATTTAACTTGTACTAACACTTCAATGAGCAACTCCCCAACATTTAACTTGTACTAACACTTCAATGAGCAATTCGCCAACATTTATCTTGTACTAACACTTCAGCGAGCAACTTCCCAACATTTAAGTTGTACTAACACTTCACCGAGCAACTCGCTAACATATAAGTTGCATTAACACTTGAATGAGAAACTCCCTGAAATTTAAGTTGTACTAACACTTCAACGAGCAACTCCCCAACATTTAAGTTGCATTAACCCTTCAACAAGCAACTCCCCGAAATTTAAGTTGTACTAACATGTCAATGAGCTACTCGCCAACATTTAAGTTGTACTAACACTTCAACGAGCAACTCACCAACATTTAAGTTGTACTACCACTTCAAAATGGCAGCTCCCCAACATTTAAGTTGTACTAACACTTCAATGAGCAACTCACCAACATTTATGTTGTACTAACACTCCAATGAGCAACTCCACAACATTTAAGTTGCAGTAACACATCAACGAAGGACTCCCCAACAACTAAGCATTACACCAGACACAATATGCGTAGATGGAATTTATAATTATACAGATAGGCATTATGCTCATGGGGGAAAGAATGTTAATAGATAATCTGCTAGTAACACATTACTCCTTCGCTACTGTCAGATCAACACTCATTAATTCGGCTTCGATTTATATTTCTGTTCAATCTAGATGTAGCTCTCTTACGGGGAGTTCCCTTTATAAACACCTGACGCCATTTTGTATCAGGTTCCCGCCGTGAATGATTTGTCTCTTCTCAGCAAGCTCGATTTGCTGACCTTTCATAGATCAGAACGGGGCCCCTCTTCATATGCCTCCTTCTGCTTCTTCTTCATCATCATCATAAAATACAGAGTATTCCCCTTATTAAACTTCATACATGAATGCAGTCTCAATTGTATCACCCAAGGAATACAGTCTATATGCATAGTGAATATAACATAAGAAATAAATAAGCCTATATGAGCCTGTCTCAAAAGGTGATAACTCTTTTTTTTTTTGTCCATTTTAACGATTGACACAAAACAGCACAGAAACGGCTACACTGAAAACACAAGGACATTTGCTTCAAATCAATATGTATTCTATTGGCATTATGAAAAACCATGTAATAAACAAATCAGTTTTTCCTGAGAAAATGCATAAGCAGATAGTATGTTGATTGTTACAATGGACAAAGTTTTGTCCTATATTGCTTAGCACCTTTTGAGACAGTCTCATATACAATATTTATATGAGCATAATACATTACACAACACACACACATATATGTGCTGCATATAAGCAATTATACAAGGATAATTATCCCTAAACCGATTATCTATGAACTGTGTCCTCAATTCATATCAACTGACACTACACCAACTAATGACACTTATCTATTCAAGCGACTGGTCAGGCCTTCTGCCTCGCCTGGTGCTGCAAGCGTGAGGCAGAAACCTGCGCAATTGCGGCGGATCCCGTCAAACCATTAATGCTCAGGCCAGGCTGAATCATAGAATGTGCAGTTTGGTGGGTGGTTGCATACTTTGATGTTTTGAAATTTCTGCCATTGGGACGATGTCAATCATATACCGATGTATATGTGATGTTGGATATTCGATGCTACTTGGTCAATTCGATAGATATAAATCAAATTAAACTTTCTCCAAAATAATATGTTGTTAAAACCCATAGAGCCACAGGCCTATGGCTCCAATCCATTCCCAGAATGTTCAGTTCGCAAACAGAAATACCTACCTACAGTCCTGTCAGGTTCCAGGATTAGTAGGTCATCTCACATCACGTGATCACCGCGAGATGACCATTTGGGTCATAGCCACAGGACTTTTGGCAAGCTTGCCAAAATTATTAAGGGTTCTTTCAGCTCAAATTGCTTCAAAACTAGTAAGTTTTCATCAAAATGACTCCGGACTAATGATTAGTAGCTCATAACGATGAATTTGATATATTTATCTATAAAATAAGACAAAAATTCAAACGCCATCAGACCATGCAACTTTAATTATTTGGTCGGAACAGAGTTTGGTGAAACGGCCACCAGGGAGAGCAGCACGACGGCGCATGCGCAGTGACGAGGGGGGGGGGGGTCTGATCTGATGAGTTAATGTGAGCTGCTCGCGCACTGTGGAGGGGGGTGCTATGCTATCGGCGAGCAGTAATTGCACAGTGGAGGCTATTCATAAAGGGGGAGGGGAGCGGGGAGGGAGGGGGGAGGGAAGGAATGGGCGGGGGATTGAGGGGGGGGGGAAGAGGAGAGAAGAGGAAGGAGGAGAGGAGGGGAGGAGGAGAGAGAAGGACGGGGAAAGGAGCAGGAGGAAGGGAGGGGGGGGGGTGAAGGGGGCATGGAGGAGAGGGAGCGGGAGTGGGGGGGTGGAGGGAAAGGTTGGTTGGTTGTTGGAGTTTTGCATCCTGGAAACATCTAAGGTCTTATCAGGACCGGTACTGACTTGTGACGATGCGCAATCATGGTGACTTTATAGTATTGCCCCACTGGGAAACCAAGCTGCCAGCACCATGACCTGATATCTCACTCAGTTATACCTGACACTGAGCTAACCAGTCCTTGCCCTTTCCTAATAATCCTGAGCGCCCGGCTAGGAAGCGACAAGTATAAATTTTATGAGTCATTGATTTGACTCGACCGGGAATTGAACTCCCGATCTCCCGCACGGGAGGCCTGCCCTCTACCGATTTGGCCACCGCGCCCGGTAGGAAAGAGGAGGGAAGAGGAGAGAAGAAAGGAGGATGGGGACGCGGGAGGGAGAGAGGGATGAAGGGGGTGAGAGAAGGGAGAGGGGTGAAGGGATGAGAGAGGGGAATATGGCCGAATGAATTGAGCATCCGTCTCCCAGTTTGGTAGGTTATTGGTTTTGAACCCGTGGGTTCAAACCTTTGTCGAGTCAAACCCATGACTTAAAACTTGACACTATCTATTGTCACTACCTAGCCTGACACTCAGCATTATTAGGATAGGGAAAGGAGCAGTGGAATGAGGAAGACCAATTGTCCGCGATTGAAAGTTCCCCTGTTTAATCAACTAATGTACAAACACACACACACACAAAACAGTGCCGAATTGTGATGGGGGAAGTGGCGGCCATCATGTGGTTCATATTGTAAAAATATATGGTCTTTCGGTCGTGATAGCCGAGCTTGGAATCATATCAATATCTCGGGCGACGGAGTTGGGGACCATTGTTATGTAATGGTAATGCAATGTGTGACTACTCGCTGTGTGACATGGAAAAAACTATGTGTAAATGTTATGACGCACAGTGACCGGGATTGCAGTATGATGTCCGGATATTAAGATACGGTTACTAATTACAGGAATGTTCCCTCCAGGAAGAGTGCAAATGGAGCGACACATGTATTATTGTTTAATGTAACTGTATGATGACTACTTGTTACCACGGGACCACTGGGAAGGCACACAGAGCCATTCTGCATACATTATGGACACCACCTGCCCTGGGGTTGAGTGACAGGTGCCTCCTTTTGGGCACCATCCCTCCGAGGCTGCAGAGGTGTCTGATTGGCTGACTGTGTGAGCCCAGTCACCCTTGAACCTCCTTGCACTTGCTGGATAGACAGGACTCACTCTAGAGATACCAAGGGAGGCAGTTCATCTCTGAGCTGTGTGTAACACCCATAGGACTTAGGTTCAATCGGCTGTAGGCACTGATTTTGACTGAACAAACAGAAGCTATGTGGGTCTGTGAAGCAGGTTGTAAGTGAGTCAGGCTGACAGGTCACTAGTAGGTGAACAAGAGTTGTAGCAATAAAGCTCAACCTTATCGCTGTCAATCTTGCGTGACTTGTCTCCCTTTCTTTCTTATGAGTTGTGTTTTTGGATTTAGTGGGGAGAGACTGACAGACAGTTTTCAGGATCCTCCTGATAGTAGTGAGTATAAGTAGAATAACTGGAAGACGGCCAAGAACACCAGTAAATTCTTCAATATGACGACATAGTCACGGGCACCAGTGTAGAGGTTGGGGGAGTCAGGGGGCACCCGACTATCTGATTTCTGGTGCATTGTGGGAAGCGTGCTGTGTGCTGCAAGGACCTGTCCATTCACCACACAACCACCACCATTTTCTTTTCACTACGGTCCTATCAGGGAAGAAAATGTCGGATAGATTATTCAGAGATTTATCCATATATATCTTCTTTGTTGGTGTTTTACATCCTATCAACATATATGGTCATATCAGGACAGGTACCGACTTGCGACAGTGGACGCTCATGATGACTTTATAATGCTGCCCCACTGGGAGATCAGGTCGCTGGTATCATGACCTGAAACCCCACTAAGTCACATTATCTTGATTCTGAGCCAACCAATCCTTTCCCCTTGCCCTATCCTAGTACTGCTGAGCGCCAGGCTGGGTAGCAACAAGTGTCAATTTTGTAAGTCCCTGAATTTCAAACACCGAGCTTCGGCACTAATGCTACTTGTAACTTTCTGTAAATTGATCCAATGAAATTGTAGCATTCTTTCAGTATACTTGTGAATATGGGCAGTTGCTGTCTTCGTCTTGGTGAATGTCTAACTGAACAGCAATCCGTAAGATCAATAGAGACAGGGTTTGTCTTTATTATTTAGGATCTCCACATGGCAGCAGATGATGCGCCTATCTGTACTAATGCTTACAATTATATGCATACAGGCAATGCACTTCCATATACAGACACGGGCAGGTTCAACAACCATACAGCACATAGTTTGTATGGGATCCTTATCATGGAACCTAGTGTCATGGGTGGGTGATGAAAATGGGAAATATTGCACCTAGTTGTGTTGCATTGTGTTCCTCCTCGCTGATTTTCCGCTGTCAAAGGAAGATGAGCTCGAGCAGCGCGGTCCTTGGTAACCCGGGGGACAACCGAGCTGGTATCTGTTTTGTGCAGTTGTACATTTCATGAAAGCTGCCTGCAAAAGTGTTGAAGTGCTGCTGGCTTTTGCAAGTTACCAGCGGCAGTCTCTCGGGGAGCAAATAGAGGTCTCACACTGACAAGAACATGTCCAGACAGGCACAAAACTATTTGTCCCTGCAGTGGCTGGTTGGGAGATGTTGGGAGTTCCATATATCAACCACCCTTAATGCTGCCACAGTGACATGGTTTTCTGTTTAGGGTTTGCTCTGTTAGCCTTCGGTTCTGTCAAGAACCTGTACCACAAGGCAGTGGTTTACAACTCTGCAGGGCAGGGGCGTCAAACTCCCTGAGGTATTGCAATACCTGCAATACCTGCATACCTAGAGCAGGATTCAAACACACTTTTTGCCATTCTAGGGCTAGTGTGCTAACCATTACATTACATAGTTGCATCACCATATCTGTCTATGTGACTCCTTGTCTGAGAGATTAGTGCAGAGTTCTACACTAGGCTACATATAATTTATTATTTAATTCTACAAGAATCTGTAGACATAGAGGTTTATAGTATGTACATCCATGTCTACGGATTCGTGTGGTCACAAATCAAAGTTCTGACGAGGTCCAACGTTGTTTAAAGTTGCATGATCCGATGAAACGATAAAAAATACCAAATTTGATCTGCACATACAGGTGCACTTATTAAACATGTATTAATATATAGAAGGAATATTAAGTTAATTTAATATAATCTGTCACTGCTGTAAATCACGCAAGCCTATTGAAATACCAACAAAGCTTATGACTCTGGTTGATATTTTGTTTTATTTTGTTTCTAAGAACTGAGAAATACTTCACATGTACAATACAATACAATACAATACAGACAACTCAATTCCCCTCTCTTCAACCAATGCAAAGTTTATCTCACCCGTGTGGTCCTGCTCCTTTTTCACTGCTCTGGTCTCCGGCTCCAACTGTACTCTCCCCCCCCCCCCCAGTCCAGCCTTATAGAAAGTTATAGCTAGCTTGACCACTCTCCAAGCACCAGCCTACCCTGACCACTGTCCAGCTGCAGACCAGCTTCTCCCTGGCCTATCTCCATGCTCTTCTGCCCGGCAGCCCCTCTTATACCCGTATTTGATAACTGTCAACTCTAAGCCTAAAATCCGCATAATTTTACACTATGATGTCACAACATTTAGGTGTGGAACTTAAAATTATTGTCCATGTTTTCACTTCAAATATCTCCATAATTAGTAATTTTAATCAAACTTACTCCAAAGTGAAGCATATTGTGATGATCAATTTGTTTGAATTATTTTTAAGATATGGCAGAAACTCAAAACAATCGGATCATACAACTCTAACTTCAGTGACCGACTGAGAAACTGCTTCCAACTCGATATTAGCCGCACTACTGATAAATGCACTTTTTACAATGATATTCATGAATCATTTATGTTCTCGCCTGTCCAGTAACCCTATTTGCTGAAGTGGGGTGAGGTGGGATTAGGTGGAGTCGGGTGTGGTGGGGAGGGTTTTGGTGGGAGTGTGGTGGAGGTGGAAATGGGGAGTAGGTGTGGGTGGGGAGGAGTGGGGTGGGAGGGTTTGGAAAGGGGAGGGTAGGGGAGGGAAGGGGAGGGGAGGCGGAGTGGGGAGGGGAGGCCAGGGGGTCAAGGGGAGGCGAGGGGGCGAGTGGAGGCGAGGGGGCGAGGGAAGGGGAGGCGAGGGGAGGTGAAGGAGATGAGGGGAGTGGAGGGGAGGAGAGGGGAGGCGAGGGGGGCGGAGGCGAGGGGAGGCGAGGGGAGCGGAGCGGAGAGGTTGGGTATCTGACCCTGGGTAGGTATTAAGGTCAATGTCGTCTGCTACCCAAACGTGCCCGGTGTAACGATTTCAACTTCCCCCCTTCCCAAGTTCCCCCCCGGGAATCTGAAAACGTTTTTAACTTCCCTCCAGGGAAATTAAAAACTTTTCAGATTCCTGGGGGGGAACTTAAAAACAGTTTTCAGATTCCTCCCCCTATTTTCAAATTCCCCCCTCCGGGAATTTAAAATTGTTTAAAAAAACTTTTAAAAAACGTTTTAAATTTCAGACCTATAATATTTTTTTCTTAACCATCTTGGAGACTTTTTGTGTCATTTGGGGTTAAATATGTTTTATTGTACTAGTAATAATTCCATTATGCTATTCTCTGTATATTATAATATTTTTCATGAAAAATAACGAAAAAAAACAAAAATAAACAAAATTCCCCCAAAATGGGGGGAGGGAAAGTTAAAACGAGGGAGGGAATTTGAAAACGTTTTCAAATTCCCCTAGGAGGAATTTGAAAACGTTTTCAAGTTCCCGGGGGGGAACTTGAATATGGGGGAAATTTGAAATCTTTACACCGGGGCAGAAAGGGCGCATTCGTGCAGGTGGGTGCCGGGGGTGGCGCCTGGCGACCCCGGGGACGGCGCGTCACGCAGTATCGAAGTGACGCTTTATAAACCTCATCAAGCCAGACTGGTCCCCGGCCTGACACGGGCTACAGAGGCGTAACGCTGTTAACACGTCACTACCGGGATACCAGGGTCGATGCCCACACAACCACTACTAGTCAGACCCATGGGATTGTTAGGGTGAGAGGGTGAAACACAATGCAGCATTGCCCACTGATACACATACAAACGGGAAGTGGTATTTCATTTACTGTAAACAAAACTTGACTCGGTGGACGAATCAGTAGAGCGCAGGCTTCTCGTGCAGAATGTCGGGAGTTTG